>JAHMML010000007.1:4915774-5085320 GCA_020341155.1 Eciton burchellii
GAGAGAGAGAGAGAGAGAGAGAGAGAGAGAGAGAGAGAGAGAGAGAGAGAGAGAAGCGGGCGCTGAAAATACGTACGCTGAAGGTTATTATCCGCGATCATTGTGGATCAAATGCACGTTGGAGCGTTCTGAAATAGAATACATTGATGATTACTGGGCAAATTGTAACTGCTGATTGTAACTTAATAATTATCAATCATTATTTGTATATTCTGTTTTCGGTTAAATCGTTCGAATCGTTGTTAAACTTTCCAACTATTAGACGTATATCGATCCCGTTAAAGTAACGCCACGTTTAGATCACGGTCTCGCAGCATCGATTAATCGATAATTAAATCAACAATGGAAATCGCTGCCGCGTGCGCGTTAAGTCCGCGCATAAATCTTTCCTACCACTATCCTAGCGCGTGAACTCATCGCTGTGATCAATGAGTCGGTGTCATCAGATCGTGTTTATCATCAGTGGTCAGTATCATTCTAGGACTCGGCTCAGTCGGAAATTACGCCATCGGTTAATTAACGTCGGCAAGCGTGCGGAATCAGATTTCACGTGATTATTCTGGAAATTTTCCTTGAGCCAAGGCTCTCAAGGTCTCCATGGTAAATTAAATAAATAACAATCACAAGTTGATGTCTCACATCAAGGATACACAGAAATTGATACATTGGAGCGAAAAACGCGTTCATGCTTGTACACAGCACAGATAGATGAATCATCATTTCCGTTGCTTGAGAAATCTCTCTTTCGATCATTGACAGTCTCATGTCGCAACGAAATTTTTCTACATGATTATACGCAATACAGTCGCAATCGCGCGCGCGCGCGCGCGCGCGCTTGGCCACCCACACTCCTATCGAATTTTCATCATCCGCGTATCAATTATACGTACGCGACAAATTACCCGGCTCATCATCGCTAAGCAATCATTATCAGCGACGCGGATAATTAACCTGAAGCTTGGCGGGCGAACTCATTCCGCGACGGCAATTTCGTACCGCACCTATCCGTAATTACGGCGCGCGCTCGCGAGCGTAATTAATACCTCCTCACGTGGGATCATTAAATCGCGCCCGATATACTCAACGCGGCCATCGCCTAATTAGCCACCGTAACGCGCTTACGTACGATCAGATTTTAAACAATTAGCCGCCGAGCCTGGACATGCACACGGACAAACGTATATACACACGCGCGCGCGCGCGCGCACCCGACCACCCCCAGGGAACGGTCGCGCCCATCTCCTCGGCTGCTACCGGCGATCCCAGGAGACGCGCGTGACTCTCTCCACGTGGATTTAATACGCCCCGCATGCACCACGTGCCCCGGTGGTGCCAACGACGGTGGTGCTTTATGCGCCCTTCCCTCTCCCTCCCCTCCGTTCAATCCAGCGCTACCGTTACACCCCCGACGACGGGGTCTCCGAAGGCTACGCTTACGGAACAAATACCCTTGGACGAACTGCCTGCGAACACGCCAGCGCCAAGCTGGTCCAATTCGATTCAATTCTGCCGCTTGTCTTCTCCTTCTCCCTGCCCGCCTCCCCCGCCACGATTCCCGCTCCCTCCTTTTTTCAGTCTCTCTATCTGCCGGGCTGCACGATCCGGTTAGTCCCCGGAGAACGATAGATCCTCGGTTGACTTCGCTCGGGGCAGTTTCTCTCGGCTCTACCCACCAAGGCTTCTCCTTTTTCCCACTTTCTTTCCCGCTTTCCTCTTTCTTCCTCCTCCTCCTCCTCCTCCTCTCTCTCTCTCTCTCTCTCTCTCTCCGTCTTTTTTTTCTTCTTTTCCTTTCAGCGAGGGGAGGGTCGATCATCTTCGACTTGATGTCGGGGAGCGTGATTATTCCGAGCAACCTTGGGCTCGCCGGGTGCCCAAATCAGCGCTGAAATTTGTCGTCCACCCTCGCGGACCTGGATACTCTCTACTGCGAGAATATCGCGAATATCGCGCGATAATTACGCGGTCGCCGTGAGAACTGGGAAAGTAATATCTCCGATGTGTTCCCGTTGCGAGTTATCAGACGTGATAAATTCCGAGCACTTTTAAAAGCCGCGGTAAACCATTTTGCGTGCACGCGTGCGTGTTCGCACGCGTTTCCATTACGGTCAAATGCATCTCACAGCTCGCGCTCATGGATCGTACTCCGATTAATAACTCCCGTCCATCGGAAAAAAAAAAGGGAGATCGGGATGGCAAGATTTCCGTAACTGCGGCAGGAGCGTAAATTCGGCCGATTACGAATTTACGAATTCGCGTCGGTGACGAGTTGCACGTAGACACGCGTAGAGGCACACGCGCGAGCGCATGCACGCCGCCGATAATTCAATTGCACCGGCGAACGTTCCGGACGCAATTGTCTGCGGGCCCGCGTGCACGCTCGAAGCGTGTTCCAGCTAGCAGAGTATAACCGATGACCGGTCCCCATCAATCCTTTCGGCAACATAGGTCGTAGGAGGTCTGCACGCGCGCGCGCGCGCGCGCGCGTCAGTCTGTGTGTTCACCATCCGACCGGGTCCCCGGTGTCTCGTACATCCTGGTCAGTTAATAACCGCGGTCGGGAGCCGCGATCCGCAGCGCCCGTTGCTGACCACCGCGCCTGCTCGGTTGGCTTTTCGGCCAAATTATGGAAACCGTTGCCGTTATGAGATGCGGTCGAGCCGATGGAGCCACCCCGTCCCTCGTTTTAATTAAGCGCCTTGCTGCCGAGCAAGATACCACCGTTCAGCGAGGTGGTCTTCGGCTAGTAAACGCGCGAGTTCGCGAGCCACCAGGATTATCGCGAATAATCACGCCGGATTCCGAAGCTGGCGAATGTCGAAGAGAAAAGGAAATCCCGCCGTTCCGATTACGCGGCACCCTCGTGCTCTTTCGGATTTTCTGTTTCGCTGATTCTCGGCCAGCTCGGCCATCCCGCGCGGTGGATCCTCAGCTTCGTTCTCTCGTCTCGGTCGATCAGAACGGATTACAGGAGGATTGATCGCGTCAATTGACGCGCTCTTGGTTGTAAATCGCAACTGAGGATTGTGAAAGCACGATGACGAGGAAATTTAGAACGCATCCACTGATTATCGATGACTCGATCGGCAAATGCCGAATGCTGCCGATTCAATTGCGCTTTACTGTCGTTCCGCGATATTTTTATTACGCCATTTGGCCTTTATCGGAAGAGGATACGCCGATTGAAAAAGCAGAGAGGCGGACCAGAGAGGGACGGCATATTTTTGAACACGACGGAAACTTTTTCTCTTAGCGACCAATGGCAATTGCTGAGTTTTAAACGAAGATTTCAAGTGGATCTATTGCCACGTCCATTCTCCGCCCGACGAACCTATGTCAGTGGATGTACGTCCTGCTTTCTTATACTCTCTGAAACACGCTCCAATTTGTGGCCCCAGACATGCCCGCTTTACGAGCGGACATACATCCACGGCCTAGTCGGACCGCCACAATGTTTGCGCATATTCTCGCGCTGGCGCGCGTTGGATATTTTCGGGCATCCTTGCTTGCGGTAATTTCCGTTTGCAAATTCGATACTCGGGGAAGAGGATATTTATCTGCTCCTTGTATATTGTTACATCGCTATGTATCCGGCTACTCGCTGGAAGATTATGCAAGATGTCATCTTCCCAACGACAACGACAGCGCGAGAGTTCAGCTCCCAGGAGCTCCAAAAAATTTATATCATCATTTCGTTCGGTAATCTCGCAATTGCGCGCACTCACATCGGGAGCTAGCGTCTCTTTAGCGAAATTTAAAAATTCCCTCTCGTCAATCGACCGATGGATCATTTTTAATCTCAATCAATGGCGCAGGCAGTCATCACTGTCATCGCCGAGCTGTCATCACTAGCATCATGGATTTCTCCCTGGCAACGGAGTAATTTACGGAATCCGAATTCCGCTTGCTCGCGGAAACCCACCGAGGAGGTAGAGGGGGAGCGGCGGGAGGAGGGGGAGGGGGGAGGGGATACGCCGTGCGAATCGCTCGGCGTCGTCATAAAAACTCGTCGCGTTCAACTAATTTAAACGGAATTGCCAGAATAAACGGAAATTGCGCGCATGTCCGTCATGCACCCCGTCCGTCCGTCCGTCCGTGTCGCTCCAGATGTTTCGCGAGCGAATCCCATCACAGCGCGCGCTTCGTCATTCAGCCAAGCAGCTCCGCTGCTAATTACTTTGAGTCCCGTGCTCGAGAGAGAGAGAGAGAGAGAGAGAGAGAGAGAGAGAGAGAGAGAGAGAGAGAGAGAGGGAGGGACAAGGGGAGTCGGCGAATGGGAATTTATAATGGACGGACGTGGGCCCTTATGAAAATATTACGCTCGTTCGCGCGCCACTCTTCTTCTGTGAACTTTTGCGGAAGTCGTTTCACGAGGATGCGTGAGAATCGGACGTCCCGCCGCGAGGAAAGCTCTTATGGACGAATTTCCAGCGAGCGAGGCCGCGGCCCGTAAGTGCTCGATCGCCGTGAATGGGGGAAACGGCTCGTGGAGGGAATTGGCGGAGATCGAGATCGTCTGATCGAGATAATCTGGAATTATCAAACACTCTCGATCACTTTTGAAAAGTAGCGCTTTATAGCGCTGTACTCTCACGCATTCTCTCACGTTTCCTCCGAGGCATCGATATCGGTATCCTCTGGATTGGATGCTGCAGATGACGTAACGAGGATAAAGTTTGTTTCAAGGATACGGATACGGTTTGAAGACGAATGGAAGAGGGATGAACTTGAGGAAGGGGAGCGGTAAGAGTGGTAAGAGTGCATGGCAAAAATTCAGCAGATTATTCAGATACATAATTAAATCGTACAATTGTATCTTTCATATTTCATAGCGGAAAACCGCTTTTGTAAAATCGCTTTTCAACGGTGTCCGCAATGCTTGCTTGCTCTTTACGGGCATTTACTTTACGAGCCGACGATGCCATATCCCGCGAGCACTTTGATATTCCGTTTCGCTCATTTGAGGCATTCTCTTTTGCCCCGCTCAGGTGAAGATAGATTAGGTTTTTGAACGCGACGCGGCGGTTTAGCGCGATAAATAATATCCGCGCCATCCCTTGATATCGCTACTTTTCGCTGAAAAACCGTATGCGGCGCGTATTATTATCCAGAAGGGGGGCTCTGCTTTTCCCACCCTCTCTCCCTTTTATCCCTCCGCCTCTTTTGAGGCGCGCGAGCGGCGAGGAGAAAAAAGTGGCGCGTTAGAACCGCGGACGATAATAATAAGGCTGGTAATTCGCAGTTTGACGAGCCCTCGCGAGCAGCCCCGACCTCACTTTTCGAGTTTGCTTTATCGTCTCCCGGATGTCTCCCCAGCGTATCCGAGATATCCAATTAAAAAGCAAGCACCTGGACAGCGAGGGTGGAAAGACATCGAGTTATGTTAAGGGGCTGCGAGGAGAAAAAAGGAAATCGCGCGGCGATTAGTGGAGGAAGTTGTTCGAGCAGCGCTTGCGGGAAACAAATTTCTCCAGATGTACGATATCTTCAGGTATCTTTTAGGTTTCGTTTCAGCTCCCGCGAGCTCCAAGTTATCATAAAGTAGTTCCTCGGACAAAGTTTTCCGCTTAATCGAAGAGAATATCATCGAGCCTGTCTTTTACAAAAATTCTTGCAGTTAAACTGTAGATTAAAAGATAAGTAAACCATAATTTAGGGGAAATTGTAATTATTAGTAATATTCGTCCTATTTGATTAATTGTTGAATAAGATATTAATTTTTTTATATTATTTATTTTAAATATTATAAAAGGGGGGATGATTATACTTAGTGCAATAATTATGGTAATTGTAGTTAGATTATTAATAATTAAAGAAATAATAATAAAAGGAATAATTTTTTGAATGGAGAATAAAATTAAAATTATTATTCAATCTATATATATATATATAGAGATTATGGGCAATCAAGAGAGGTTTTGCCGCTCTCGCACGTGTCGCGACAATTTTTCGCATCTCTTGCGCACATTCCTCGATTGTCTCCTCTCCTTTGCGTCTGCGAGTCTCTCGAATCGAAAACTCAAAATTCTCTTCCACAGTGAAGAGAACACATTCCCCGGTCTCGCCTCGGCTAAAATTGCGTTCCACAATATGATGTGGAATATGATGGCAAGATGGTTATCCACGCCATCTGGATAACTTCCCGGCTCGACCTTGCCGACGTCGAAGGTCTCAATATCGAAGTCTAGCTTGAAGGTACTCGATGGGCCAATATGATTCACCACAATGGCGATGAAAAATTCAGGAGATCTCTATGAGCGTAGCTATCGGCTGGCCTTAAGAGGGTAGTTATTTATCCGCTGCCCTCCTCTGTCCGCGGATCTGGAATCCGGCTAGTTACAATCTCTGCTGGTTTCCAGAATGCCTCTGCTAAAATAATGTTATATTATCGGGCGACTGGCTGCCACCTGAGCCGTTAAAAGCTTTGGTCCCGACGCGGCCGTAACGCCAAGCTGAAGATTTGAGATTTACCCCGCGTGTAAAATTGTCGACTCTCGTCGCTCCCGGACCTCTCGGACTGCTGATTTAGAAAAATGCCGACGATCCGCCATTACGAGATGACGCAAGTCATCGTTGTGGGATTGATTGAATCTTAGTCTGCGGAAAATGGATGCAGAGCTGCGTCTCGGATGGAGTATCAATTCCGTCGAGTCGATCGGTCGGTGCTTCTGAAATCTTCGTTTTCGTTGCGTTTCGCGTCGTGTCAATGAATCCGATTGATCGCAGATCAATGGGTCGTTGCCGCGACACGATCGACTAATCTCGGGGGTCAAACGACGCCGGTCAAGTCGGACTTCCTTCGCCAGTTGACCCCGGCGCTATTCTCAATCTCGACTCTGACTCATCATCCTCGTCATCGGCGTCATTATCATCGTTGTTGTGTTCGTTCGTTCTCCTTTTCCACCGAGCGTGTCTCTTCGTCGGCTTCTTCGCATGGGATAACAACGCCTTCAGCGTCGTCACAGCCTCGCTCGGTCTCGTTGCCGATGAAATCCCATTGCTGCGCAACGCAGCAGCTGATTTTGCAACGCATCACGTCGCACATCATGATGCGCTCCCGATGAAGCGACATCGAGTGATAATGCGGGGCTGATTAATACAACAGCGGCTTCTTTGATCGATGATCAAAGCGCGTTTCGGAGACAGTATCGGTCCGAAATCCGCTAGAGTCCAAACATTTCTCGGAACATAACGCGAAACGCCGCCGGAGGAAGTCGTCGCGACGAAGAGGGTGGACCGGTGGGGACCGGGAGGTTGATTCGAGGCTCGCCCATGTTTGCCAAGCAATCAAGCCCAATCATTAACCCCCGCAGAGGCGACGGCAGATCGAACGTAGGCGCGCGTTATATGAATAAACGCCGTGGTGTGCGGTCGACGATGTACAGGATGGTCACGCGCGCGACGACTCGTGGACAGGAAGTCCAGCTAATCAGGGGTAGTGAGTGGCAAACAGGGGCGCGGTTATGCCCAACGGGGGTACCTTACTGCATTACACCAGGGATTCGGATCGCCGAGCTGTAACGGCGGCGAAGACAAAGCGGGCACTCGTTTATCCACGGAGCCTGCCCCATCCAAGGCCATGATCGCTAATTTAATTAGCCCTCGGCCTCTGATTAGTCCCAGACCAAGAAAGTGGGAGGGGGGAGGAGGGGGGGGGGGAAGTCCTTCCGTTCGCTGCGAAGGAAGTGCTTGTGCTCCTTCTGTCGCGGTGCTGCGGTGGTTCACCTTCTTCGTGCTCCTTCCTCTGTCATTCGCTCGAATTCATTTAACTCTCCGTCTTGTTTTTCCATGCTTTTAATTAAATTTCTTATCTGTGCCGCCCGGGAGGGTGGACCGAGCGGCACGAGGAGAGGGCGAATGGGGGAGTCGGCTATTTTGCCGTGGACCCCGGCAATCTGTACGCCGGAAATAATTGGAAAAGTTTTGAATTCGTACAAAGTTGCGCGCGCGACTGCAGCTTTCCTCTTGGCGCATCGTTGACAGATTACGAGACAACGATCGTAATCGTAATGGCGTAATGGTTAAACGACGAGTTACCGCTGTCGATGTAATTTGTGCTGGCTCGAACGGCAAATTGAGAGCTAGATTTTATGCATGCCGATAATAATGGGCATTCTCCTTGCGCGCGATTCGGCAAGTCTCATGCTTGTCACGGCCTTGTCTTGCGGCCATTGACATTACGGCCATGATACTCTGCAGAGATACGTGACGATACCCCCTAGAAAATATCTGTCATGCGTCTCTCTCCCGCAATCTCTCTGCTTTGATCAGGAATTCGTTTCTCTCGATCGAAGCGCCCGAAATTTGGACGCCTGCTCGGGGGCACCCTCCCTCTGCGGGGTGTCCTCGTTCCCACGTTTTCGCGTTGCATTTGAATCTGCATCCTTACCTCTCCCTCTCTTCTTCTTCTTCTTCTTCTTCTTTCTCTTTAAATACACTACTTACACCGCGCAAGCTTTGCATAGCCTTTGCGAGCGTGCAAAGAAGAGGGGCGTCTATGTCGATGGGTAAATCGCACGGCTGAATCGCGCAGTCTTTGATATGCTGACGTCGCTATTATCAATTCAGATGAGGCAGGGTGGCTCGGCCGTTTGGCAAAACTGCGTTTGATCTGCTTCAGCCTGTAGGTACGTAGGTAGATGGATAGGTAGGTAGTTACACGCACATGCTCATTCAGCCCTGGGCACTTCGCGTCAACTCCCTTCGAGACAGAAAGAGAAAGACGGAGGAAGAGAGAGAGAGAGAGAGAGAGAGAGAGAGAGAGAGAGAGAGAGAGGGAGGGAGGGAATTCAACCGGCAACGGGAATGCGAAATTACCATGCCGTGCGCGGCGCGCTGTTACGTCGGCTTTTACCGCCGCGCTTCCGTCTGGATTCCAAAATCCAGCTTCCGTTGCCGAAGACGCGGATATTGAAAGTTAAGCTTGAGGCAATCAAAACCGGATCCTAATAAAGGGAACGTAAATGACGCGGGCGGCGATCCGAAGGCGCTGCGCTCGCAATCTTCGCAAGATTCAGATTCACGGTAACGTTATTATCATACGTGAAGGCATCATACGTACTGCTATTTTTCGTTTCTCATCATTCGTTTGTTGTTCCCCGTTTGCGGTAATGGCTATCTATTAGCTGACATGATCGTTATCGGGGGTGTTAGTTATTGGATTTCCATTTCCCTGGATCTCTATTCCGCCGCTTTAATCGCTCTCGTTCGCTCGCCGCTTAATTGCCCTCATCTATTTCCCTCAAGTTAAGAATTAGCTTCCCCGCCAAGAATTGGCTCGCCCGCCAATGAATCGCGCCAGGGCGCCGCGGCGCGTATATTTATAAAAACTGATCGTTTCGCCCGGTTTCCCAATTCCTGAGGCAACGGGGGAGGTCGGGCGGGCGCGATCGTCTGAAATTAATTTGTATGGGCATATCTCAGTCCCCGATGAGTCCCCTCGAGTCATAAACGGGCGGTATGCGGGTTTCTGTAGACGCAAGCGACCAATACCAGTCGAGTATCAACTACGAGCCGTTGTCGTCCTCCTCGCAGCAAGGACATGATCGTCGGACAGCCTTGAAAGGGAAGTCCATCGAGTTAAGCGTGAGAATGTAAGGTAAGCCTGCGTGTCCAGAATATAAACGCTTTCGCAAGAATTTCGCGAGAATTTCAGCGATAAAGCTCTCCATCTTCGATATCTTCGACAAGGGATAATTCCTATTGTGTTCGCACGATTAACAGTATCGAAGAACAGAGCGCATTCGAGAGGACGGGAGTTTACAGTTCCCTTAGTGAGATTCCCGTGATGGTAATATTGTACGTTTCGTCTCTTGTACGTGCGCCCTGTGTCCTTCACCGTCCTCCTCTCCGTTCCGAGACCGACGTGTGTAACGCAATAATCATTTAATTCCGGCGGTCGTACGCGCAGCGCTTGGCGCCAAGTCAATCTAAGCCGACCGGATATGCCTCTCTCGTCTGCCTCGTTCAGCCACTGACGTAATCCCGAAATTAAGATTAGGCGAGGATGGAGACGTGATACGCGTCGCTCATTAAGAATCTGGCGCGAAAAGTTCCTTCGCTCTCGGTCGCGTGCGCGACCCGAGCTTTCCCGTAAAACGGCACGTTGCAGCTAATTACGCAGCCCCGTGAATAATTGGCATCGCATTGTTTCCGTACGCGGATATCCCGCGGATTGGAGCATCCGATTGGATTTTATCAATCCGATAAATTATAAAATCGATCCGGCAAGCTTTCTCCTTCTCGCCCAGCCCCGCTCATCGACGGGGGATGATTTTAATCGGCAGCCTGCCGATTCATATTTCATTTGCGTCGAGATAAATTACTGCGCTTGTGATTTCATTCATCGCTATTCATAGGAGATTAATTTAGCGAGCACGATGGCGAACTGAGTTCACGTGCAGGCCTGGAAGAATCGACGCATCCGTCGACGTTAAACGCGCGACGCAATTTCCACGACAAAATAGTCGTTGCGCGTAAACTGAACTTGATGATAAATTCTTTGCCTTCAGCGAGCGCGAGACGAAATTTATTTATCAGCCATTTAAATCGTCCTTAAGGCTCCAGCTGGCCGACCAATAAACTCATCTCGCTGTCACCCGCATTACCACGAGGGTGCGCATACTTGATATACTTGATATCTCAATCTGGTCCGTTCTCTGCCTGCGCATCAAGACGCGACCATAGATCATCGACCGGAGGGGATAGAGGGGAGTGAGGCTATGGGATATCCAAAGTATCCTTCGGAACAGTTATCATCTACAGCGCCAGGCAGGTCACGGTCTCTCCCCCCCCCCCTCTCTCTCTCTCTCTCTCTCYCTCTCTCTCTCTCTCTCTCTCTCTTCCTCTCTGTTCCATTCTGGCCGACCCCTTCGCTTCCGCACTTTCCACCCCGCGCGAAACTGCTAATGAATATCGGTCCTAAATATCAGTCCGCGGGGATCCAGCGAGGGTTCGTCGGTGCTCGTCGGTGCATATGTCCGTATATTATGGGGGTTTACACACTCCGGTTCCCCCGCGGGGACTCCCCTGCGCGCCCGTACGCGTATACGGTCACGCTCGTTTGTCCCGCGTTAATTCCCCGTCTTTGTCGGACGACTAGCCTGCTCCAGTCGTGCACTCGCTCTGTTCGGCCGCGATGAAAGCACGCCGCGCGCGTGACACCATATGTCCGCTCCCATCGTGGCGGAGTCAAGGCGCGCCTCGGCGCGACGTCCCCTCTCGCATGAAAATCTAATCGCGAATCTGCCGGCGGAAGCTGCCCCCGGCTCCTGTAAATCCTTCCGGGAGTTCACGTCGGCGGTCCAGGAAAATTACGCGCACGAGAGTGCGCGTGCGCGAGCACGCGAGACTTTTATTCTTTGACGAAACAGCGGGCGGGTGTGTTGGTGTTCGTGGATGTTGGTGGAGGAATAAATATTTCCCCCCAGCGGAGTGAAGCGGATGCGAGCGGATCGATGACGATGTCTTGATCGTTTGCGCGCGATCCAGACCAGGGGCGGCGGGGATCAATGTTCGGCTGCGTGACTTGGCGAAAGCTTTGTTTCCGACAGCACAAAAGCGCCCGGGACTGTTTTCGTACGATGAACTCGGCGGTGGCTTTGCCATGATTATTGACACGGAGCCTTAATCGAGCCGGCGCGCTCTTGTTGGCCGGCATTCCTCGCAGGAAGCATCGATCTTTGCGGATTTAAATCGCGCGTGTCGATCGCACGATCGTGGATTAGATAAGCGGCGCCGATCCGCCGAGTTTCGCCTGTCAATTCCCGCGAGTCAGCCTCATTCCTCTCGCACTCTGTCATTCTCGCACATCGGCTGCGCCGTAGTGTCGCAATTAGCTCGCGATAAAACGCGAGATGATCCGCACAATTGCGCGCGCGCGTATGTAGATTCAATCATAAATTATTTTTTCGCGTCACCGCGTCACGGTTATTATTATTCGAGCGGCAACGTTGACACCGCAAGTATCCTTCGAAAGATGCGCCACGGAGAACTTTCCGACCGCGGTGACCTTCCCCATCGAATCATCGATCGGTCGATACCTCGCGTCTCGGATTCTCGCTCCGCGGATCCGGATTAATCGCTCTAAATTGGACCAATTTCTGCCAATTACATTCCACTTTCCAGATGTAAAGCGCATGCTTACGGTAAAACAATCGTTCGCCTACCCGCAGGGGTCCATCTGTGCCCCCCCCCCCGAGGAGGAAGCGGGGGAGGGGGACGGGGGGGACGGACGGGCCCGTGCCCACACGCGTTCCCGCTCCCGCGCGCGCTCGCGCGCGCGCGGAGACGCGCGTATTGCACGCGTATACGTTCCCCCGTCCCCCMYCCCCCCCCCCCCCCCCCCCTCTATCCGTCTCCCCCGCCGTCTCGGCGATAACCATCACCCACATATCCCCAATTGGTAAAGACAATCGCTAACATGTTTCTCCTCTTGATTGAGAGTGAGTCACGCGTACGCGGCCGCGTACGGCCGCCTCTCGCTCGTTCCGACGCGGAAAGGAAGAAGCCAGAAGAGCAGAGAGCAAGAGAGAGAGAGAGAGAGAGAGAGAGAGGGGATAGATCCTCGCGGTCTCACTCTCCCGCATTTACTACCGGCGAAACAATTGTTCGACGGGACAATCAAGTACTAAATTCATGGCGCCAGCCGGCCGCCCGCTGTATATCCGGCGCTGTTGGACTAGTTTGCTCTAAGGTACCGCCGACTCGTGGGCGGCTTCATTGTCGACACGCGTATCGATACTCGATCATAATAGCGATCAACGATGATGTCATATCTCGATGATATCTCACGCACGACCAGCGTGGTCTGTCGCGGAGCTGATCGCGTTTGATGGAGAGATTACAGCGTCACGAGCCGCATTGCATTGTAAAATTGGGGAATAATTCGGCGCAGGGGAGGCTTGGGAGGGGTGGGAATTTTTTCAGATTCACAAACACGCGAGGTAAGTGTACCGCTCGTGTTACTACTGACGTTGGTTGTCGTCGCTTGCCAATAAAGGGATATGCCAAGTCCGACTTGCGAATCATGTATATAGTTGTGCAAACGGAACAGAGCGCGTGTTAATCGCTATATATAAGAGCGATTGACAGTAATTAATTGGTAAATAATTAATTACTTGCGGCGTTTTTGATTAATCTGGCGCGAGCAGTCGCGGTTAAACTATATAGGGAGATTTCAAATTAAAGATATAAGGATGAAGGGTTATATGAATAATGGAGGATGAAATAAATTGGATAATTAATTGTATGGCGAAACATAAAAAATGGCTTAAAATTTTATAATTATATAATTTGGTGAAATTATATAATTATAGACTGGGATTGGATATCCTGCCATGGTAATTAATTGATACACTTGGAGGTTTAAAATTGGAAAATTTGCCGTCGTCTTATAAATTGGAGAGCCTTGTTTGTTAAACGAAGAGGCTCGAATGCACGTGACCGATAGCGGAAGTGCGAAGCTCGATGAGATACCTTCCTTTCGAAGCACTCTCGTTCAAAGAATCAATGCAAGAAGGAATGAAGCGTGTGTTTCTTTCATTCTCGACGTGATATCCTCGAATAAACGTATCTGTGATACGTTCTGCTTTCGAGCGGAAGCACAAGGAGTCCACGTGTCGGACAGCGTGGTTGCTCGAATGTCGTTAAAAATGGCAAAAGGCGTCGTGCGCGTATTACACCGAGCATGAACGAGCATAAAAATGTTACAAAACTCGATCGACGGATTCATTATTGAGAATTCCATCGACTGCATCGCGATCTCGTAATTTCGTCGCGCTCTCACCCTTGCCCTTCTCCCCCATCGGCTGTCGTTCTCTCGCCAACGGCGGGCCAACGTCGGCGGTGCGCGGGTGTTCCTCGCCTCGCTTTCCCGTATTCGCGCTATGGAAGCAAGCAATTTTCTCCCGAAGATAGAGCGGCCCTGGGACGTCGCCGTGCTCCGGGGAGAACGTACGACGATGCGAGCGAGCGAGTGAGTGAGTATGATTGATGCGGTTTGTCGGTCTCGCCTGACATCCAACATCTCGTCTCGCGTCAGCCTCGCGGATACTCACGCCCCGAAGACGACGACACTCTCGGTGTTACAGCCGGCTACACCTTGCGTATTCATCCCGAGCGCGACTGAGCCACGTTCGTCTCGATTTTCCAGCCTGGAAGGTGATCTGCGGGGAAATTGCGTGGGATCATCTTCCCGGGAGACCTGCTTGTACGCACTGTCGCAGGAATCTTGAAGGAGAAGTGGATCTCTCGAGTGGAAATTCAGTCCGATGACGCGTGCGCGCGCACGCGTGTGTTTATTAGAGCGCAAGCTTTGAGCGCGATTGATTGATCGAAAGTAAACAAGTAAACTGCGGATTTATATCGAGAAGACGTCGTTCGAGAAGACGTTTCATCTTGAACAACGTTCAAGATATACAGACGAAGAAGCGGGGCGCTTGATGAAATGAGGGGTCTTGCGTTAATTTGCACAGTTATGTAATTATGCGCCGCGGAATATGCAACCGTGCATATTCGTAATTGAAGAAGCATGAAGTTTATCCGACGAACGGATGCTAATCGTGAAATAACGTATTATTCCCGTCGCAGATTTTATGGTGGGATTGAAACGCGGCGAAGGCGGCCGCCGTCGAGCACCGTAATCTATTCCTTGCAATCTAAGTGTTACAGCTTAAGTGATTACACAGTTAAACTCTTTATTTGTCGTAATACTTTCGTGGAATTGATTATGGAAGAGGTTGGCGCGAATTGGGATGCGCGACTGTATTGCATACTTTATCACGAGTCATGTTTCGCGTTAATACGCCAATACAAATATTGTTCCAACGCTCGAATTCTCTCTCACCGTAATTCCGTTCTTGCACCAATAATTCTTGCCGTAATAATTACGCGCGAATCATATTCCCGTGACGAGATGGAATATCTCAAGCGCACTTTGACGGATTGAGGAAGCGCGTTGCAGTTATAATGATCCCTTGCAATCGATTTGTATATTCATTCGCAAAGTTGCTCGCCGTTGCTCGCAAGTTCGGCATTTAATTCAGGACCACCGGAAAGCAGATCGATGAGCAATGGATCGATACAAGTCTGATTAAATGGGATCTATGTTATAGGGTAGAAATGAAACTTGCAACGTGCAATTTTCAATCATAGAAAAGCGACACAGAAAAGTGACACAATCTGGCGCAATGATTTCGCGAGAACGCGTAGTCCCGTTTCTCGGAAAGTCGAAGAGTCCGAGGATCCGTATCTCTATCTGGATTTGCACAGCCAACCATTGCCGTGCATCCGCTCCCGATTAAGAATTTTGCTAGAGTCGCCAGAGAAGACGACTCTGACGACACAGTGTATCTTCGTCCTTGCTAAGCATCGCTCCTTTGAATTGGGATTTTTGCAATAATTGCTTCATGTTGCGCTGGAGAGCTGATCCAGCTTAAACGCCCAATCTGGGGGACCAGTGTGCTTCTTTTAGTCTGATTCCTCACCTTTGACCTGTCCGGCCCTAGGGAGACGGCCCTACGAGAATCCACCGGTTAGCCCTCAGGATCTTGAGAACTCGCAAGATCCCCCTCCCATCCGATAGGATAGGCTAGAGGCACTTTGGAGGGGGTCATAGGATAAAGGTGCAATTAATGCACCTGATGAACATCGATCGACGATGATCGACAAACATCTCTGACGTGTTTTATGATTTATCGTTACTGGCTAAGGACGTGCGGGGGAGACGACAAGTGTGGTGACATCGCGAATGCTTCTGGCAACAGCAAGCTAAGCCTATCTCACATAGTACCTTATCGGCTGATGTCGTTGCACCGAATATTCTGATTATCGGACGAAAGTCAAGTTTGCCGATTCGGCAAACGGCGTCATTGTGTTTCGGCAAAGCGATTAAAATTGCTTGATAAACTTTATTGCTGCCCGATATCGCGCGCTCGGATTTCATAAGCGGCTAACATAAGAGATCTTTTTTATATCTCTCAGTCTCTAGAGCTAATTTTACGCGGAGGTCTCGGTTTAGAGCGATCATTTAAGCTCTGAATAGTTCGTTGTGGGATACGTTATTTGAAAATGCCGGCTAATAAATTAACATTACAAGAGCTCCCTGATAAACGACCGTCTCGATATGGGTGATCCTCGAAATCCTCCGTAGTTCATCCGTACTTGCTAATTATTATCATACATAATTAACGAAGCGATGCAATTTTTCGAGACGTTTTCATTTTACGCTTCACGTGCGATTAATTTCCCAAAGCCCATTCCGAATTTGTCGAATCTGCTGAAACGTATTAATCGGCCAACAAGTTCCTCGAAGAAGCGGACGTAACCTTAAAACTTGCCAGCCAATCACGAAGATTTGGCCGTCGTCGGAAATCCCATCTCCCAGAAAGTATCAGAGATCGCCGTTGCGGCCATAAAAGCCGCAAGCTTTCTTCCACCTTCGGCTGCTTAAATTTTCTAAATTCGCTCCTCGCCGGTATCCACCTTCACGGTAGGCGTTGAAGGACGAGTGCCCGAGCGGCGTACGTGCACGTACGTTCAAGTGTGCGAGGGCAGCGCGCAAATATCAATCAGTGGAGTCAAGAGTGGAATCAGGGTGGCCGAGTGGTTCCACATAATGCTGCAACGGGAGGTAAGAGAGAGAGAGAGAGAGAGAGAGAGAGAGAGAGAGAGAGAGAGAGAGAGAGAGAGAGAGAGAGAGAGAGAGAGAGAGTAGCGCGCAACGTGTATCTCGTGTTCGGTGGCTGTGCAGTTCGGTGGCGCGCACACGCGCGCGACCTCCGCGCGCGCACATGGATGCACGCTGCACACCTACACGGCGGCGCGCAACAACCCCGTCGGCACCCCCCACTCCGCTCCCACTCCCACTCCACCCCACGCGCGATGTGTAGAGCGAGCAGTAGCGACGCCCGGTAGCGTCCGGTAGCGCCGCTGCCCCACTCCTTCTCGTGTGGACGAGCGATCGTCGGCGTGTGCGTTCGTGCGTGTCCGCCACGAACGCGCTATGCGAGCCGGAGTGTGCGTGGTGTGCGCGTACGTGTGTGTGGGTGGAGAGCAGAGCGAGAGGGCGTGGCCGGTGGGCGGTGCCCGGGACTAGAGCATCGGGTAGCTAGTGTGCGTGCGCTCCCTCTCCGCGCTAGAGCCGACGATGTGTGAGTCGTTTGTGTTGCTCCCTCCGTCTCTGTCTGTCGCCGGGGCCGCCGCTCTCCGGCCGTCATCGCATGGGAGTCTCTCCGCTATCAGATCCGTTAACAGCAGTCGGCGCTGAGGCACCCACCCGCTCTAACGGCCAACGTTCTCTCGCATCCCCCGGGCTTGAGCCGGGTGTTGCGTCGTTCTCGGCCCGTTCCGTCGTCCGGAAATCAGTGTCGCTGACAATCGCGAGCACTCTTTTCTTGCGCGTATTCGCCATCGCGACATCGGCAGCAGCTGACCTATCAGGACCCGTCCAGGTGTTGACGAATCGCGATCAACGGACGCCTCCACGAGTGTCCTGATTTAGTGCCCGCGACAAGACTGAATATCTGTGCTGCGACTATGCTGCTTCGAGCCGGACGCTGATGGTTCGTCGGGAGGATCAAGTCAGCGAGCGGATAACCTTGAAGGTCCGTTTCTTCAAGAAGAAATTCAGAATCTACACTGATCCAATCGCCAATCTGTCTCGATAAATGTATCGCTGTTTACGGAGGCGCATCGTTTTCCGAAGACGCGGTGGATTCTTCAGGACAGGCCAGCTAGCGGCCTGAAGCTCCTCAGACTTGTCCAAGTTGCCTAAAGATCAAAAGAGACAGCCTGCAACGTAAATCGCGTATGTTTACTGCTGAAGAGATCGCAAACGTGGCAGAAGAGAATGCGAATGTCTTGTGCAGTGTCGCGAGGGTTGTAAGAGGGTGAAAACGGACTCTCGAGGTCCAGGATGATGGAAGTGCAGCAGCAACACTCACCTGTCGGGGTGGGTCCTCTAGACTTTTCGAGGCGGGGGGTCGCCGAGGCATCAGCGTTCCGGGTTGTCAAGCCCAAACAACCGGCCTCCTCGCTGGTGCATCAACAACCGTTGCCGCCGGAGACCAACAACAACGAGAATCTTCAGGAGAATCCGCAGATTCCCGTCGACGCTGAAGGTAAGAATCGGATAACGTCGCGATGTCCTTTGTTGAACCCTTAACGATTCCGATATCCAGCAGCGAGCCAGCATCGTTCGTTGATCTTTGACTATCTCTTGCCGAGCAGACTACGTCTTCTTCCATTCACCACGGTGTAAATTGTTTTGCGACATTTACGACAAGTTGCACGGAAACAGGATACGCACAAGAATAATTTCAGACTCTACCAGTACCAAGCTATATCGTGACATATCACGAGTAGCATTCGCGTCGAGGTTGAAGGGCTCGAGAAAACAGTTCGTAATATCCATAAATTTCTCTGGTTTCCTTTTCCTCCCCACTTTCTTCTCTATTCAATGAAAAGAAAACAGAAGAAGCGAGCGCAACCCGTACTTCCCGACTGCGATTCTCTCGCATCCCCCTCCCCTCTCCCCCCCCYCCYCCCCCTCTCTCTCTCCCTCTCTCTCTCTCCATATCCCCCGTTTCCCGAGGTCCGGGATTAATACGCCTGTTTTGGATCAATTACATTCGCGTCGGCCGCGAGCGGTGCATTATCGCAATTGAAAACCCAAGCGCCATTAATAATTCCGCTCAACTCCCCGCGGGCCCCCCGAGCCCGCGATCGGCGTCAGGTACGCGCGCGTACCGATGACGTACGCCGTAAAGCGGCGCGCGAAAAGCCGCATATTCCAAATAAGCGGAGCCGGGACCCGCGTCACGCTCAACGTCCTTTGACGTCCCCGTCAGCCCGCCTGCCGCTCGCTAACGGGGAGCTGCCCCCGCTCAGACGCCCAACCTCTGCCCCTCCGCCCCTCYCCCCCACTCCCCCCYCCCCGACGTCCCCATCGCCCGCCTGTCATCATCCTATCTATTACCTGCCCATTACGCCCGCAACGTGGCGTTTACGCGGCGATAGCTTCCGCAGCCGGTCGCGTCAACACCTAAGCTCGCGCCACGCACGAGCGCGGCGCCGCAATTTGCGCGGCGAGCTGGTAGCGCACGCATCGCGAACGCGTGCAGGTGCGTAGAGGCCCACCGTCGTGCAGCGGCGCTACAACAGAGCGGTGCCCAACAGGTTCAACAGGTGAGAGGGGATGGCTGGCATTAGACGGCGTCTGCCGTACTAATAGCCCGGCTGCTAATCGCGCCGACAGGCCAAATGCAATAATATCGAGCTACAGGCGCCGCTAAGCGGTTTAAGCGATAATTGCTAGATGATGGGCAGCTCGTCGAGGGGCTTGTTGATCGCTTCTCGTACCGCGCCGCGCCGCGTCTCCCGGCATCGGCTTATCAAGCGTGAAAGAGGACGCGCGCGTATCCCTGTTTAAATCTGCACGCACACACYCCCCYCCCCCCCCCCCTCTCCGCCGCCGTCGCCGTCGCCGTCGCCGCGTTATAGTTTCTTTCCCTTCAACGAGGGAGCAATCGGGAGAATCGCGCATGAGCGACAGGTGATACGTCGGTCGTTAAAATTTCTAGGATATTGAAGGGATTCGGTCCTCCCTCCTCTATCCGTCTCTGTCTCGATCGGAGCGGATCAGAGCCCGATCAGATCAGCCGCAGAGTGCGGTCCTCTATTCAGGGACATGCGGGACACGCACATCTTATCAGTCACAAGTCAGCTGGTTGCTCCGTCCTCGATCCCGGCCCCCCCCCCCTCCCCCGAAAAAAAAAAGAAAAAGAAAAGGCTGATCCTGCGGATTTGCCGATCGACGACACGATGCCGCGGCGGCGGCTGTTCTCATCGGCGGTCTCGACGGCAAATCACGTTTGGCGCTCTATCGTTTTATAGATTTACGACAGGAAGATAGCGAAAGCGACTGCGCGAGAAAACGGGGCCCGATATCGCCCCGATGCTCTCTTCTCCGCTGGCTGACAAACACGCGCGCGCGCGCGTTACCTGCATTGTGTTTACACGCGTGTCGATGTGTTACATCCCGCGCGTCTTATCTCGAGAACGCTCGGTGCGCACGCTATGTAGGAAAATATGATTTATTTCTGATAATCCTGGGAGAATGAGACAGCCTTTGCGGCACGGAGCGGCGCGTCTAATCTCGCCGTGCTATCTCAGATTATCCCGGTCGGTCCTATATTGCCTTGGATTACGGATTTCTCTCGTTTCTTCTTCTTCTTTCTTTTCTTTTCCCTTCTTTTCACTCCGGCGGTTGCCGATATAATAACTGACCGACCGGCACTCTGCCGCATCGATCGACGCGATTGATCTTTACGCGACGATCACTGAGATTACCGATGACGCGAATCACGCGCGACGTGCGTGCAATTTATGATGATCTTTCATTAGCCCGATTAAAGAATTTCATTTTCGCACGACGGAAGCCATCTCCGCGTATCTCCCGATCAACGATCGGCTCGATCGGCACACGGTGACACACTTGGATCTTTCGATTGAAATGAAAAAGGTGAAAAAGCGCGCCTGTGTAATTGTAATCGAGAATACTTATCGTTATCGAGGAACAAAGATTCCCGCGCGAGTATACTCGTTACTAGGATTAGAATTTAATTTCTCACCTCGCGCGCTTCTGACTTTTCCTGTTTACCCGATAGTGAAATGAAGCGTCACTGAATGACGCATACGATACCAATATAGCAGGCAGATCTGATTTAGTGCGATCGAGTTGAGCGATTAGATAAACTCTGGATTATACCCATCCGAGCTATAAAGCTCGGATTCGATACATTATCGCGGCCATGTAAAAAAAAATACCAAGGCGGATTACGGCATGATCGCTAGGTCAACCGCGAAGCGCAACTTGCCCCTTCTATCGCGATTGATTCCAACTATCGCCATGGCTGGGGGGATTTCTTCGCAGCGATATTGGATCGATCGATTGAGCCGAGCGAGAAAATGACTCTTCGCGTAAGTCCGTTTCGACCGTTTCGTTAACGATTTCCCGGGGACTCGGACGACAACCGGATTTAAACGTAAACGTCAATCGTCATCGCGATCGTTGCGTTGGATGATTCGTTACGAGGCTGCGAGATCTATTGTTAAGCGGTTATTAATTATTAATTAGCGTCGCATGATTGTTGCATTCCGCGCACTGAGCGAGAGACGGGGATTTCGCCCGTCTCGTTAATCATCGGGGTGGCGAATTGGCGTCAAGTTGGAACTTTGATGCTCCACTAGGACGATCAAAGAAACGAACCAGGATGGATGGCGGCGAATGTTCGGGGCAGGAATGCAGGTCTCGGGGAGAAAGAGAGCGAGTAATGGCCGGGCAAGGTTGATAAATAGAGGAGGGTTTCTCTTCCTTTCTAATAAAGACGCTCTTGTCGAGGGGTTGATCTCTCCTACGAACTAGGAATACTAAATTTGTCAGGGCTTGAGACGTAACTGCGATAGCGGTTCGCCGCGTAACGATGCATAAACGATCGGGAGAAATCGCACGATCGACGTCCTTGTCCTTTCATCGTCGGATTTCTCGTGTCACCGTCTTCCAAGCACATTTGAAGCCAAGCGCATAGGAAATCCAACAGCAATGATAGACATATTCGTTTCTTCTCTATGATGTTTACATGATACTCGACGACTCGCGCAGCTTGATACGGGAAAGTAACACGGAATCAACCTTGTTCCCTTGTTCAGCTCTTCAGAGATCATTTAGGAGAGGATGTAGCGAATAGCTAGATCTAGCGAATCCGCAAAAGCTGTCGGTGTCTTTCTAGAATGCTGGCTGCCACTGCAATTTTTACGCAAATTAATAAATTCGATCAATCAGATCGATTACACCTTCGTTATGAACTGCACTCATGAACTAACATCACGCTCTCTCTTCATTTCAGGCGGCTGCAACGTTCGTCTAATGTTCCCGAGACTGTGGGCGCCTTTCGGGAATGCCACGGAGGTCACGAACCTACCACCTTTGCCGAAAAGTCATTCAGGTACGAACGGGATGTCCGCTCAATTCACATTGGTGTCTATCAACTGGAAGGTATAGATGCGCGGGTGTAGTCGACCTTTCGCCCCGATGATGGTTTCCTCCTCGGCCCGGATGACGGCGGGTTTTTATTTACCGATCATTAAGAGCGACCGGTCGTCGTCGACGATTGGGATAAATGGTAGCACGCGTCATGCCGCGGACATGGGCCTCTCTGACTCCTGCCGGCCCAATTGGAGCGGATTAGAGGCGCGGGCACAGGGATTCAAACTCGGTCGGTCCCTTTGTGCTTGTACCTAGTCTGAATTAGTAACGTCTTGTCATGTTAAACACCCGTGCCCACCCGTACCCCCCCCCCTCCCTCTCTCTCTCTCTCTCTCTCTCTCTCTCTCTCTCTCTCTCTCTCTCTCTCTCTCTCTCTTTCTCGCGCGCGCGCGCGTGCACGTGGCCATTCATCCGCTTCGTTCATTGTCGGACGTGATAAGATCGGCAATGATATTTTTATTATCGCGCGCCTCCATCGTCAAGATCTGCATCGCGCAAACATGGCGCTCGTTAAGCAATATCGTATTGTTGTCCGTATGGATTATCGTTATCTTCGTCCTCGTCCTTGCGGAAGATGCGGAGAATCGTCGAGAGGAAGTGACAAGGTCGGATTCCAAGATGCGGAAGGGCCGTCGTTGGTCGGTTATTGAGGAACTCGATATTGTTCGCGCTGGCGATCCGATCTGATCGATTGCCTTCGATCGGCTCGGCTCGATGAAAATCTCTTCGGGACATCAACTGCTCGTCCCGGGGAATTTTCTAGTTGATCACGCGAGCGTGATCGTCGCCGCGACGCGATTAGCTTTAAGTAGCCACTGACGGCTGGATGAAAAATCTGTTTGTGAAAACCCACATGTCCTGTGTCGGCCGGCTGGACGTCAAAGGTCGCGCGTGTTCCTTTCCGTGAACCGGCAGCACGGAAGGGGGTTTCAAGTGCAATAACGGTTTTAATAGCGGCAGATCGCTACGCAGTAAACGACTGACAGACGGAATAGAAGATTAAAGTTGCCCGTTAACTCGATCTAATTGCTCCCCCGGTCTTCCTTTATTAATCTACGTCCGCAAGCGTCTTCGGCATCCTCGTCAGCCCTGTTGGTCACGAATCGGCCGTGGCGATTCACAGAATTCACGCTTCTGCTTTATCTATCAACGACATTTATTCAACCGAGGATCGCCGAGGGGCAAAATCGAGACTCTACCTTCCTACCCGGATGATTCACCCTGCGAATCGATCGATTCGATTTCGCGTCTGCAATGATCTCTGCTGCTTAAACGATGATCCGCTACGCGATGATGCTGATGAACGAAAGTTCATCCACGGCGAACTGGATTACGTAACACATCGGATGAACACCGGCGTGTTCCCTCGCTCTGGATCGTTCATATGGCAGCTGTGAACCTGAAAACTTTGTCCGCCTCGTTCCTCGTAAGCAGCAGCAGCAGCGGCAGCACCGAGAAGAGCACTTTGCGCAAACATGGCGGGCCGCGATGTCGCATCGGCGAGACCGGCGCAAAAACGCCGGTTCCAAAGTCAAGAAGTTTCATTCAGCGCAGCGGGCGGCTGGAAGCCGCTACGGACCGCGTGAGATGCATCCCGATGCAATTTCAGATGCATGTGTGCCCATAAACACTAGTGTGCGGATGCCCGTCAAACCCGGACCAAAGTTAACGCATCTGCCGGACGGTTGCCGCCGTGCTTTTTCTCGTCGGTTTGTGCCACCGGTTTTTAGCGCATTCCAGTCAACCCAGACGCGGCATTTGCGTAAGCAGTTCTTCCTATCTTGCAGCGAGTCACATCTGTCCGGACTTCCTCCTTGTTTTTGTTCACGCTCGTCTTGCTGCCTCTCTCTCTCTCTCTCTCTCTCTCTCTCTCTCTCTCTATGTGTGTCTTCCAATGATTTCGCGCAGCGGTTATTCGCGCGCGATTATTAGCCGGGATGAGAGGACGATCGTCAGCGAGCAATGAAGCGAGCAATTAGAAATTAACCACTGTAAGATCGCACTCGCTTGCGTCGCCGAAAAACGGAGCAGGGAATTCGTGGGGAGAAACTTGGATTCGCGCCACTTGATCAACGGACAGCAGACAGCGCGTATTCGCATGCGCGAATAAATTAATGGAATTCGAATTGGTGCAGATTTCCAGTTGGCAAGACGTAGAAATGCGAGAGAGCAGGGCAAAAATGGGACGTAACGTTCGTAATCTCATTACTTCTCACTCGCATCTCTTTTGTACTCTCGACCGGTGCAATAAAGCACCTATCTGTCACCTCGGACAGATCCCCGCAGGCGCGAGGCGCGGGTTTCTCATTACATTAGGCCACTCTGACTCCGAGTCGTATTTTGATTCGATTGCAAAGCCACCAGGAGACACGATAATAATCGACCCCAAACGACGGGGCTCGCGCAGAGCTTTAAATGCGATTAACCGACACCGGTGCATCATACAAGCCGGCACGTGACCGCGTGTCGCGCGCACGGATTATAAATATAATATGCCGCCGGGAGGAGAGACGCGATATAAGTGGTCCGATGCCGAAAATTGCCGGGTACCGTGAGAGGGGTCGAAGTTCGCCCTTCCTTGCGGCGCGCGGCGCGGCGCACGCATGCTCGATTTCCGATGCACAGCCGGCAATCGTAAATCACAACCGTCGAGGTGGGATCGTGATTATTAGAAATGCCGCGGATCATTTCCACATGTACATGCGTGTGTATGTGTGTGTGTGTGCGTGTGCTGATTTCTGCGCGCAGGCTGCCAAGTAGCAGGACCTCGAGAGTGATCCTCTTCGTGTGTTAATCTTGATCTCACGTTCACGTGCTCTTCACCTCGCTCCGACGCTAGATCTAGATTCGAAACAACAACTGCGACGTTGTTGTTCAGTCATTGACAATGAAAATAACGACACACTTCGGGACGGGTTGTGTAGATGCTGGCTCGAGATACCACGATGCTTATCCAAGGTAAAGACAGCCAAAGACGATAAATGAATCGATACATTCCCCTCCTGTATCTGGCATTCTGGCCTGCACTCTGTTCCTATCGCGTATCTTGAAATCGAATCTACGTTCCTACCAAATTTCTCGTCGAATCTATGTCATGACGATAACAACGGCGAACAGAGTAAATATATTCCGCGCGCTTAATCTAACAAGTACATCAGAATTCATGATTGAATCGTGTCTCATTCGAACGAGTCGAACAGATAAAATGACGCGACGTACAAATCAAAGCTGCGTCGGGAATGATCGATCTGATAATCAGAAAGCGCAGTAAATTCCGATTGACACCGCGATACCGAAATTGCGATGTGATGTAATTAGCTGGCTGCTGCCGTGAAAACGTCGATTTAATATTCTAATAATATCAAAAGCTTAATCCCCTCATTGTAAATTGAACGGTTCATAGAGCGTCAGAGTTGTAATTCTATCTAGCGGATAATCTAGCGCTAATGACTGAAACTCAAATGTAAATAGGATTAGTGTCATTGGCAAAAAGTGGGAATTTACCTTTGAATTATTCTGCGACTATTCGTGTTTCGCCGGCGTGGCTGAAGCGCCGCGGATTCAACGGACCTGCAACGAGAACAGGATCCCGTTCCGTTACGAGATGTAGCATGTTTTTCGCCGTTTCGTCAAACGTAACTTTGTGCGAGGACGCTTAAAGCTTAATCACGCGACGTACGACAGTGGAAAAATTCCACTGACAGTGCGCGAGACGGATTTCATTAAGGACACTGCTTCACGAAACGTCACGGAAATACATTTCGCTCTCGGTATCTCACTATTCCCGTTCTCTCCTCGCGATGCCTCGTTAGCGCGACATGAGATCCTGTCATGACCTCTCATGCCCTGTCCCCATCCCTTAAACACCCTTGCACCAGCACGCCAGGAAAAAAGGCCCAGTACGTGACTCAAATCTCATTCCGGTCGGGTCCTTCCGCTAGAAGAAACTGTATTTACCCGTGGCCTTCCTTTTTCGGATTCCCCGTGTCTAGCGTCCCACACACGTATATCTGATGACGTGACGTAACCGTCCAGTCATTGGCCATCTTGGTCACGCCATTGAACTTTCCGTGCGAACTCTGGTTTATTGATTATGACATCTATATATATGTAGGATAGGTAGAAAGGGATTATCAGTGGCTGTGCATCAAAAGCTTGTAATCAGAGAAGCCGATGTGTACGATGTGGACATATCGCATCCACAACAAAGGACAACCGCGAAAAAAACCGTCGACACTCGCGGGCAACATGATTCATCCAGATCGAATGATAAGCGATTGGTCGACAAGTCTGAGATGTAGCACCACTATTGGGTATAAAAAGGGCGACGGCAGAGAATACGGGAAAAGAGTAAAAGAGTAACCGATAGAGAGTAGTAGCGATAGTAGTGTGACAGTAGATGAAAATGCGAGAATAGACGAGAAAGAGAGAGAGAGAGAGAGAGAGAGAGAGAGAAAGAGTAACAGTGCATGCAAACGGAGTGAGAGTAGTCGAGCAATTATAGAGTCGCGAACGGCGAAGCTATAGAATCAGCTAGCTTATCGAGAGATGTTATATCTTTGCGAGAAAGAATAAAGAGTTTCTTTACTTATTGTTCCATCAGGTGTCTGAGGCGTCGAAAACCCATCATACTTAACAATTACATCAGGATAGAAATATCCTACATATATATTCAAAAATGTCACGCAATATCGTTACTGAAAACTTTTTTCGTGGGTTCCCAAATGCGATCTTCTTGCAACGAGACTCGGTCAAACAACCGATGATGCGGAAATGAAATTAGACTAGTTCGATAAGGCATAAGCAATCGTTGAATCGTTAAATAACACATCGCAGAACGGTTGTCCTTCGGAGTGGGCCGCCTGGTGGGCTCGCCGGCGACGAGGAGTCCCTCTCCGTCGCAGTCTCCCTGCCCGGAATCTCCCCCGCTCGAGCAGCGGGACGCCGAAATGGACGTCGACGTCGGCGAGGAGGAAGTCGACGTGGACGTGGAGGAAGTGGGCGACGAGGACGACCATGAGGGCACCTCGAGTCCGCCGCGATCATCGTCAACGCCCTCGCCATCGCCCGTCAGCGTCGCGACGTCGCCCGTGTCGCATCCGCCGAAGAAGTCCGGCGACAGCTTCAGCGTGTCGGCTCTCCTCAGGCCAGATCCGCCCTCCGCTTACTTGCAGAACGCGTCCCCGCATCGGGAAACCGCTTCCATGGGCGCGCATCCGCCACCACCCGGCTCATCCATCCTGTACCCGCCGCTGCACCTCCAGAGCGGACTCCTGCCGCCTCATCCGCATCACCCTCTCTCGTACCTGCACCCCCAACTGCTGCCGCATCATCTCCTACCGCCGCACTTGCACCCACTGTTGCGCGGCGTTCATCCGGGTCACCCGGGGCTGCACTCGACCCACACGACCCACGGTCTGCATCATCCCCATCCGCTCGGCGACGTCTACAGCTGCGTCAAGTGCGACAAGATGTTCAGCACGCCGCATGGCCTCGAGGTACGCATGCACGCTTTTTTTCTTCCCGATCCGGGATTCTGCTCGTTCTGATTCGTTTCTGATTTGCCGCCGGCAGACGGTGAGACATCAATCGACCGCGGCTTCGCCGGCAACTCTATCGATAACCGACGACGGCCATCTTTCTTTCTCATTCCTCTTCTGCGCGATATCTGCGTAGCTTTCGTTCTTGCGTTTCTTCCAATGCGAAGAAATGCGCGCGAAGAATGTCCGCGATTTGTTACGCATCGTCATCGTCATCGGCATTCATCAGGGATGAGATATACAAAATAATCTTTTCTATTCGGTCTACATAACCTATAAAGATCTGAACATCTGGTTCTCTCCAGATGTCCAGTGCCGTTTGGATTCATTCTGCATTCGCTGTTACGAGACAACAGCGTTGGTCCCCGTAATTCCGGGGTACGCGTGTATTCTGTAATATTTAAGGCTCAATTCGTACGTAGGTGCACGCGAGGCGGTCACACAACGGCAAACGGCCGTTCGCCTGCGAGCTGTGCAACAAAACTTTCGGCCATGAAATCAGCCTCACGCAACACAGGGCTGTGCACTCCGCGGAGAAGGTATTCGAGTGCAAGCAATGCGGCAAAGCCTTCAAGAGATCCAGCACGCTCAGCACTCACCTTTTAATCCACTCGGACACGAGGCCGTATCCGTGCCAGTTCTGCGGCAAGCGATTCCACCAGAAAAGCGACATGAAGAAGCATACCTACATACATACCGGTAAGTCGATCTTTACGAATCTTGCCTCGATAAGACGAGGCTCGGAAAGATTTCTTTAATCTCGTGCAGAACTAGTAGGAGAATGTAAATATAATCGAGTAGATTCTAGTACTTTATGCTCATTACGAGTCGTCGATCGATGAAGAACACATTCGACAAAAGCGGCAAGCTGTCGTTGTCGGCTTTAATTCCGCGATAAATCCGATATCACTGCGGGATCTCGGTAAACGTTCCAATAAAAAGGAGAAATCGTTTGTTACTAAAATGCAATTGTCGGTTTCGAAACGATTCGTGAAACTCCCAAAAGTGAAGTGCACCTTTATTGCACCCTTTATCGAGCTCTTCTACATCGCTCTGTCCAACCGCACGGGAAATGTTGAAATTATTCGAATTGGAGTCGAATTGCTCGACGTCGACTACGGTCGACTACGCTCGTCAGCTCACGAAATTTTATCGCCTTCGTGATTCCGATATCGTTATTGGGGAATCTAAGGGATCAATTAGTCTGGCAAGTTCGTGCGATAAATAATGCAGCTAACCGTCTGGACGGAGTCATTGCAAGAGGATCTAGTTGAATGCGGCACATGTGGCCGGTGCATTTCAGGGATGCCGAGTCCCACATTGCGCGTTTCACTCGGTAATAATCGTAATGTCTTTCGGGGTGCTTCCCTATCTTCCCCTTCTCCCCCTGCTCTCGCCTCTCTCTCTCTCCCCCCCCTCTCTCTCTCTCTCTCTCTCGCTCTCTCGCAGTTAGCTCGCTCGTTCTTCGCTCTCACGATTTGGGACGGTAGCTTCCCCAATCTTGAAATGGAACTTTATTGTGACGCAACACGGAGTCTGTGCGGGACGTGTACGAGTGGGTCGTGTTTACGATACGATTTTGTCTCCCGGAATGGATATTTTAACCACCGATTTGTCCGAGGAGCCTTCTTCACGGCAGAAGCTTAGACGAGCAATGAGAGTTTGGAGTGATAACGTCGCCCTGGTAACGCCAAACACGATTCTCTCGGCCATCTATGATGATCTCTTGCTTGCTCGTTCCGTCAGAAACGAGGGATCGTATTCGACGCTGTACCGCTGTGCCGCTTCTGCGAAGGAAATTTTGCCCACTCTCGCTCTCGCAACTCTGAATTATCATGAATAGCGATCCTCGCAGCAGCCCTCCTGTCTCTTCGCGTCCCATGCGTGTTTATCTTCGACGGCATCAATGTTGGACGCTGCCAAGTCCTAGGACGGGCCGAGGGTAAGAAAGCTGGGGGATTCGCCAGGCGATGGTAACAGCAGGACACTTGACACTTGGGTGTCTCCAGGCTGATGGAGCGGAGTCCTGAAGGAGCAGGTTTCTCAAGGGTGGAGAGAGCAACGAATGAGAGAAGGCGCTGGAGCCTGCTGGAGGGTTCCGGTCGAGGCTCTGGGTTTTGTATCGTCTCCATGGCAACCCCTCCCGATGTCTTATCAAATTATCACCTTGCCCCCCCCCCTCCCGCCACCACCACCGCCACCCCACGCCCCCCCCCCCCCCCCCCCCCCCCCCCCCCCCCCCCCCCCCCCCCCCCCCCCCCCCCCCCCCCGCCCGCCCGCCCCCTCCCCCGCCCCCACAATGCTCATTCTGGGGCCCCCGAAACGAGCGAACGAAAGGACTCTGCGAAGCTGAGGATACAAAGCGATGGTCACTTCCGCAGACTTTTCCCAACAACTTGCGGATCCCGCCCACGAATCCTCTCACTGCACGCACTTGCGTCCACCTACGCGCGCCGCACTCGCGTCCCCCGCACCAGGAGGGTCGCCAGGAAACATTTAATTCATTATTCAGGGAAATGAAAAATTCAGGAGCGCCCCGAGAGCGCCGACCAATGACGGTTCACGGTGCGGCTTGCGGCAATTGTGGAACGAGGAACGGGGACGAGTCCGAGTCGTCTTTTTTTTCCGTAGGAATCTTCCGTTCCCGCGGGACAGCTTCTTCTTTGGTGATAAAGGGTGCAGATGCTCCGCGGTAGATTTTCCTCTTCTAAACGCGCCTCCCTTCAGTGGACGCGTCTTTCGATGCGTGAGTCGGTGAGATAGCTCGACAGAGAATTTCGTCACACGAGATTAAAGTCTCTCGAGATATCACGCTCCGCGAATTTTCCATTGCGAATACATACACAAATCGCGACGCGAATCGGCTGATATTGGTGTTAATTGATTGCCTGCAGCTTGTCGTTCCATTTCCACGGAAATGATCAGGGAAAGGAGGTAAAAATCTAAATCGAAATCCGTCTCGTAGCCTCTCCGGATGGATTATACACGTCTCTCGGCTAGCTGCTTGTGCACGCGCTCGCTACATCGATTCGACGGGCTGTGTGTTTTCACCCTCGGCGCAATCTCTCTCTCTCTCTCTCTCTTCCTCTCTCTTTTTTTTATCATACGCACGAACAAATCTCGTTGCTCCCACGACCTCGAATGACTCGCCGGCTGCGTGCGTACGTGCGTCGAGGTAGCGCGCCGAGGGTGTTCCGGGACTCCGCTGCTAATGATAATCAGTCCTCTCTCTTTTTCTGMCCCCCGCCCCCGCCCCCCCCGCCCCCGCCCCCCCCTCTCCCTAGGGCTGCCTGCGTACCCCACATACCGAGCACGGGCCATGTGCAATAAGGGTGCGGCACCCGTCGGATTCCCCGGGGAACGGCGTGGCGTAACGTAAAATCATTATTAGGTAGGTAGCTAGGTGGTTGCTGGTGCACACGAGGGATGGAAAGAGAAACGGGTGCTTCGCGGCGAGCTAGGGGGGAGGTAGGGGGATCGAAGCGCCGCCGCTCAACCGGGGGTTGGGAATAAGAGCTCTGCAAATATTGTTCGTGCGCGAGTCGGCAACCCGGAATAGGCTACGAGGGGTCTTCGTTACTTCGCGTTACCTTGCTCGCAGTTAGGCGAGCGTTTTCGGGAGAGGACGATGACGGGAGGGGACGCACCCCCAGCGGGGGGGAGAGGGGGAGGGATGAGGGGGGACAGCCAGGGGGACGAGTCAAGTGCACGGTCGTTGCAAGGGGTTGACGCCGCGGGATGGCAGACTGGCAAGTGGTCACGAGCCTCTCCGATGAGAAAACACGGGCAGAATGTCTTCGGGAAGGGGGCGGGCAGAATATTTTCAGAGCTCCCAGAGTGGGGTGGCTAGAGCGGCCGATGAGTTTTGATAGCATCAGCTATCGTCTGCGACGAAGCCGATCCGGTCCGATGAAATGCGGCGACGCGTTATAGAAAACGCTCCCCCGCCGAGATGATGCCGCGCGTTGTTGTTGTTGTTGTTGTTGTTGTTCCGGAGACAGACGGAAGCTTTGATCTATTCGTTTCCTGCGAACGAGGAACGGCGAATCGGAGGATTCGCCGGGGGACGTAATCGGACTCATCGCCTTCAATGTCACGGCAATGTCGGAAGTTAAACGGAGCGTCCGTCGACTCGTCGCCATGGTTGTAATTGCGCGTGGGTTATCATTATCGATCAAAATCATCGTCCGTCTGTCACCGCATCTCGATCAACTCGCAAATGTGTACGCGCCCTTATCCACACACCCGCGGATCGTGCCCTTTATGTTTTCACAATAAACACAACCTGTTCGCCGCTGCTACAAAGTAAAGTCGACGGACCGAGGGAGAGACAAGAGGGGCGGAACGGTGCATTCTGCGTACCCTTCGGTCTTTTCGCTCAACGTTTCCATTTCAGGCCGGCAATATCCGGCGAATATCTGACATGTTGGCGCGAACGAGCGATCCTGATTCCCGATGAAGTTGAAGTCATCGTCGCCCCGATTGCAATTTCGCCCGCGAATTTTGAATCGCACACAGGAGGGATATCATTCCGCAGACATCGGTCGCAGATGCAACGCACGCGGCGCTTAAAATCTGATCGCGGAGAGGATAAACGTGTCTAGCAGGCGCGTCGTGATGCGCATCGAGTGATATCCGTACGCGGAGGAAATTTGAGTCTCGTGAGGTACTCGGTAATGCGATATTCATTAAAAACACTCTCAATGACCGGGACGATTAATTGGAATCGTCGCTGAGGTCATTCGCTACTTTAACGCTACTGTGCCGCTAACGTCGATTGTACGTACGTATAAACACAATTGCGACGAATATCTATCTTTCTCGCTATCTATCTCTTATATATATATATATATCCTTGGTTTCGCTTATCGCCGCTTGTAATCTCCGATCGAGCCGCCCAAGTCAAATGTCAAGACACGCGAGTTAGCCTTATCTGCCCATACTCCATCACGCCATCACGTCTCTCTCTTCCCCCCCCCCTCCCGTTAATCCTTGGCTTGGCCCTTCGCTGCAGTCGGCGCACTATAGCAAGCTCGATCCCGTACACGCGCAGAATCATGAAGAGGACCGGCGGTTTTTCATCTCGCGGATGAAAAACAGCCGGCAAGGCTACGACGCTGACCTGCGCGTTAAAGTAGTCGCGATAATTTTCGACGGACGCGCACACACACACACACACACACACACACAGAGGTAACGGTGTGGTAACACGATTAATAATTAGCCCAGACCGCACGGCCACCCCCTGCACCCCCTGCCGAATTATGAATTCAGTTGCGGCGGCGACGTACGCGGATACCTGGTAGAACGCGTTTCCCTCCGGCTCGCCTCGAGGGTGCGGTTATCGTATACTCGCAGAGATACAACCTGTACGGACACCTTGCGGCCGTGTTCATGCGCGCCTGTGGACTCCATCTCCTCTCTCTCTCTCTCTCTCTCTCTCTCTTTCTCCTTTTCGCGGGGACAGACGGGGCTATTAGAGGTTTCCGGCTGACTTGGCGCCCCAAGCGCCGATAGGGCGCCGCAACATCCCTCTAAGCTGTTTAAACTTTGCGACATGGTCGGAGGATCGTCTCCCCCCCACCCCTTTGCGCAAGAGGCCTCAGCCCGGCCCTTGCCTCGTCCCTCTTGCGACTTTACGGCTCGTTAGCGACGACGACGCAGCAGCGGCGTGCCCCGGCATATCGGATCACACGTGGCAAAAAGCGTGTTTACACGGCACGTGGAAGGACGGTGGCACGTGAAAATTACCGTAGTTGTATCAATCGCAGGATTGTATCGTTGTTTGCTCTACCTGAGGGATGTCTTCCGGATAGGGGCGCGAGTTAATTGGCGCGTCATTATCCCGAGCGGTGTTTTTCAGGCTCTTGTTATTGGGCGTGGTCGTCCTTTTCGATCGGGCGAAGCTGGAATTCGCTCGAATACAGAAGACGAATGGGGACGAGCCTGAAAGACTAGATGAGTAGATAAATTGATGAAACGAGCGAGTAAATCTAGAGGATCGCGCAACGTAATGCGATCGCGCGATAGCGGCGAGCTGCACCTGACTGGGCTGAGAGGCTCGCGTCAGGATTTATCCCGACGACGGGGACCTCGGCCCTATCGGGGATGATAAAAGCGCGGTCTTCAGACGGGGCGGCAATGCCGGCTGAGCCGTCGCTATATTTAACGTCACCAGCGCCAGCGAGAGAGTGCGGCGCGCAAGCAACCGATACCGCATTAAACATGCAAATTCGCCGGTATAACGTTCCACGGGACCGAGGCGTCACCCTATAGCGCCCCCGTCGAGTGGCGGGGCGCGCGATGTTCATAGTGGAACGGCATGATTAAATTTCCAGGGATATCGACATGCCGAGAGCGCGTCAACCCCCTCCGGTCGCTCGCGCCTGCCTGTCTCTTGTTCGCCACTTTCGTAACCCCACTCTCGGGCCTCCCCCCCCTCCCCTTCGCCGTTCGTCGCTCGACCTCCTCCCCCCACCCTACCCCCCCCGTCGCCATCCCCTTTTTCGCTCCTCGGCCTATCCGCGCGAGCACCCCGCACACCAGCAACCACGGCCGAGCCGTGGACGCTTGAAATTAACTGCACCCCGATGCTGCGCGGCAGCATTAGCGTGTGTCCGTGCAAGCCCCCGACTCGAGCCCCGGCTCGTCATTGACACACTTGGAGCCGCGCGCGGTACGTACGCACCGGATACGCTGGTCCCCCGATACGGGGAGGGAGGGAGGGAGGGGGGGGGTGGAAAGGGACGAGCGCGATGCGACATAGCGATCGTCGGTCGGTCGATGGTTATTCTTATTTATTGCGAGGGCGGTATTTATTGCGAAATAGTTGCGGGCCCCGATGCAATCGATGCGATCAATTTGTTTTACTGTTATACATCATATTTTAGAGTTGCGCGAGTTGGAACGCGCCGCTGGCTCCGATGAGCGTGTGGTTCGCGCTGCGATGAGCGAATGGGTCAAAATTATACGTTTCACACTTCGGAGAAGACACATAACGCTACTTCCGTTTGCTCCGTCTCTATTATTTTACCATTGCACAGGTTATCCCTAGGATCAGCTCGGTTCCGGATGCGCCTCATTCCGCTCTTCGCAAGCGAATCTGAAGTATCGTTGCGCCAACTAATACGTCCTCCCCCCGCCTCGTTATCGCTTCGCGACGGATTAAGCGTTCGTTTGCTAATGGCCACGCAAGCTGAGGAAGAGAGAGAGAGAGAGAGAGAGAGAGAGAGAGAGAGAGAGAGAGAGAGAGGTAGACAAAGAACGCGAGAGATAAAGACGATGCCGTTTCGAGATACAATTGGCAATTAAGCCGTGCGCGCATGAGCGATGCGGCTAAGGGAGTCTTAGTGCGGATGGCATAGATCGGATTTGTCACGATTCCTAATGTTGATCGACGCGCTAATAATTTAATAGCCATACATCCGCCATGATGGTCCGGGAGAGGATTATTATCGCGGATCCCTGCGGTATACCGAGAGCACTAAGGAGCTAACGGACTTAGTTCTCGTATCGTGTTTCCTCGTGTTTCCCTTCCCCTTCATTCCCAACCCCCATTCGCGCCCGCCGGAGCTATTGTCACGAGGCGAGCCACTCGTTGTCGATTTGCAACGAAATTATGCGCCGATGGAAAGTTGCAGGCCCGCGATTCGCGACTGCATGCCGGTTTACTCAGTTTTACTCCCGTTCGAGTTCCCCCCCTCGACCGCATTTCGACCGCGAATTGATATCGTACGCCTCTTTATATATATATATATATATATACCCGCAGTCGTGCGGGTTCAAGGTTCAAGGTTCAACGTATTCCGCATTGCGTGAGTTTGGATAACCGGGCACAAGTCACCGAGTAGCGCTTGATGAGACACCGGAACGCAAAGTCGAATCAATTTGCAGGCGCAGATATCTCCGTGAGAGCAGGCGGGCTCATTGATTCGACGCACCTGCAACATTTATTTATCTCGCGAATGTACGGGGCTGGCGATAGTCGTTTCTTCACCCTCGAAGGGAGGACTAAAACGCCACAGTTGTACACGTGTAGACGGTGTACGTGTTTTACATTCGCTACGTACACGTTGGCAGCCCAACGGGGACAGCACAATTCGGAGAATTTGCGAGTTGCATCCGGAAATGTCGCGCATGTCAACGATAACCCGCGTGAAATTTCATGGTTCTCTCGATATTATTGCATCTCGTGCCCCGCCCTCCCCAAAATTACGTGAATTCAAATTGTAATCTCTCATCGTTCGCAGAGATACTTCGAATTGTGATCCAACTTGCTCTTAATTCAAGAGCATCGAGGTCGCAAACATTTTTATCAATACGAACTCTCCGAAAATATGATGCTGTTATCCGTAAGGTAATTTATTCTTTTATTAATACAATTTAAAATCATAATCAATGTCAACTCCTCATCCGCATTAATTAATGTAATATCTTAATTTAAAGTTATTTTAATTTAAATGTCCCGCCAACCAAATAAATATTAATCTCAATTAATTATAATTTAATATTTATAAAATTCTATCTAAATTCTATCTTCTCGTCCTATAAAATTATTTAAGCTTCTTAACTTGAAAATAAAATTTTTATTATTAACGAAAAAAAGTTTAAACCTCATCAATTTCCAGTTCATTCCAGTCTCTAATCAAGAGACAAATGATTATGCTACCTTTGCACAATCAATTTACTGCGGCTATCTAAATTTTTCAGATTGAGCAGAACCAATCTTATATTAAAATCATAAAACGATGTTTTCGATAAACAAGTGGGCTTATAATTTGTCGAATTCTTATAACTAAAATATCCTCGTATCTTTCCTCGCTTGATGAACATCAAATTCGGCATCATATCACGCCGTAAGAAACGAATCCGGTAAATTCGTGCATCGTGAGGTCAGTTGTGATCAGCGTTTCCCTCCTGCTTTCCTTTTTCTCCGCAATCGATCGCTTCATCCATCCTTACGCTGAGAGATTCCCGCGCTTCGTGGGCAGCGACGGGGCGGCGGGGGACAGCGGCGGCAGCGTGAAATCATGCCTGACGTGGGCGTAAACTGGTAAACACAAACGTGACTCAGTGCGAAATTGGAGGCCGGTAAGGGTCACTTGTAAATCGCTATGCACGTGTACACGGAACAGGGGAGTACTGGGGCGTGCGGTGCGCTCGGGTTTTTTTTTTATTTTGCACTTCGAACGGCGACGAAATATCCGTACGGGCGTACGCGCGAATTGGGAATTCGCCAGAATTCCCAATTTTTTCTAGTTCCGTTCGCCGGTAAATATCAGTTGACATGGTTTCGCCTGCGTGGCAAACACGGCTTTCATTTGATCCGCACGTTGTTTCGATTACAGCGGCATCCCTCCGACAGACAGCGATGTACTAATGACCTTTCCAACAGTATTACAAATTTTTGTCGGTAATGGATTGCAGAGAATTTTGAAATGAACATGTGCGTCTACATGCGTCGAATGAAGTCCTCCTGTTATTTTTAATAACAAATGAAAATCATATCGTCCGATTTCTAGACAGATATCCCCGCGTCGATTCAACTTTCGGACGAGGAAAGAGATTCGGAGGTTTAAATCGCGAGTTTTCGTTGCTAGGATAATGCTAGAATGATCGAGCTGCAGCCAAATGATTTCCGTCGTCTCTCCGATCGCAAATCTCCAATATTTTTTTATCCGCCGATGCATCGCGGTGACGTCCATCGCACTGCGAAGGTGGCGGAGGTCTGATTGATATCCTCGGATAATCCTCGCGCGAGCTTTGAAGATACGAAAGAAAATCCATGCTGTCCTCGATATGAAATATGAGATGTGGCGCTCTTCTTCGATTCCACTCTCCTGCCGTCTCTCGCGAGGATTTCAGTTATAGGGCAGGGACGCCCCAAGAGGCTCGGAACGTGGTCGATGAAGACGAGAGGAAATCAATGCTTCGGCCAACGGTTCACCTTGTCCATACCAGAGCTTCTTCCTCCCTGTCGCTTTCTTTTTGGCTGTTCCTCTTTTTCCTCTGGACTTGAAAACGGATGGATAGACCGCTGATCAATATTACGAGGTCTGTTTTTTTATCTCAAGCTGATCTCGATGGTCGAAATCTCGACCATCCTGGTATTCCACAAGTTCAACGGAACTTCTCGGGGGGGATGATTACGCCGTTACGTGCGATGAACGCACGAGTCACGAGTATAATATTACGCCCCTCGTATATATAAATTCCAAATCCGGAATCTACTCGTAGATGAATCTCGCTGGATTCGACGTCTTCCGGTGTCCAAGTGCACGACGACAATGGCAGCGTATGGGTCTTCAGTCGATCAAAATGCCGTCTCGGTCTCCCGCTCTCGAAAATAAGTTCGCTAGCGAGAGGGACGTGCGAAGAAAACGCGAGGGGCGAGCTACGGGGTGGGAGAATTAGCGAAGACGAGGTATCCTCGCGCGTGCAAGATTTCTGGGAGTTTAATATAGTTTTAGGGGCGTCGGCCGACATCCCCGGGGGGTGTAATGGCGTCTTAAACCTCAGGGGCTCTCAGCCTCGGGTCTCTCAGGCCGGCCGGCCCCGCCGTTAAAAATTCGCGAGCGCCGAATCTCAACTGCCGCTGCCGGTTAAATCTTTGATCCCGCCACTTCTCGAGGGTGCATGCGGCGCAGAGGGCTCGCAGGCTGCGCCAGAGAATGCATCCGTGCACATTTACATCGGGACTTTGGGTGGTTGCCTCTGGCATAAGGGATAAGGACAGATAGGGCGCGCTCCGATGGTACTTGATTTTTACGAGCGCGTAAATTCCGAGAGGCGCTCAGCTTTTTTCCTTCCCATCGACCTGGCGCTTTTCTCTGAGAATTCCTCTCCGAATCTGCTTCTAGAATTCACGATTCCTTCGCTGATCGAAGGCGTAGACATTTATGCGCGTATACTCCTCGAAGCTTGTCCCAGTTCGACAAACTGTAATCGTTCTTGGTGAACGATCGTGAACAATGCCGCTAAAAGCTTTAATCTGAAAGCGTTCACGATGTTACGCTGTTGATCGTGTGTAATCGCGTAATCGTGTAATCTTGGATGCTGAATTGTATCATTGACTTGTTAAGTTTCTTACTTGTGTAACAGGTTTAAAGTCTTGATTGGCTTTTACCGATCGTGAGAGGAATTCCAAATCGACTTTACCTTCTCTACCCCTAATTGTATATCTGCGTAACATCATTTTTATTATATCTCCTCTGTTGACGAAGCCGAGATAAATTTTTTTGAGAGGATACCCCGAGATGTAATACCCCGTCGAGATAATGACGAGATCGAGTGCAGAGTTCATCAAAGATAGCGATATCGAGCAGCAACATGGATATTTCATACGAAGCGAATTTGGAAGATTAGTTTCCACGAGTGCGCGCAAATTCTACTCGCGCTAATAATATTTCCCTTATTTTATTTGTCTCTTTCTCTTCCCTTCTCTTCGTTCGCGTACAAAATCGCGATCTCACGCGGTACTGTCGATCGATCATCGATCATCAATTCTGCATTGTCTCGTTTATTTCCTCCAAGTACTGGCATGGATAAACCGCGCGAAGCGAATCAAGTAATCTAATGTGAGATTATGCTTGTATCGAGGTGGGATTGCTCCCTCGTCGATCGATTAACGACCGCAGGATCGCGTAATCGCGAGGAATTGCAACTATAATCCTCCAACGCTAACGACGCGTCATCTCGGTCAACGCATCGCTTGCGACGAATTTATTAACGCGGTTATTTTCGCACAGACAATTTCACCAAAGAGATAAACCCGACGGATCCAAAAGAGCTCCGACGGCTCTTGATTTTTACGAGCGCGTAAATTTCCTGCGCGGCTCCTCTTCCTTTCTCTCTGCGCTGTCTCCCTCCCCCTCCCCGCTCTCTCTCTCTCTCTCTCGCTCTCTCTTCTTTACTTCGTTTCCGGGAAACGAGAATCCCAGTAGACCTGGCGTTCCATTTCTCCACATTACTCTCCCCTTCCTCCTTCCTCTTACTCTCTCTCTCTCTCTCTCTCTCTCTCTCTCTCTCTCTCTCTCTCTCTCTCTCTCTGTCTCTCTCTCGTTTCCTTAATCCTTCGTTTTCTCAAGAAAATGATATTTTAAAGTGCCGTCTCCTCTCCCGCATACGCGCAAGGAACATAATATTCTCTCGGCCGCTAAAAAATACCGTAATTTGCGCTAGCTGCATCAACGACGTAAAGGAATAAGAATAGTGACATTATCTCCGGATCCCAAATTGCGAGATATACAACATCGAGTGCGAAACGCCATGCACTCTGGGACTTTTATCTAAGATAAAATATCTACCGCTGTAATTGTTGCGCATTATACGTGCGCAACAAACGACGAGTGATGTACGAATGCTCAAAGGATAAATGTGCAAAATCTGCAGAAATTTTTTAAATCGGCGGCTTGCCCGAGTGAGCGGAAATTTTCGCGCGATATTTTCGCGAATAAAGAAAGATCACTGGCGAAAGCTATCCTAGCCAAGTGTTTGTGTTATTTTATCCTTTCTTGAAGAGGGCAAGGTAGCAACCGAATTCCGGGAGTTCATTTATCAGTCAGTCAAGCGTGAGAGATGCAATGCCGAGAGCGCGGGACTTTGGATTTTCGGCTGAATGTCTGCCTGGCAGAAGCGATATTCCGTAACCATGGCGAAGTCGTTGCGATATAGACGCGAAACGGGCAACCTCGGTGCGAGCGCTCGGACGGTTCTTGATTTTACGAGCTCATAAATTTCAAACGGCCGCCCTGCGCTTCCACCCCCGTCCCGGCTTCCGCCGGCGCTTAACTCCGCGAAAATTCTATCCGTTCCGGCATTTCGTCCCACCCTCGGTCCGCGGAGAACTCCATGGAATTTCATCGAGCGGCATACTCGTCGAATTCCTACGGTACACCCTCCTCCCTCGCCGACACGAAAGCGCGCCCTTAGCTCCGAATCCGCGTGAATCTTGATCCGAAACGCAACTATGCGGCTGATGTCCGCATAAAACGGCCGCGTGAAGCGTCATGGCCGCGATACGGTATTCAGACTTGGGACTGATGAACGATAAAGAGGCTGGTTTTAGTTAAAAATTATAGAAATGATAAAAGTAATGACAAAGTAATGAACAAACAAACAAACAAACAAACAAAATATATATATGTAATTATATCTTTGTAGTAATTTTTATACTTGATATCTCGAGAACGAGAACGAGTCAAGTGTCAGAGTTTAGTAAAATTTCGGATTGTCGGTGATTTGCGCTATGTTGGAGCAATTTACTCGTTACGTTGAAAACGAGCTGATACGCGCTGGTTACGCATTGAGCTCCTCGACGATCGCGTTGAGTGAAATTTCGGGAGAGACATACCGCCTGCCGCGGTACAGATCAGCAGCACGTTCGCTCCCGAGAAATCCCCAGGAAGAGACTGCCGATATTTTTCCCCGGATAGGAAATCAAGATCGCAGCCGGATATAATCGCGAGGGCGATCGACGGCCTGGTCGTATCGGCGGGGCGAGATTGAAGGCTCGGCTAACGAGTTGTTTATGGATCCACCCTCCGCCCGTCGCCCTGCCGAGAGCGTGTAGATACGTGTGTACCGGTTGCTCGGCCAGACGTATGGACGTACGGGGGAGTCCATTAACGGGCCCTCCGTTGCCCGCCACCACCGGTGTAGTTCGCATCGTCGTCGTGCCGCCACCGCCCCTCGCAGGCAGCCTCTTTCTCGCTCACCCTCAGTCAGCAGCAGCCGGGTTATCCCGTCGGTAGTCATGGTAACACGGGGGTTGGAGCCGCCCCCGGCCGCCAATCAGAGCTCGCGGCTAGGATGAGAGAAACGAGCGGCGACCCTTCCAGTCGGGCTCCTCTCCACGCTCCTGAGACAACGAACCCCTAGCGCGACGCGCATAGCCATACCCCTTTCCACTATTCCGCTATCTCTCTCTCTCTCTCTCTCTCTCTCTCTCTCTCTCTCTCTCTCTCTCTCTCTCTCTCTCTCTCTCGCCGCCGGGGTGGCTGAGATTCTCGCTTGGGAGGAAATCTTAACCGGGCGTGCCCCGCATCACTGATGCCACCTACACCCGTCTTCCGAGCTGGTTAGTCTCCTTCGTGCACCCTCCCCCATCCACCCCATCCACCCCCYCCCCCCYCCYCCCCCSCCCGACTCTCATAGCCGTTTTGCCCGAGGAGAGCCTTGGCCGAGCGGGATAGGGCCCGCGGCGCCGGGAATCGGCACTTCCGGATTAACGTGCACGCTCGCCGGAATGTGGCGGCTGTAAGAGGAGAGCTGGATTGCGCTAGCCAAGTTTTCCGATTCCTCTTTCGAACTTATCACGCTTGCCAAACTGTTGGATGTTCCTATGAGAGCGAGCCGGGCTGCGCTATAAGGATAAAGCTGTGCTTATATAGAGTTCAACAGACCCGCTGAGTGTAGATATTTATGGAAATTTATATTCCGGAGATTGATTGTATCGCGCGACATAAAAACGATGCGTTTTATTGTTTATACGTAAATAAGGAAACCTTCCAATTACGACGATAGATACACTGATTACCGTTAAACATGAACGACGTAATGAAATAAATAATTTTCCGACACTTTGCATCTTTCGCGTCGCGGCTTCGAGCATCAAGCTCGAATTGATCCTGCCGGGAGGGCAGTTCTCTCTAAATCGCTTCCATCTGCTTTCTGTCGCAGGCGAGAAACCTCACAAGTGCCAGGTGTGCGGCAAAGCTTTCTCGCAGAGCAGCAATCTGATCACGCATTCGAGAAAGCACACGGGTTTCAAGCCGTTCGCGTGCGAGTTGTGCGGCCGAGCTTTCCAGCGGAAGGTTGACCTGAGGAGGCATCGCGAGACCCAGCACGCCGATCTCAACGCGTCTCATCGACCGCCGATTGGTTCAATTCCCGGACAAAACTCGCTGCCTAGTGGAAATCCACCGATGATGCAGTGAGAGGCCGTGGTGAGGCAGCGATTGACAATCCGTCGCTGGACCAGTGCGGGACAGCGATTGGAGACGATCGCGATTGACGGCTCGTTTCCGCGAATCAGGCAGACTGAGGACGCAAGCGTGAGAGCGGAAATCACGAGCGATCGTCACGATCGTCGATGATGAAGCAGAAATGACAGCGATGAACTAATTTGTGTTTTCAATCACAAGTGCGCGAAATGTCTTCATCGTGAAGGATGTCAATCTTTACGTTTTGTATCGTTTCTCGTATCTCGATGTTGATATCGATTCTTCGTTGATAGAGGATTAAAGGGAGGCACAACGGATGGATGACGTAAGCATAATTAATTTTCCACAGCGCATCGGCAAAAGGAATTACTGTACTGTAATTTTGAAGAACTGTTTTACGCGACCGGAAACTGTCGCGTTATTTTAGTGATCGTTCGACAGCGAAGTGTCGATATTCGCGATGTGGATATGCTTGCAAGTGCAGGTGCAACGAAAATGCAAAATTTCATGTAAATTCAAGCCGTATGGCGAACGCGGGATTAGCCGGAACAGTGCAATCTGAGAGCGAGTTCTCGGGAAAACGCGAATTAACTGAAAGGGAGAGTTCTATCATTTTCTATCGCGCGCGTAAGATCTTTATCGATCTCTCAACATTTCTACGAATAGCTTTGCGAATATAAGTTGATATTTATTCGATTGTTCCTTCCTTCAAGACAGCTGATTTAATACACAGGATGCCTCACAAGATTTCAAGAGTCCTTGACTCGCACGATGCATTGCGGAATAAACGGAGCGCATCGATGATTTATCGCAACTGGATATCCGAAAAATGTTGCTTCTGTTCCTGAAGTGCGTTGGGGAATACTTTAGCGTCCTCCTAACGAGACAATTCTTTGTTGCTGCGAGGAACAGCATGATGAGTTTACGAGAATGCGTGAATCTGAAAGCCGAAGGGACCGTTTGATTGTTTTCATTTACAAGTGCGAGATTAGAGCAACTTTAATCGACGTCTACCTATTGCCGATCAATTACTCGTTACCGTAATCCTTCTCCTTACGTAGATACTCATTGCGCGGCACGCAATGCGATCTTCAAGCTAATCGAACGTTTCGCCAAATCGCGTGCGTTATTCTCATGCCAGTTACGTTAAAGCAACGCATTTTACCGAGTACATATAAAAACACCGTTTCGATCGAAGATCCATCTCATTGTTGATCAGGAAAATGGCGGAAGTACGTAAGGGCTATCTTTTTGCGCGAGAAGATGAACATGAAATTGTTCGACTAGCATGAGAGGGATTAGCAGTGCGACATGTCCAAGTACGGGGCGAGGCCGTACTGTATTTTGCATATCTCCCGCATCTGTCGTTGAAGAAAGGGCGATCAAACCCGAGCCCTGAAATTGCAACTGTGACCAAAAATTGTAAATAGCATGTAGGCCGTGTCTCACGACTAGTCTAAGCGTATAAATATATACATACGAATACGAATATAAATATAAATGAAAAAAGATCGATGCTATAAATATTATAAATAGAGAGAGAGAGAGAGAGAGAGAGAGAGAGAGAGAGAGAGAGAGAGAGAGAGAGAGAGAGAGAGAGAGAGAGAGAGAGAGAGAGAGAGAGANGAGAGAGAGAGAGAGAGAGAGAGAGAGAGAGAGAGAGAGAGAGAGAGAGAGAGAGAGAGAGAGAGAGAGAGAGTGAGAGAGAGAGAGAGAGAGAGAGAGAGAGAGAGAGAGAGAGAGTGAGAGAGAGAGAGAGAGAAAGAGAGAGAGAGAGAGAGAGAGAGAGAGAGAGAGAGAGAGAGAGAGAGAGCACACGCGCGTGATGCACCATGATTAATGCGCAACCCGCACCCGTGGGCCCATCCTCTTCTCCTCCTCCCCCTCCCTCTCCTCCCCCTGTCCCCTTCCCGGTCCCCCTCCCGAGTGAAAAGTTATTATATCCTACCCTTCTTCTCGCTATCGAAATTTTTATTGTTGTACCATTAATATCATTATTGTAATTATTGTAATTAGAAACACTCGCTATTAATATTATTGTCATTATTATTATTATTATTATTATTATTATTATTAATAATAAACGCTGTTACTATTTGTATATGGTCTGTCTACGACGATCTCTCTTTCCCCCTTGATTCTTCTTTTTTTCTTTGTACTTCTCAACAGCCCCTTCTCAACAATGGATTTTCTTCTGCAGACGAATGGCGAATGGAGCAACGTCAACTGATTTCGTGTTCCCGTATATCGTATAGCGTGTAGCGATTACAGTAGCGCTGTAGATCTCGGCGGATGGACGCAAGCTACAACTATCCACGTGAAAACAGCTACTCGTAATGGTACGAGTAAGCATGCATCGTGGCATGCACATCGCGAAATGCGCATCTTAATTTAAATAAGCTCCCGTGGTCTGTTCGAGCCGATAGCTTGATTAATCAAGATCGTTGAATCCTGGATCGCTGGATTGTTCCAGCTTCACTCGCTGTAATTCGCAGGGTTAAACGGCCCTGCCAATTAAGCAGGCCATCCCGAAGAATCCCTTAACGGCCCCAATATGTTTTCCGCCAAGTTTCCCCGGACTTGTTCCGCTCTCCTCCCTGCTATTCCCGCGCTCATTACTTCGTTCAGGGGCGTATGAGTGCGACGATGGGGTAGACGTGAGATTTTCCGTAGGCTCGTCTACAGCTTTCGCTAATGTGCGCCAATCGCGCGTGCAGGACACCGCGAGGATCGGCGATAAGGCGCAAGAGGGAGAAGGAAGACGGAGGAGGTCGAAAAATTTATCTGCGAGTGAGTAAGAGAAAGAGAGAGAGAGAGAGAGAGAGAGAGAGAGAGAAAGGGACATTATGGTACAGACTGCACGACACCGTGACGCAGCTACGGGAACAGATTGGACAGTTATTGCATTCTGGGTAAGATTAATTGATATGGGGACCGGTGGGTGGGTCGAGGGGCGCGCGGCTGCGTCGACGCTTAAACCTTGTCTCAGGCGCGGGTTGGGGATGAGAGAGCGGTGATTAACCGATTGCACCGTGAACCGAGTGGAACCGAAAGCCACCCCTCCTACGTTCTTCCTAATAGCCATCGAGTAATAGAGAGGCTCTTGTTATTAAATAGCAGCAATACGAGCTGTGCCTGGATGATCGCGCAAACGCCAGCAGACGAATCAAGCTGCGGATCTGTGACGATGATTATGGAGGAAGATCATTCTTTGTAAATTTATTACACATTTATCGCCCAATCCACTCCAGCTGACGCGTCTCGTTATCCGATTGCTGTTCAAGCTCGAAAATAAGCTGCGCGATAAAAGCTGCACACATCAGCCGGAGCTGCAATAAGTCCGCTACGGAGACACTACGGACAATGTTGGGAATAATCCGAACAAGTTTGCGGTCTCGCTGCGAGCATTGGTCGCGAGCACTGGTCCCGATTGCCATAATTTCCAGCAGGCAGCAGGAGCACTTGGACGCGCACTTGGACTTGAATGCAATTTTCGTGCATTGCTCGGCGCCCCCGTCCCCGTCATATCCCCGCGGCAACAGCCATCCAGGGCCGTATCATCCCCCGCATCTGCCGGCTATAGAGCGTTCGAATACGTTTTAAGGGACAAGCCCATATAGCGGCCGTATGCGCCGGATACACCTTATGACTATTAAGGTATTCACGACCCCTCGGAGGACGCCTCACTTTGAAATATGGCGACTCAGGTCACCAGCGGCGTGTACCGGAGACGTCGCTGTTTCGCATCTCCTCCCTCCCTCTCCCTTTCGATCTCCCCCTCTTTCTAACGCCACTCCGTTACCTCCGTTACCGTATTCCTTCTCCCGCGTCCTCGCCGAACGCTCCACACGCTCACCCTCCGGTCGGCGGGGCGCGGATGCCGGGGGAGGGAGGGAGAGACCTCGCGTCTCCCTCATACCAGCTCCACCGGTTCTCCATATTATTTACAACCCTCGTTCCGCGCGCTCCCCCGGCAATAATCCGGTCCGAGTCCGCGAACGCGCGAGCCGCGCGTCGCCAAATTGGTGGAAACCGGCGGAGAAACGTCGTATAACCCGCTCCACTTTGTGACAACCCTGAGTGATGCAGTGGCGCCGGGATCCGACGTTCGCGCGTGTTTCCGCCAAGCGTGCATATAATTGCACGGCGATTTTTCACGATTGATCCCGGCGTCGCGAGGATCCTCGCTCGTAATCGAGCGCCGGCGTGCCGATGAAAAACGTCTCGTCGCAGGGAAACGTTGCGTCCCGGCAACTTGATCTCGAGATTAACGTTATTTTATTAGCCCTGCCCGATTATCGTCCCGCTCTTCTCTGTCCAGCAGCGTTAACGGAGCTGCTGCGGAACAATGCGCCCCGTTGACTTGCGTCGCGACGAATTACTCTCGATTCGAGTGTATACGATTCTCCCGAGCCGCCCTCACAGGGTCGCTCCTCCCCCGTTTGCCCCCGTTTATCGTTGCATCTCGGAGAAGCGATTCGCATTTCTGTGCGCTGGATTTTTATGTACGTTAAAGCTGATCGAGACAACCGCAGCGTAAGAAAGAGCATCCTGTTTTCCCTTTATCTTGTTTCCATGCTCGTTACTTGCCTCCTATACCCTCCTCCTTGCTTGTAAACTACCCCCCTCGTAATGTCATGCGCGCGCTTTCGCCTCGATTCTGCGCCTCCCTTCGTTTCCTCTTTTCCCCCCTTTTTTTTCATTCCTTCGCCCGGTCGATTGATCGGGGGACGAGCGAATAACCGGCCACTGAAATCTCATTTCGCGTAAATGGCGCCCGCCCCGGACGCCGGATATACGCGTGGATTTGCGCGTCAGTCGCATTTGCGCGCGCGGGTCAGGCGGATTAAAAAACGTCGATGTCCAATTATCGCCGGGCACCGCGCGGTTAATGGAATTTTTGAGGAGGAGATTAGGGAACTCGCGCGCGGGGCTCATGCAATTTCCGCGCGCCGCGTGTCGCGCGCGCTCGCTCGCTAATTCACTCGTCATGCGCGGATCCTGACGAAGATACGCTCCTTTCTCGTTGACGAGGACGCGCTCAGGAACGAGCGCAATTTCGCTCGCGTTTTCTCGCAGAATTTTGCGGAATTCGAGGGTGCCGACTTGTCGATTGTCGCGCGCTGCTGCGAATTTGCTCGAAGGAGAGTCCGTCTCGCGTCGAGAAGCAACGAGATGATCCTTCTTCCCCTTTTTTTTGCAGATAGCCTGACCTTCGATCGTCCAGGGCTGTCACGGATGCGGCCATTTGTCAGTAGGCTTCCCTAATAACGAGGCGACTCTCTCTTTCTTCCGCGTGCCGCGCGCGACTTTAAACAAATAGCTCGGCATGGAAAACGGAAAGAGGGAAACAAATGGTCGCTCGCGCGATGCGAGAAGGACGAGGGCACCGACGCGCGTACCGACGATCAATCAAGCGTCCCTGGATCGACTTAATACAGTCAGAGGTCGATTGAACTCCCACTTACAGCAATTTGTAGAAATCTTTGCGCGCGAACTGTCGATCCAGTGACGCGATGCGACACTGCGAAGGTCTTCCTCAAGACGTGAGATGTAAAGCTCCGGATGCAAAAAGTTCCTTTATTCCTCAGCTGAGATTAATTCGATCGGTTCGATGCGCGTGTGATTTTAATTTTAGCTAATTCCGATCATATCTTCGGTTGAAGGCGTTTAGGCGTATCGATAATGTTGATGAAAAGACTTTCCACGTCTGAAACTTTGACGTTGCTCAGACTTTGCTCTGTGCATCTAAAAGAAGTCAGAAAAGAGGTTTTCGCCATCGCGATACTTCGCAAGCGATTCTAAATTTGCATGAAGTACTCGTTGCATGAAAGCCTGGCCGTCCGCGTACATCCGTACAACGCCAGCGGATTGCCAAACAAGTCGTCAGGAATTAAAAAGAGCTTACGGATAGATGGGGAGACAGATATCCGCGCGAAGGTGAAGCCCATGTTCCCATGGGTGCCCGATTCATTACCGATCCTGAATAAGTAATCATGCCCGCCATGCGGGTGGCGATCTACGGAGATGTTGGTCAGAGGATGCTCTGGAAAGGTGATTATTCGTCGATGCTGTGTCGTCCGTGGCGAAATCGACCCCCAAGGACACACATCGTGCCTCGCATCGCAGCAATGGCACCGTGTATCTTCTTTGACTGCATCATTGATGAGTAGGATCAGCGGGTTCTCTCATCTCCTCCGTATTCTAACTCTCGTTTCCTTGAGGGACACTTTACGCGATGTGATATCGACGCGAGCATTACAGGACGAATTCATTATTGAAGCGATTTGACGAGTGCGTGTTTATATGTAAGGCGTGGAGTTAAATTGCGCGTTGCGGAAGAAACGAGAGATTGAATGATTTGATAATTTCTTCGAACAGGTTTCAGGCAGGCGTTTGACGTTTTGTGATTCCGACAAAGCAACGAATCGCGCACAAGCACGAGGGATTAACAAGAACAAGATGATCCAAGCAGCGATCAAATAGTGTTTAGGTTCGTTTAGCGAACGTGCAACGAAATTGAAAAATGTATACAACGACATTTTAAGAGTTTATAATGCGCATTGATAACGCACAGCGATCAGGATATAATATAATGTATATAATATAGCGTGATATTATATTATATCATGACGGAAATATTATATTAAAATATAAGATAAACGCACACAATATGATTTACCAATTACTACTATAATTCTCCTCTCTTTGTCTCGCCACTGACCTTAAAACGTCTTCTCTTTCTTCTCTCTTTCATACCGCTTCCACTGTTCCACCAGTCATTTCCATAAACATCTCCGTAAAGAGAAATTCATCGAGTGCAACTAGCGATAAGCGATCGCCTATTCGGAATGATCCCCCAATTCGCATTACCTCCGCTCTTCGCTCTCGCGTTGCCATACGTATCCCGTCGACGGCAAATGGAAATATAATCATCGTCTTCTTCGCGGCGGCGTGCATAATTCCGCGATCAACTTCGTTGATGTCGCGGAACGTATTGCCGCCTACCTGGACCACGTAGCAGCCGTAACTCAGTTTCCAAACGGATCGTCTCCTAGGAATACTTTATGCGTACTACACATCATTCGAACCGCCTAGTCCGGAAGATGGAGGTCGCCGCGGATAAGAGTAGGAGGTCGGCAGGGGTCGTGGAAGACACGGATCCTTAAGTATTCTACGCGCCGTGCGGGACTAGTGCATCCATTTTAAGATGGCGGCGAGGGGGAGGAGGGTCCACGGGGTAGAGCTGCGCCGATACCCTTTCGCCAGGAGAGGAAACGCCGATGGTAGGAGGTCCTCGGATAATCATATAAGGATAGCTGGGGAGTCGCGCGAGGAAGGTCGGGTATCAACTTTTGATCCTCCGATATCTCCGGCGGACCCCTTCCAGCCGAAGAGAGGCATGTCTGTATTCAAACGGCTCTAACTCGATATAAGCGACGCTCCCAGAGGCATCCTTCCGCCGAGGAGGACGAGCTGGAGGACAGCAGACCCTCCCTATCGTGTCGCTCACGCCCATCCCCCTGGAATCTTCAGAAATAAGAGTATCCCGCGTAGCCGGTGCCTCCAATCGAATTTACATCCCGACTGCTTCGCTCCCATCCCCAAGATACGGGGGTGGATCCTCAACTTTGCCAAAGTGCCATCCGCTATGATGTATGGACGGAGGTGCGGAGCGACCGCTAAAATGGCCTCGTGGTCCACTACATTGGCACTCTGGGAGACGTGCGAAGAGATATCGAGTGGAGGCGAGTGACTTTCGCCGCTTCCGGATGATTCTTCGGGGAGATAGCCGACGTACGCCCATGCGAATACGGAAGTGCGCTACTTCTTCAGACGCCTGGGGCTCATTTAGCAAATTGTGGAATCTATAATTGTGCGTGAAACGGATGCAGAGACGATACCTGATCAGGAACGTTCATTCGAAGCAAGGAGCAAGTGGCGTTTACTATATTTAACATTTGAGAGATAAACTATGACGAGATATAAAGCTGGTAAAGTCGTTAAGGAGGATCCTCCCGAATCAAATTGCTTAAATGCCCGATTATTCAATTTCCGAAGACACGATGATAACATACAGATGTAGCAATAACGTTTACATGATTTCGAATTAAAACTTAATGCTGCGTAATACCTTAATTCAATTCGTTAAATCAAAATTTTGTTTTCGGTTTATTTTTAGATATTTATTTATCGATCAACGCATCAGTTTGATTTCAGAATTGAAATAATATATCCGAGTCTTCCTGTGACAATGCGACTTACGATCATGAAGGGATCTGTGTTACCCCATGACGATAAGAAGGGCGTTTCTATTGATAGCAGATGCACGTTACGGTCTCTATGTTATCAACTGAACACGATGTATCGTAACGTCAAACGGTAAAATAGACAGCAAAAAGGCATAAAAATAAATAACTTTTGTTAGGAGTAACTTAGATACATATCCGATTTCATATTTTTCAAATATAATTTTGTAACAATCGTTTTGTAATAAATGCAATAACCGTTAACGGTTCTATCTTATTAAAAGAATTAAATATTAAATTCCTAAATAAATCCATGCATTATGTCATTCTTGCAATTGTTAAATCTTTATTGTAAACAGGAGGAAGGAAAAGGACGAGTAAAAAACAACACAGCATTAAAACGAGAGTCAAGTATATTGTATATACTTTGTATATAACGTTTGTATGGCGTATGTACGTTTGTATGTGTGTATATGTGTGTATGCGTATGTAGTAGTAGTAAGAGTAGTTTTATTCGAGACTATGCCGTAATAGCTCGCGAGGATTCCCTCTCCTCGAAACTGGTCTCGTAATTTACTACAAAATGATTAGAAGCCACAGATGTTGCATTACATATCCTCGCGAGATCTCTCGCGGCTCTCTCGAGTACATCTCGGATAGATTATTAATCGCGCTGTTACTTTCGTCGATGAGAAGAAGCCAATCCGATGCAACGGACGTGCATTCTAAAACTCGATTGGCCGCAGAAGAAAGCCCAAAATACAAAATGATGAGAGTTTTGCTTAATTTAGCTGCAGTTAACGGTATATATTCTCTCACCTAGTGATAAATCCGACATACCGAACATGTCTGGCGACAGAGTTATACAGGGTAATATAACAGTTTCACGGGGCAACATGTAGATGTAAAATAATAATTTTTATTTACAATGTCTGTCTGTGAAATTATATAAGGAACATCCGGATTTCGCCGTTCAGATATTTCTAAATTAAAGGGTTCTGACTTTGCAGCTTTCTCCTACTTTGCGTCTACGAAGATCGCTTCTTTCCCCTCTATCTACACCTAATAACGTCATAGCGATAATATCTCAATCGTATCAACATTCTCTTATAGCGCATCTCCTTAACAAAGTAAGTAATCAGCTTGGTGTGAGGAAAGTGTATCTGTATTTTCTAATATTCGTCGCTGTTAATCGATCAGTCATTAAAGAATATCGATCGCTGGATGCAACCGATCCTTTATTCCCTTCAAATATGAACCTATCCTTATTATACCGTTGGGATGAGACATCGTTCCTGGCTCACGATCTTTCATTCATGATCGACGAAAATCAATCGTATAAGAAATTTCTCGATAATCTAACGATCTAACGCGTCGATTTTATATAATGTTTGTATAAAAATTTTGCAGCTAGTATTCTCTGCAGTGAGAAATCGATCACCGGAGATAAACCGACACTGAGACAGGCATTCTCGGTGTCAGTTTCGCATTTGTCTTCTACTGTTCGCAGGCAAATTGTAAAATCATACCACTCCCGAGTTTGATTTGCAGACTCTACGCGATAAATTTGCAGACTTTATGCGACGGCTATTTAAGACGAGAAGAGCTATCTCGTTCAATTAGGAGAAACTTGATGTCGAAACTGCATCTTATTACTCATTGCATTCAATTGCAAACGGCGTGTCGCATTATAAAACGGTATCGCGATTAGAAGATCCTTAATATAAAATTGTAAACATCTGATGGAAACAAAAATAGCTTTATCTCTGCCAGAAATTGTGTGTTAGCTTTTCTGAAAGAATCTCATTTGTATATGCGTGTCTCCGGACGAAAAGAGATTAAAGTTCATTTTAAAAGTTTTATGATACTAGACTGAGGAAAATACTGTTATTTTCGTGTTCAAGTAAGTGAGAACAAAACTTTTTCTAAAAAACTATAAGAGATAATCAACGTCTTCATATTTTAAGTACGCTTGGCAATGATGGAACGTATCTGTAAAAGATAATTATTATCCAATAATTTCAATAGAAATTTTCCCAACAAATATACATCGCAGATAAAGAATAGCACTAATCATCAATTATTAAATCCTCCAAGAGTAAACTTCATAAATAATCCTTTATTCATTATATTCCTTTATTCCTTTATAATCCTTTATTCAGAAAGAAAACGAAACAGATCTGCTTTGTTGTATTGGAAACTTGTGCGAGTTACAAAATGCAACAGAATATTACATAATCATAATTATTGGAAAGAAAGGATCAAGGAGGAAGAGAAGGAAGGAGGAAACAAAAAGAAAGAGAGAGAGGATACACAGATCCAAAAATAAAGCGATATACGATATCGGCGAATGAACAAATGGGCAATTTAAAAAGAAAAAAAAAAAAGAAAAGAGAAAAATGAAAAAGAGGAAAGAAAAGAGGTTAACGAAAAAAGATAAAAATGTAATGCGTGGCGCAATGAAATAGTTTGATGTCGCGAAGTGGGAAACTATCGGATTTCTATAGATTACACACATCTGGAAGCAAATATCTCGTTCCTCGGTATAAAATTTTATCGGGATGCCCGAATATTTGTCGCAACTTTCTAATCAACACATACGCGAAAATTGCTTTTTAGCAGGTCGACTAATTATCTAGCAAGCTCAGCAACGAGTTATTTGGCACTTGACCTTCTTTGAAATCTTGTCGCGATACATCATTGAGCTTTCTCTAATCATTCAGACGGCTCTCCTCTGTTCCCTTCAGTTTACATTTCCAATTCGACGACATTCGCCAAGTATAATTCAGGCCTGACTTCGTTTATCGTTACGTCGCTTACGATTATACGCGGCGAGATCGATTATCCTCGATCTCTCGGCGTGATTATCTGATCATGGAAGGATTTCCGAGGATTAACAAATTCATCAACGATACGCTATTTTATGTCGCAAATGTACTCGTGCTTTCGCACACATACATGCACACACACACACACACACATATATATATATATATATATATATATATACATATATATGTATTTGGCACAGATCGAGAATATTCGCTCGCCGTTTGCGTCTCCTTAACTTAATGCAAAGTTCTCAGTAGGAGGGCGTTTATCTTATAGAAAACTTAATCGAACGCATATCCAACTGCATGTAACGCGCATGTAAAATCTATACATAACATCGCGCGAGATCGCTTAATTCGCCATTTGGAGCACTTCCCTTTTCATTTAGCTGCGAGCGTTTGGCGTTTAACAATATCGTATTTCGCTAGACTTAAGTAGGTACGAATAATAAAACATGTAGTAAATACAGTATGTACGTGTTTGCATACATGTACGTATATAATATATAATCTGTATATGTACCGCGTGTCAATCGGCACGTTTATTCGATGAACGATCGAACGCGGTGCTGAACGTGGCGCGCGCTAATTGTTAATTAAAATATCCTATCGTAAATTTGGCGCTATTTGGCATGGTTTGGATCATCCGATTCTTCGAGCCGCTCTCTCTCTCTCTCTCTCTCTCTTGCTCGTTCTGTCCCTGGTCGTCGCCGGATGCGATTTCCGAAAATTCGAATTCCCGACGCCACGAATGCGCGATTCGTATCGCGTCGCCGGAGGAAAGGAAAGACGCAACGAATCCCAAATGATAATACATCTGATTTGTCACGTCCCGTTGTTTCGTCGCCGTTGTTTACGAGTTTCGAGAAAAATCTCATTCCGGAAAATCATTGCATTTGAATGCGAAATCGTCCAGTCGCGCGAATCATCCGGCAAATTATACGGCGAGAAGAAATCACGCGAGTCCAGGCAACGATTTTAGCGATATTCGCGCCGAATCGCCACGCACGATGTCATTGCTTCCGGTCTCGCCGATTCCCGATTTCAACGATTCGTGCGAACGATTGCCTGAACGACACACGTCGGCGCGCCGACACTTCGTGTTCTGAAACAGGTGGCAGAGCGGGCTAACGAGAGGTCGATTCCTTGTCCGCTGGTCGCCTGCTACTGTATGGAACACACGGTCAGATGATGCGACAGAGCGTGGTCCAACAGAATAGGAGTGCCTGCAGCCAGTTCTGTGCCGGCGTCGGCGCAATCGTCCTCGCAGTTGAAGTAGTTGCTCTGCGCAAAGGAAGCAGCGGATATTATGGCATGGAATGATACTGCTGCCTTAAGTTAAATTAAATCCGAGCGATTTAAACGAGCATCGATGGTATAGTGCAAGATAAACAGGCTAAAAGTGTCATTGGCAGCGGTGTATGTCCTTTTTTCCATCGCGAGATGATAAATCATTATTAACGATCTGTTCACTTTCAAATCTATTATCTCGATTCGCTCAGTTTCGTCGATCTCCTGACGGATTGATCTGACAACGCGTGCTAACGAACGCAGAAGTGAGAGCTGCAAGGTGAAGCAGCGGGAAAGCTCATTCCGCGACGAGTTATCCGTAACACGGAAGTGTCGGAGTAATATATAGACTGTGTACTCGTACCGACGTTGTTTACATGATTGCAATCGTTGCAAAGTTCTGCACCGTTTACATGCGCTGGAGAGAATGAACTGGAGAGAAATGCGTTACACTTTTAAAATTGAGTTTTATATTTCTCGCTCGTTAGCTCGGATGGAATTTTTAATTCACAGTTTGCGAAATATCTGGAACCTGAGTCGCTGGAAGCGACTCAGCAACGAACGATGTAATGTGATGTAATATGTAGCAGAGTTTAGTTGTGCGAATAGAGAACCACGTTCACACACTTCTCAGTAATGCCTCACCGAGTCTGCTAGCCTCGTCAAAACCATAAAAAAAAAGAGCGAAACATTGAATGATCTCAAATGAGCTTCACGGTTTCTCCGATGAATGAAATTTATCTTCTACCGAAACTCACACATGAAATATCGCGAAATGAAGAAATCCGAGATCCCTGATCGCCACGAAAGCCAGATCGGGCTTTCGTTCGTCAAACTTTCAAACTTTTTTAGATTTTTCTCGAATAACCGGTGCATTAGCACACCGTGCACAACACGAACGACCAGGAGATCAAAGTAGCACAGGCAATAGTAGGCATCGAGTATCAATCGCGAGTAATTACCTGGCACTCGATGCATCGGCAGCTATCGGTCAGTGAGCAAGTAAGATTGAGGATCTCCACAGCTTCCTTATAGAGCTCGGTGCTCGATCTCCGCCGTCTTGGCGGCGATGTCGGTGCGCTGACTGTGCCGGTACCCGATGGTCTTCTACCGCTCTTCAGCCTCGATGAGGACTCTCGAGACAAGGAGGAGGTCGACGTCGATCCTCTTGGTCGATTGTCGCTCGTGAGGAGCGCTCGACCCGCCGGAGATGCGAACAGTTGCAACATGTCCATGTCCTGCAATTACACGTGTTAATTAGCGGCTATGCAATACCGCATCGCGTATCTGCGTTCAGCTTCGCGTGGGATAATCGAGGCTCAATACGCTCATCGAATCTTGCTTGTGTCTTAGCTATGCAGTTCTTTAATAGGAATTTATATAAGGATGCTTTTGAAAGAGGGAATAAATAGAAATGGAACTCGCTCGACTGTTGCCAAAGTCAAAGTTTTAGATTTCAGCGGAATGAGATTCCCTTTTCGAAATCGCGCGCTCCACAAACTTTATCTATCGCATTCGAGCAGAGTAAACCTGATATTCCGTAAAATGGAAATGCATTTTGCTTTAACTTTAATGCAAAGTCAGTAATTTGACATAACGCGCGCGCATAGAGCGATGTGCACACTGATTCGCGCATAGTTTTGTCTTGTTTATTTATCGAGAATGCAAAAATAACGGATTGATTAATTCATATTTCATTAAAAACCACTGTGGGATGATCTAAATAGCAATTTGAAATTTCATTCTCCGCGGTTTCCCCTCGAGAACGAGATATTTAGATCTTTTAACGAGACATATATATATATATATATTTATGATGCAATTTTGCGAAACACGAAAAATGGCATCTGTTGAAAACAGATCCTCATTATAGAATTAAAAGAGTATAAATTGCCTAACAAGATAACACGAGAATCTCCTTACGCAATCTTATTCGTTTCAGATCGTTGAGCGATTAGCGAAACTTTCCTCGCAAGATATCAGGCGAATAACTTTCCCAACAACAACGACTGTACCTTGCAAATATTATGACGACGATCCCTTCAGAACGAACAAGATACGCGTATCGTTAAAACCGTTAAGCGCAATTCTCGCATACGTTATTTTTCAGAATTCCTCGCGATAAAAAAAAAGGAGTTCCATAAAGCATAGAGATTTCGTAATGATTTTCCTTCTCCCTCTGTCTCTCGTGTTTGGTATGTGAGGAAAAGCATTATCAAAATCGCGCGACTATCTTGTTTTTGAATTTTATTCTTTGATGATTCTCTCGTGATAAAATGCTTTCGTGTAAGGCACACATTCTGCAAATTTTGCCGCATCCTACTTCTCAGGGATATGAAAAAGTGCTTGCGAGTGATACCAAACTAAGAACGTGTCCATTGAAGTTATGCGGTTGAGATATGCGGGACACGCTCGTCCGATTTGTACCACTTCTCATTCGTAACGATCAAACTTTTATATTTCCAGAAAAATTTCCATCGCAACCTCGTGCGGCTGGTAAATATAATTGGGAGCAAATTACAGGCACTTCAAAGACGCGAAGGGATACGCAAGGGTACAGCTTGCTTCATTTGCCTTGGCTTAAACTATGTGATGGCTCGTCAACCATTCGATTGTACTGCGTACAATTCGCTTCTTCATCACGTTCACGATCGCTCTTTTACATAGCCGAATCGTCTGGGCGGAAGAGAATAATTGGTACCGAATAATTGGATTCGACTTGAGAAACTGGAGAATCGTAAATTGAAGATCTCCCGATTCTTGCTTTTTCGTTCCTGCGCGTAAACAACCTCCCGGTTATTGCACGGTTTTTGCGAACCATTCCACCAGCGCTCGTTAGAGTCAGACGAATAGCAATTACGCCGCGAACTTGCCTCGGGCTGTCTGCCATTATTTAAGCAATTTTCGCTTACATCGTGTTTTCGTCAAGAAGACTTTTTATCGGATTTTGTTGAAAACCTGATGAGAATTGGTTCGGCAAAACGGAGATCTAACAGCGTTTTCCGCTACGCGCGCGCGCGCGCGCGCGCGCGCAGTCGGCGAATTGCTATATATTGTGAATTTCCAACCGAAATGCAAGATGCACTTTTAGCGAGCGCAGCGGGCTTCATCTGCAGACACGGTCGAAGTAGCTTAAGCCCCGCGCTTAATGTACCTCCGCCTGCATTTGAGAAGCGTTCAACGAAGGAAATGGAACTCCCCGGAAAATCCAACGGAATGCTACACTCGGCGGCAACCGAGCAGATGGATTTCTTAAGTAGCACCACATTATTCCGGATTGCAGGGATTGCATCGATCGAATCAGCGATAATGATAATGTTTTGGCTGATCCACTTCGACGTGAAGCGACTGATCGAGTGAAATTGCTAATCACGAGTTTATGTCGCATACTGACCTGATGTCGATCACGAGACGAGAAGAAAGGTGTATCCCATGTATAAAGAGTGATACAAACGCTCTCTGCAGGGATCGTGAAACTATCCAGACAGCGAAATATCAAGTTGATGCGAACGTAAATTGATGATCTGAACATCATACGTTTTGAGATCAAGTAGTTTCCAATTACGCTCTGATTAACAGCGATAACCTCGATCGAGCTGCTCGATCTTGTCTTTCCTTATCGGGGAGACATGAGAGAGACGCTTGAGCGACTCCTTTGTCGGCAGGAAGTGCATCTTATCCTCTTGCCGAGTGTCTCTCCGATAAAAACGCGGTTAGCATAATTAATGAAAATATCGATCCGCTGATATCATTGGCAGCTTCGATCGAGTCGTTATCGTTTAACATTACTGAATGTCTAATCAAGTCAAAACGTTCATGCATCAGTAATTTTTATAGTAGTAATTTTTATTAATTTTTATTGATGCACACAATAAGTACTGCATCATCTACTTTAACGTATAATTCTCATGATTGACGCGCGATTGAAACGCGACAAATGCGGCGGGATTAATGCCAACCGATAAGTCGATATAATTGCCTATATCGATAATTCGGCAAACAAATTAAACAAGAAGGCTCGATGTCATCATGAAACATTGAGAGAAACTTTCAGGTTCAACATTGTTCGGGTTTGTGGAGGCAGCAAGATAGCAATTAACATTTCAGTACGCTTGAAACTCTAAAAGAAAGCTTACGGTCTTTACTCGACATAGGAAATTAAAAACTGTTTCTCTATCAAGGGACAATGTAAACTCCATCCCATGGAGAGTTACGCAAAAATATTTGCGGAAAATCTTCACGAGTTCATCGATTAAAATAATTGTGTAATCAGATCATTATTCCACCTAAATCGGAAAGAACGAGCACAATAACACAAAATCATTCTATTGCAATAGGAGGACACAAGAGTATAACCATAACTAAAAAGAATCAATAATGGATATTCCATATGAAGCAAGACATATAAAACCTCATCAAAACCTATAAAGATTGCCAAATAGGAAAGCTAGTACGTGTGAAAACACGATGATGTTAACAACCGATTTTCAATATATTATCCGGCAGAAAAAAGAGACAAAAACCATGTCCCCGAACATTCCCGATTATTTCCTACGATCGATCGATCTCGCGCGAATGCCGAACGATCATATCTTCCGGGAAACAAAGGCTTTCTTCTCCGTTCTCACTGTAGTTCTCCTCTCTTCTCGCTGCAATGACACGATCTTTATTTTATCACGTTCAGGTGGCGTTTGAGGGAAACGTCATCTCCGGAGTAATCGAGTCACTGGACAAAAGAAGTCGATGGCAAATAGCGAAGAGATCAAATGGTGGGCGATAACAAGCGCCAGGCTGCTTCCACGTACCGTGCAAAGGAGACACCCGAGTCTATCCCAAGGGATGAACACGTCGTACCTCGTATTTCCAGCGCATGAACTTTTCTCGGATCTTTCAACGCTGATAGATAAGCCGGACGAAGGGACAGGCTCAGATAGAAAGAACGACGAGGACTTTTTGCCACGAGAAAGCAAACGCTGGGAAGGGTGCCGCGTCTTGTCGGCGGAAAAAAATTTCTACTTGATGTTGAAAAATATAACTGCAACATACACTACTCTCCCTCAGAGTATATATCATATCCATCATATTTCTTCTCGCAAGATCAAGTGGAGAGATATCGCATCGGGGTTGGAGAGCTGCGAATATAGCGAGTCCTCTCAATCTCTCGCGAATATGTTATTAAATATCTTGTAAGTCTCTTCTTCAGGATAGCACATGGAGCTATTGCAATTATTCTTCTTAACGGAGTTATGTTATTTTATTATCTCATGTCTTAAATTTATCAAGAGTTTACTGTTGTCATTGATTTTCGAAATTCGAATAAATCGACGTGGCTTGTTGAAGTCAATCGGTAAAACGGTATTCTTAAGATAAAAGTATTACGATGATTTTGAAGACGAATGCTTGATCATCTGCAGATTGAATTCTGTGCAAATTTCCGGCGCGCTTTAATTAATTAACTTTACGTATTGATTGGAAGCAAACAGTTGGCTAGTAGAAAATTGAGTAAACCAAGGTTGCTGCGAGCCGAAATCGATAGAGTATAATGGCGATTAATTCAATTTATGTACCCTTGTCGTAACTTAATTGTTGATAAATTATTCTGATAATTTGCAATTTTCAAGTTCCGAACAATGGATTCGTGGTAATTGCAATAGCTCCATCCTAAGCTATCTTAGTTGAGAGAAGAAAAGTAGAAAATCTGGAAAGAGCGACAAGATCGATGAAACGAAAAATAAGAAAATATTGACCCATATCGATCTTTAAATTTGCATAATTAATCGGTATCATTGTTATTACTAGATATCCACAAAATACACCAGATCCCTCTCGAAGAAGCTTCAGTTTACAATGTAAGATAATATAAGATCTCACGTAACATCAATTTAAAGCTGAAATAGCGCAAAGATCGCGCCAAGCGGAAGCGTTACGCGCGCGTAGCGAAACCAGTTTTCCGCCGAAGCCGTTAATTCAGCAAATATTAAATCGCACGCATCGTTATATCGGTATCGCGACTTTAGCCGACGTTTATACAATTTATGAAACGCTTTAAATTCGCATTACTACTCCGTAATTTAATACTCTTCCGGGCGCGCGCTGGACGTTTCCGCGCGGTGCAGCGGAATCGTTATATTACGGCAAAAATGAATATTACGTGCATGCGACCGATGTCTCTTTCGGAATTACCGTTTATTGCTCTCTTCCGGCGAATCAACGATAATATCCAACGCGACACTTCCGCTCTATCCTTTTCCCTTTTGCGCTATCGATCCGGACGCACTTCATTATCGACAGAAAGCAATCGAGGGACGATTGTTGCTAATGAATAGGTTCTAATTAAGTTAATTAATACCGGCAGGAACTTTGTGGGTAAGTTTCGACAGAGAAATTGGGGGACCATGGAAGCAGCAGAGGCGCGCGAACGTAGGAGGGACACGCGGAACGAATTTGCGGAACAGGATAATTACGTCCGTTTCATCGTACCGATGGTCAGGTAATGCGAGAACGTTGTTCACCGGGGACGTTAAGCCGTGGATTAATACCGCCGGTCTGCGTGCTGTACGCTCGTGCGGTCGAATTAATGGAGTTCACGCGTGGCAAATCCGTTTTTATCGCAAGCGGGATTTTTATTAAAGCTCCTCGCGTCGAGCTCGCGGGAATCTTGCCCGCGGCGAGAGTGATCCGACTTCTTTGTACCTCGCGGAAACGATAATCGTCACGTGCGAATGACAAAGCTATTGCTAGTCGCGGTATCGCTGGCACATAATTTACGTTAGAGGATATTCTTGCGGTTCTTCTTACTTACGTAATGGGATATATAATGTAATCTGAATTTCCGCGACTCGTGAATTCAGTCGAGATGCAGTTTTAGCTCTACGTGGCTAGCGGTTTCGTCCTTTGCACTTTGTACTTTTCTGTTCCCTTTTCTTCTTTTTTTAACATTTCGCGGGAAAGACACAAGAACGCAACACACGATGCATACGTAGTAAAAACGTGCCAAGCACGATGCATGAGAATCTGTTACAAGAGCGCATTGATGAAACGAACGAGACAAAAGTGAAGCTATCTCTATAAATTCTCGAGATGTAAGACAGCAAGCAATACGTAAAAAGACGTACGGCGGATGTCTGCTTCATTGATAGATATTTCCGCGCTTCAATACGTATTATGCGCCATAAAGTCGCGAATTTTTTCTACCGCGCGCTTGCACGTACACCGATGATGCGATAATTATTGAAATTCGCGCACGAGCGTTGTGCATTCGCATCGATGCCGCACTAATGCAGCGAAATTACTGAAGCCAACACGCGAGTCCAAACGAATGTGGTTTCATCGGCAACGAAACACTTCCTGCATTAATTATCCTATGATGCTCGTGTACTCGGTCCTTTGCAATATCTGCGGATACTGTCCCGTGTATCGTAATCACGTTTGTCAAGTGACATCACTGATTATTCGAGTGACAGCAGGCGTCAGTGGTATACCGCCGATCACGTTGATCAACTTTGTATCGAGTTATACGTTTGTGGATACACATTTGCACTGCCGTTTATACACATACTTGCAATAGGTATTGTTTCCACGACGATTATTACGATGATCGCTTTCATGAAGATGCGAAATAACATGTAAATGTTTCGATGATGCGATGGTATCTGTGTTTGTGCGATTGTAAACGCTTCACGGAATAATAATAATTCCTTGCCATTTCTGGAATTGATTATCGACAAATATCGCGATGACGGAAATAAATGACGTAGAAAAAGCTGCAGAGAGAAATTACTGATATTACTTTTGTTTGTGATCTCTGTCGTATATTTTCGATATAATGTTACGTAATTTATTATGATTAAATATGAAATATTGCACGCAAACAGAGGAGTCAAAAAATTATGCTTATGGGACAATTTCTGATAAAACAAAGATTATATGATATTATATATATATATATATATATATATATTAAAATTCACTGCACAAATTATTATAAAATTATCGAAAGAACTTTTACGTTTGACGATATGTTATTTGATACTAATCAATATACATATGGTAATAATAAAAAATTACGTTTACTTTGTTCAGCAGTCATTTACTCATATTTTTATCAATTCCTATACGATATTCCTATACGATATTGATATTAATACACGCGATTAATAAGTGGGATGTCTGAACGAATTTACAAGCATTTGCATGCATAAATTCTGGAACGGTCATTCGATAACGATAGATATTTAATAAAAAATCTGGAAAATGCACAAATGATTCGCGGATACCATACATAGCCATGTTAATAGTTTTGAGGATTAAAGAGCGCTACGCTGATTCAAGGGATAATAAAATAAATGCATTTACTTCCAGTTTTAAATATTGCTTACTGCCGTTTGTGCATATATTTTATACAAGTTATATATCTACAAGTTATTTAGTTTATATTTATAATATTTGATTCAAATCGAGATGAACAGATCAGGTATTCGTTAAATCATTCATCGTAATCGGAATCCGCGTGTTGTTTTGCACAGCGCAACAATATGTCTTGACCTCAATTATCAATAATAATTGATAGATTCGATAAATGGAATCGATATTCGCGTTGGCAGATAGACCAGCTATCGAGCAATCGCTGATTCCGTGTAACTGAGAATCCGATCTTTACCGAAATCGATCTTTACTTTATATATGTATATATATATATATTTATTTATTTATTTATATAAAGTATATATGCACACGCCTTTAAGGCGGCATGCAAATCGTGCGTTCGCACGATCAGCCTTTTATTATATTACGCGTAAACAACCTTGCTGGTAAGACTAATACTCCGATAGCATGTTCGATGTATCGCTTCAATATCATTGTTGCTTGTTCACCATTGTTTAGCCTGTTTACCGATTCAGCAATAGAACCTGACGCGACAACAGTTGCGCCGAACGGCGCGCACCGCAGTAACGTTTGCAACGTTAATGGTCTCATTACGCGTTGCATCGTTGGCTTGTTGTCCGTTCTGCCGAATTAATCCCCCCCCCCTCTCCCTCTCCTGAAATACGCCGCGCATCGTAAGTCGAAACAGTGGCTTAATAAATGTAAGACGGAGTGAAACAAGGAAAGTCCGGTCGGAAAATATCGCAGCACTGTCCGCGCGAATTATGCTGCGAAATAAGAATCAAGTCATTTTCATCATCCTGGCGGATGCCTAGAGATACACGCGTGACGATGATACGAGCTGATGCATATCGTAACAACGGCTCGTACCGCGGTTACAGCCGTAACGATTTACGTATAGAGGCGACCTCGGTTGCCCCAATAACAGCTGTGCCTAAGTGGTTCATTACGTGCTGAATTGTACTCACCGGCAGGGATTCAGGCGTGTGGTCCAACACGTATATGCTATTGGTGTATCCGTACAGCATCGTGTCCAGATCTGAAAGGAGACCGGGCGTAACATTAAATTTGATCTAACCGGTCGCAAAGCGTGCGGCACCACTAATGCCGGTAATATCGTGTACGCTCGCGATTGCGTCACCGCAGCATTCTAATTTACGCTGGATGCACCACAGAGAAGAGCAATTCCCCAATTTCGGCCAAGATGAGAGCACGCCCTCGCCCACCCTCTCTCTCTCTCTCTCTCTCTCTCTCTCTCTCTTTAGTTTATCGTATCCAGCGTGTTTCCTTTAGGACTTTGGGAGTCTCTCTAATATCGCGTTACAACGTTACAATGTCGAATCAGCGCTTACGTGGAACTTGCTCGTTACCGTATTACGTTGCACAACATGTTGTGGGGTATATCGAAATATTACGGAAAGTGCCTTGCTTCCCGTGGCGCGCGAATGTTTATTTTTAAGCGGGCGATTTAAAATGCTCGTAATAAATTCGTAACTGATGATAATAAACAGATAATATGTACGCATCGCGTTGATTATTGCGAGCGATTCCTTTGAGTAACTCTAACTCATGGCTTCCAAAATGAGGATTTATTCGGCAACTTTCCGTGCATCGATGGGACCGACTTGTTTTTGTTATCAAAGAGTTAATAATTTCAATGGGAATAAATATTACGGGGATGCGCGGAAGAAAGTTCTGTGTCACGCTGTAAGCAAATATTAAGTTAATAAGTTTTTTCGCGTGGGCGCTCCTGCTTTAATATGAAAAATAATTACCAACGGTCAAAATAATCAAACGAAAGCGGGAATGACGCGGTAGTTACGTCTGCGAAAAATTAATAGCGAAACAGAGGTCGGTTGCACCGCTGGAGAACTGATGCTTCCACCGCTTCTGCAATATTCAGAGAACCATGGATATCGTACACAGACACACACGACAGACACATGGATTCGATCGATAAATTTATTATGGCAATAATTTCCTGTTTGCGTTTGTGCGACACGCGTGACGTAACGCTAAAAGTGATTGAGTTATTGAACATTTGTGACACGCACATATTGAGAAAACAACCGCTATCGTCATTCTTACAATTCGCAATTAAATTAATTAATTACCCAATTCCGTTCGAGTTAATCTGAAGGAATAAACATTTCATCCCATCAGCGAGGCTTTCTCTTTTCGTCACTCTACATTGCCATTCGAGCGCACATTTCTCGCAAGAGCCGTCGTAGGATCTTATCTTAAATAATACCTTGAGAGGATTGTTGAATGCTTGAGCAGTTGTATCCATAATATAGCGCACTCGGCGGACTTATGAGCGATTTATGAGTCGCATACTCGATGCCGTCGAGTTACGAGGCAATTTCTCAAAGATTATTGCGCGCGTGCCATCGATAAATGAAAGACGCCTCGAATCGTCGCAGCGACATTGAGAGTGCCCGATCTGTATTACATCCGCAACACCATATATGGATACACGAGAAGCAATCGGGTCACCTGCACCGGCTGATCTCCCTCTATGGAACACCGTGACTCGCTGTCTCCTCTTGACCAAAGGACATGCGACACTTGACATCGTTTCAGCGATTCGGCGGGAATGCCAATTTACGGGGGCAGTTAAAGGGCGCTGCCAAAGGGCGTCTATGCCAAACGCGCAGGATCACATTGAGACCATCCGAGAATGGCAGAATGTACCAGCTCGGCTCATTTTACAAAGAATGAAAACACTGACGTAAATCCGCGAAATGGTCGGTGTAGAAATGTAATTTTTAGCGGAAGCTAAGTATTCAAGATGCGTCTAAATTGTAGAAAGACATGTTCCTCTTTTGATACATTATACAGATTCGTTACTGCAAGACGTATCCGCGGAATGATTGGTGAGAAGTTTTATATTATATATTTATGAAGGCATAGCGATTTATTCCGCGTAAAAAATGAGGATTAGGGATAGATTGGGAGTCACGAATTAGCGTTCGCGTTGGGCATGTGTGCGGCGCGTCAACGAGAAATGGATCTGCTATTTTTGATCTGTCCACGTTTAGCTCGGTCGAGGATTTCAGCCGAAAATGGTTGACCGAAAACTGATCTCCGGTAACGCGAAACTCCGCTGCGAAAAATTTCACCCCCGCGTTTATATCAAATAAACGATATATCGCCGATATACCGATGCGATTTCGAGATCTGCGTGGACTGCCTCGCTGCACGGATTATTTTACATAGAGACTACCTTTTGTTATCAGAAGAAGATAAAAAAACGCATAGGCGATTCATTCCGGTTTTGCGGAAATCAAGTTATAAAGACTCTTTAGCATCAGAAAATGTTACGCAAATGAACGATAATTTCCACGGGATTGCCAACGCTAATCCCGTTAATTATTCAGATGTACAAAGACCGAAAGATAAAAAAAATACGGAAGAGAAGGATATGGAAGAAAGAGAAGCCATTAGTATGTTAGGACTTTCTAATCAATGAGGAAACTTATGTGTATAATAAATCGCGGCCAAGATAAATTACGGCAGCAATTCATCGTTCTTCTCTCGAAACATCCGCGCGATATAGCTTCGCTGGAACGAACGGTCTATACAGACAAAACGGCGAAAGAGATGGAGATACAGGACTCGGACGGCGATGCTCCGAATTGCATCCATAAACCGCATCGCTATCGCATACCACAAATATCGAAATTGTTTCACGCATTGATGCCATATTCATGCGCCTCTCATATTCTTCGTGGCGTGAACTGTGAATCGCCCATAAGTCTCATGGCATTCACTATGATCCTCGTTGTCCATGTATCGCGCATTATGGATGATGCATCCACGTGCGATTATGTCGTTTAAAAATGCCTCAACGCGAGAGCTGAATCATTGCATTCGAGATACATTCGGGGGAATTATATGGTTTCGAGTCCACGCGAATCGCGCGTTTCACCAGCACAAGAGAAAGTGTCTTCGGAGACTTATCGGTTATCGCCTTCTTTTCTTCTTTTTTGGAGAAAAAAGAACAGGGAGACCGAAGTTGCATTTTCATTCCGAGGTTGATCGCTGTTTGTTCCTCGGGGAAGAATTCGTAAGCTTCGTAATATGCCAGCGACTTCCGTTCGGCGCACCGCGAATACATCGCGACTGACTCAAACACAACATCGAGCCAGTCCTGATGCATCTCCTTGTATCGCATGATGGATACAAGGACGGTTGTTGCGCGAGTGCCGGGGTTTTTGCACGAAACAAGTGCGTCCTGTATTTCACTGAAGTTGGCTCTGATCAATTTTTAACGCGCAGAAGCCGCGCTTGAGGAGGATCGTGAACTAGAATGAAATTCCTGTCATAAAGCATACTCGTGAAAAATGGGCCGGGTTGCCTGTTCGTGACAGAAATCGAAAATTGACCTAGCGAGTTATTTAAAAAATTCTCTCCGGGCGAGAGGCGAGATTGTTGAAGTCGCGCGCGTGTATGTGAATTATCACCTATTGTCATCTCCCGTTATTTTTGAAAAAAACGGGAGAGAGAAGGAGAAAGGGAGATCGAACAATAGGGACATAATCGTGAAATAAAGAGAAATCAAATGGATAAAATTTTTTATTAAATAAGCGGAATATTCTTTGCTTCAGATTTGATCGACGAAAACGTACGAAGCAGCCGTTATTTTAAGGAATTATGGACATACTCCCCATTCGGATTATCGGAGTGCGCAGTATATCAAGGAATGTATATAAGGAAATTTATTGCTAATTACTTTTCCACGCCGACCTATTCGATCGCGTAAACCGTTCGCTGTAGATTTATCGCCATTATTTTTACACTTGCTCGTGAGTACCTGAGCTAAAATATATGCAGACGTTGGAACAATCGCGACGTGATCTGAAAAATATGATTCGCTGCTCGTTACGAGATACAAAATCCCCGAAATGGGAACTGAAGGTAAGATCGAGACAGTCTGTTTATCTAACAGCTTTAACTGTCAGATAAGCGTCACATTCAAGGTTCTGATAATGAACAAATAGTTTAAGCATAAACATAAACCTGATTTCGATTATATTTTGTAAAAATAAGTATCATGACCAAGAATCCTGATAGTCTATTCATGCACGCGCAATCAGCAAGTTTTCCGTTTCACCGATTCTCAAAGTGACATGATCGGCGCTGCATAAATGTAGTAAAATGATTGCAATTCGACCATAACGATAATCCATCCGATGCATTTTGCTAATAATGACAATATTAATAATGTCATGATAGTTTACTGGTCTACAATGTGATGCAATTATTACTTCAATAATTAATTTCCGATAATTTAACACATATTCCGTTGCGTGTAAGACTGTTGAAATTAATTCTAAGGATATCAATCTCGAATGAATAGAGAATTTGCAAAGAGAATTCTCCCATCTAAATTGACACATGTTGCTTTATCAGGATTTAATCTTCGTGCACGTACAAATTACCATTAACATTGCCATTAACGTTGACAAACGTTCTCTATAAGAAGAACATATCCCAAATAATTCTTGTAACTTTTTTTAATGATACTTATTACCAAACTAATTACCAAAATTATCTTGTTTATTGCAGAGTAAGCCTTTTTTCAGACCAAAGGTCTTAGGATGGAAGTTTCACGAAGATCCCAGGAAATCATGCTTGTCAATTGCGCTGAACGCCGACGTTCGATGCAATTTCCGTGCAATCAAACAACAAATACGGGTGCGTTATATGTTGCTGCTCCGTCGCAGCGTATCCTTGTAATTCCGTATGCAAATTCTATGCTGCTAGCTCGCGCACACCGTGCTAGTAGATCGAATCAATATTGTATCAGGAAGATCGGATGCCGCGTTCAACTGAATAATTTATACTTTTATAATCGCCATTCAAATTATTAATTAAAATAATTAGCACGCTGTAAAGCTTGATTTCATAGGAACCCTTAATAATTCCGAGCGAAGTTCGATTTATTGAAATTAATGATATTAGAAATAAACTCCATTTTATTCCATTTTATTCTATTTTATTAAGCTATTGTCTGCAAATGAAAAAAATTCATTTGTACAAGTGAAAAATTTCATTCGCGTGAATAAAAAATTTTATTACAAATGAAAACTTTTATTTGTACAAGTGGAAAGTTGTATGGAAAATTTTATTTGTACAAGTGGAAAATTTCATCTGTACAAGCTAAATATTTATTTATTTATTTGTACAAATGAGCAACTTTATTGTTGTACTTCAAAATCATTTTATCAACCTATTTGCGAATGTTTTCAATTTTCAACATATTCCTCTGTCTAAGTCGGTTACTTTTTTAAATTTCACTTTGCTGCGCGTGTGAATTATCCTTTTTCTGTTCTCCGCTGAATCCGTTTCTACGTTCGCCAGTGAACGTTTGGTCGCGCAATCGTTCTTACGTGAGAGGCGGAAAATTTATGCGACTCTTAGGAAGGCACGTTCTAGTATTCGAGAACATTAGCAGGAATTACGGAAGATTAATAATTGCCGTTAGGATGCATCAAGCGGGATAGAAACAGACATTTAGGGATTGATATGTAACACAGATACCGCGAGATAGATAACAGTAAGTTAGATGGAAGTCGATGAAGCACTGCAACGGGGTTTCCGGTTTTCACGTACATCCGCGTGTCCACGGTCTGGACAGCCACGGAATCTGGTCATCCATCTACGTTAACTGAAACATGAGCGACGTAACATTATGAATTATGCTATTTGATATCCGCGACAACGCGATAGGTTAAAGGTCAGCTTACTTACTGATATTTGCAAATTACATTAAAGCTAAAGCGTAGCCCGAAATTATACCGTTCACGAGCGTAACATTAATAGCGTAATACATAAATACAGTTCACGTTACAAAATTGCAAAAATTGCTGGCGGAGAAGAAAACATTCCCTTGTCTGGACGTCGTTAAAAGCGTCGAGACATTTTATGAAATAAAATCACGCATCGCACGTAAAATCTCTTCCGTTTTAATCCTTATTTATCTCTCTAATTAAAGAGCACGCGTTATAAATTACCAAACGTGTGTGTTTGCGAATGTGTTTTTTTCTTGATAAATTCTATTCGCAAGAGATAATATGTCACCTTATTTATGAAAGTAAATTACCATCTGTAAAATATCTCAGCTGTCTGTATCTAATTTTTATTTCATTATTCTTCTCAATCCTGAATGATTCGATATATTATTTCGGATATTTTAGAGGCAAAGCCAATTAAAATGAATATGCATGAAAATGATTAAATAACAGGCTTGAATTTTACGATATGTAAACTACATGATGGAGGATTCGCTTACATGAGATATTTTATAAATTCACCATATACGTATGCGTATATACATACGCGCGCGCGTTCAGCACTTTTTAATAGATTAAAGAGATGGATTGCGGCGTTTAGCAATGTCTCGCAGTGCAACTGAACAGATATCCACGTAACAACGAACTTTATTGCACCAAGACACGTGCGACTTTTTGTCATTTGATGTAGCCTTTGCAGAGACGCGAGAAAGTTGACGAACAGCCGTTGCTTGCGACTTGCTACGCGTTCTTTTTTGCATCCATTTAAGCTGCCTCGCGCACGCTGAAACGGCATAAAGCTAAACGGTGAGCACTATATTTCTTTGTCAGTTAGTCATCGAACGCGCGTAATTTATTCAGGCATGCCGACTGCTTACAGAGACATGCTCGCTCCTCTCGAGATCACTTTTCTGATTTTTTCTTTCATCGATTTTAGAAATCAGACATCTTTTCGTTAATCAGATTAGTTGCACGTACGAACGGATGTTCTCCAGTTCTGGTAACGAGCATTTGTTGGCTTACATTACGTTGCAAAATGAAGTATGTGGAAGCTATTAATAAAAGCAGAGCATAGAAACACACGAGGCACGATTGAAATACGTACGCGCGCGCATATAATTCCGTTGCGAATTTTGTTGAAAAACGCTGCTTTTCCGGCGAGGTCAACAGTGCGATAACAGAATCTAATTAACTTTCCATTTTCCCTGTATCTACTAGCGTTTTAGAAAACTTGTCCTTGTTAAAAATCAGTAGCTTCATAAGACACACTTTCCAAACTTGTTTCGAGTTCTTCCTCTCTCTTTGTCCCCCCTCTCTCTCTTTCTTCGCAGAGTCTCCCCCTTGAAACAAATTTTAATTTTTCTCACCGGAGAGGTAACGTCACTTCGTTAAACTTTCGCAAGCAATTCCTAATAATGTTCCCATATTATTCGCTGTTTCTTTAAATTATAATTCTTAGTCTTCCACTTTTTTACGATGGTGCACGCTCCCTCGTACTTACACACTTACATGGGTAACATCCTCTTTTCATCTTGCGAAATATGGCATCTATGCATGCCGCCATACGAAGTTTCATGCTTAAAGCTTTAAATAAAGATCTCGATATGTCATTTTACATATATTATAAGATTTTATACATTTTACTAATTATAGATTATTCATAGATTAATCAAAATCACGCGTTGACATCATAAAGGCGCGCGCGTTAAAGGAAACTATGAAACAGCTTCAATCATCTCGAAGCTTATTGTAAGGAAACGTGACGCTCAAAGATGGAGCAAATCGTCACTTAGCAAGCTGTATTTGTTCCCGGCGTGTGGGTGACAGGAACGTAGCCAGGGAGAACGGAAAACGACACCCCAATCAATAGCCCCTGATGAACGGTCTAACGGCTATTGGCACAGCACTGATGGCGTATGGACTGCTCGGTAGAACCGTATGAATTATTCAATGTTAGTCGAACGAACCTCCGTTGCCCTTAAACCGAGCCGGAGCCATATCCATCCAGGACACTCACCTGATTTTGTCCCTTGACCCGTGAGACTAAAACGCCGCAACTTGCGCGACGCCCTATTGACCCTGAATAAGTCAGTCCGCACGCATGACTTAATGTTAGTGCCATCGATACTGTGCGATAACTCAGGGAGACGAGGAAAAGCACGCTTTTATTGAATATGTTTGCCAAGGTTCACGTTGGAGAAGAACAAACGTTGTGACAGTAAAATTATCTAACAATTTTCTATTTGTTGACAAATATTTGCCGCTACTTGGCAAATACGGAAAATATTGCCGGGGAATCGCTAAAATATTTACTGCTCTGACAAATCGACAGGAATGATTGGCCATCGCAGTGTTTAAATTATTTAATGGAAATCATTAAATTGCTTCGCGTCCATAAATCGGCAAAAGGTTTTTATCTGAAGTAGATAATGCAAATACGCATTCTCGGTATCGAATAAGCGCTTTTGTACGAATTTTATTCGGCATGATATTAAACTTTATTATGCCACTAATGAAAGTTTGGCTGAAATTTTGACCAAAAATTTTTGTCGATCAAAGTGACAATATAGTCGTCGATGCTATCGATGCTTATCGTTTACTACCATCTACCAGATAGTTTTGCACCTCCAATAAACTGACGTCACGACTACCCGTCTTATAGCAGTTCGTTATTGCTCTTCATAGTTAATAGTGGCCTAGTTTACTTTACAGCTGGCTTTATTAGCTAACAGAGTAATGTTTCCGTCTTTCTCAGGAAACTCCCAACATTTCATTCCTTATTCTGGATAATTCACTGACATAGTAATCATGCTGCATTTCTTGCATGGATTATACTTTTGTACATTTGTTATATACTTTTTACATTTTTGATATACCTTTGATATACCTTTACTTTGATTTCTTTATGCCAAACGAATTTAGGTTTTAATTGTCGGCATAAAATCTAAAGATATAATTTGTGCCGGTTATCACACTGTTGCACGTATTATTATGAACGTATTTATGCACATAAAAATCGCTGTTATTTGCACTGAGCTCTAGCATCGAAATCTCAGACTTATTTCGGTTTCGGTGAGTATTATCGTGAATTTCATTAAGTACGAAGAAAAACAAGATGAAATTAGATGAGTTAAAAATTCTTTTCGATGAATCCCGAAATTTCGTTCTTAAATATGCTCTCCGATTTGCGAATCGCGTTTTCTAAGCAAACGAGTTACAATTATTCGTTAAAATTCGATACGAAATTTTTGATAATATTGGGAAGAAATATTGACAACGATGGTAACCGTGTCACGTATGTAATTTCAGTTATCGTTGACAGATTGTTTTTAGAGCATATTATCCGCGTAAATAAATATAGAAACGTGGTTCATCGCATCGACACGGATCGCGGACTAGAAATCGTAATGATTTATTCGCTAGGATGCTTGTTGCATCGACACACGTGTGCATTATCGATTCCAATCTCGCTCGGATAGCGAGCTATCATTCAACCTTCGTGAATCATCGCTGTGCTTTGTCATCGTCATTACGTCGCAAGACGCAGGATCGATTATTGAATAAATTCTTCCCAACTTAATTTAGAAACTTAAATCTGAAAATGTAATTAAAGATTCGATATGAGATATTCTGTAATTCTCCAAAAGATTCGCCTTAATTCATCCTGCAAATGATTAACAAAATGATTTAAATATCTGGAGCGTCCTTATGGCTAACAAGAGTCGAAAAAAGTCTCACAAACAAATTAGTTTCAAAAGACAAATATCACGAGAATAATTTAGCTGATTTTGAAACATTGAACAGAATATTCTGTATAAATTTGGAAACGTTTATAATTACCTTTAATGAAAATTTAAATATCCAAAACTGAATATTCAGATATTACTATTATCTTGCAATCTAATTGTAATTGTTCTAAATGAATTACAAATTATAAAATAATCTGACATTTCCTTCGTCTCAATTTTCAAATCTCTTTCAAGAAAGTTATTTCGATCTATTAATGTGAAATAATTAATTTTACGTTCTAATTTACTTTTCATTTAAAAAAGTCATCAATATTTAAATCTGCTTCTCTCGATTCTGTCAGCGATCATGTTTTAAATTTTATATACATTGCATTTTCACTCGAGTTTATGATAAAGCAACTACATTTATAGTAGCTTTGCGGATTATTATTAATTATACAAGAAAGACAGCGTCGCTCTCGACGCGACAGTTGTCGATCTAGAATTTCATATTAATTAATACAACAGACGCGCATAGGATACCCTCATGCGCATTATTATTAATTTCAGCACGCGGTTCGCAAACTGTTTCCCCATTATAACTTCGTTATAATCGATTTGAAATTTAGCAACGAGAGAGGTACGGATATTATCTCGTAATGTTTCGTTTAATTTATTATAAACTTATAAACGCTTAAATTATTATAAACTGCGCTCAAATAAACGAATGATGCAAGAATAAGAGACTAACCATATTACTTTCAACTTCGATGACAGAAAACATTAAAATAGATTATGGAATAGAAGTGGAAATCGTGCTAGATTCAAAAGATGAACAAATTATTGATAAAGTACTCCGTTCGCATCAATTATTATTGAACCTAATGCTTTGCATCTATATTTATTTGCATTTATAAATCATACAAGTTTATTTTCCGGTTAAATTTCAATTTTGGTTTTATCTAATTTAACACAATTCAGCACAAATGTATTCGCGAGCACATTCGCGACACATCACGCGCAAACGATAGAAAGTATCATTCATTATTTCATATTTGTCTAAATGCCTTATTTCATGCATAATTCTCTGTGGATTATTTATATCCAAGACTTCAATTAAACTTCTACGCCTTCTAGAAAACAGGAAGCTTCTGCCAGTTGTTCATTCCACTCTTTATATCGCCGATGTGTCAAGCCGGTTGTGTTATAATTTTTAAGGAGCTTAATTCCGCGTAATTAGCAAAGTTTCCAAGTTGGCTCGCGGGCAAGGAAATGGCCACGGAGGGAGCAGTGGGGAGGTAAGGAACGAGTACGGACGGAAGGAGGAACGAAGATGAAGGAGACCCTTTCGAAACTTTTTAAGATCGTGCTCTTTAAGAACACACCGACGTTTCTCGGTCGTTCATTATTTATTTGTCCCGGAATTCGCCAGACAGCGACTCGCAGAGGGGAATTAAAGGAAAAGGGGCAACCGCTGCGAAATCGACGACGTTTTGATTTATAGAACGAGGAAATCCCGCATCGAGACGACATGGGTTCAGCAACCCTCCGCGCTCTTGGAAGTCTCGCGGGACTTCCGGACACCATTGCGGCGTCAATTTTTTCCGACCTGCATCCCAATCATCATCGCGCACGTCATGCCTTCGTCACGACACAAGAGGGTCAGTCACCAGAGAGTGCTTTCTCTTATAAAATTTATCTTATAAAATCCAATATTGAAAAAGTGAAGGCTGCGTCGAGAGAAGAATCGATCGCTTGGGATAGTGGCAGCGAATCGATATCGACTGTACGAACTGCGAGTCATTTTTTCATCAAACCGCGTTGAGTTCTTCCGAACATTGCGAGTATTTTAACTGAATGATTTCATGATTACCAAGTTACATTAAGAGTTACAAACCAATTAATTCCTCATTTGTTTTGGCAGATTATTAAACTGTTGATTGATGTTCCGTTCTGTTGTTTTGTTTAAATATCTAAAGTGTGGCAAACTCGTGGCTAACTAGAATCGAAAGAAGAAAGAAGTCTCACAAACAAATTATTTTCGGAAGACAAATATCACGAAAATAATTTAGCTGATTTTAAACATTGAACATACAGTATTCTGTATGAATTTAGAAACGTTTATAATTTTCTTTGAAAAATGAAAATTTAAATTTCCGAAATTAAATATTCAAATATTACCATTATGCCGTCTGAGGCGCTGGATTTTATGGGCCGATTACTATCGCGACTACTGTCACAACCATAAAAGCACTTGATCTCAACGACAGCTTGCTGTGATTTTAATTTTAGCGGGACAAATCCGCTTTGTCCCTTCTAATGTCGAGTGTAATTCTCGCGTGGCCATCGAGTGATCGATGCTCCTCCAGCAAGGACTCACCCTGTCGGTGGCGCGAGGGGTTGACGCGCTATTTCAGGAAGCTATAGTGATTACGCTTCGTTCGCCAATGAGAGCTTATGTCGGTGGCTTCTAAAGAAGGCGCTTGTGCACATCGTTAGTAACCACCGTCGACGGCCCTTTCACCCCCTTGACCCGTTCCGTGGTTAAACTTACGCTAGGCTCGGTAAAAGTTATTACATCGTGAAAATAAGGAGAAAATTGGAAAGCGGTTTAGCCGTGAAAACGGTGTCAATTACTGCCACTATCGGCCATCCACCGATCCGGGGGTAGCGGAGGGACGAAGGAGAAACCTGCGGTTTGTATCCCCTGTGCAAGGGGCGCTTTTGCGACACAAAGGACGATGCGTCAAGAAACGATCTCTAAGAGAGCACCTCTCGACGGTAATTTCCTAACGACATTACCAGCCAAGATTCTAATTACCAGACGTGGAGGGGGTGAGAGAAGAAATTAATTTATTGCGTCCGTTGGAGACGGCAGCGGCAGTGTGCAATCTGACGAGACGTAACGAGAAGATAATTCATTACACGTTGCTTGGTCGGTAGGTAATTTGTTATTTTGCCTTTTAGAAGTGACTGCCAGGCGTCGCGATGGAATAATGGAGCCCAAGGACGTAAATATTATAAATGACGAGAATAATAATAAATCCTCGTGTTTATCGAGCATGTCCGATTTTCGAACGTCCTTCGTGAAATAATTCATAAATACGAGGAACTCTCGCGTCATTTCCTAGTGCGGTCCAATTCTCAGATTTAAAGAGAGTTGTTAGCGTGGAAGGGTGTTCTTGCTTTAGTATTAATTTCCTACATTATGCGCTAACGCGAAAGTCTACGTACGTTTAACGACGCTGTAAATGTCCACGACATTTACAATGTCGCACGTTGCTGCGATGATTAATATTGATCATAAGAGATAGAGATAAAGAGAGAGTGATATGCAGCTGCCACGCTGGATAAATTTGTGCAATAGCCCGATATAATATAGTTCCCCTGTTTTAGATGTTTTAGATGGATATTCTCAGTCGAGTTCTTCATTTATCCAATCTCATCGCTCTCATTTTAGTCCACATAATCACAAACGACCATCATCAGCGCAAATACACACGATATGTCAAAACTTGCCATCATTTATTCCGTGAGTCGCGGAGCTATGCTGGAAACGTGTTTACGCGGACTAATAAATTTGCCGGGCTTCCGAAACTCCTTCCGAACTTTATGATAAAGCGCCAGCGTCACTTACCGGTGGGCGTACACGGGCTTCTTGCCGCCTCGACGAGGTCCTCGCGACTTCCGGGCGGCGCCTCCAGCATTGTTGCGCTGCCGGAAAATTTTTTTACGCACAGCAGGCTCAACGCTAAAGACGGGAATAAAAAACAACGCGTTACTTTCGATCAATCGCAAATGAATTCTGCATTTACGCGAGCAACGTGTGAATTACGTCTCCTTGGCATCAATTGTGTGTGTTTTTCTCTTATTCGGTATGTCTCTATGAAAGGACAGTTTGTTTTCGTTTTCGCTGTCATAAGGTGAAACGGATTGCGAGGATACCGAATAGAAATAATTTGAGATTAGGAGCCTTGAGCATAAAGTATCTATGAGCGAATGTGTGAGGAGAATTCCTGACGAAGTGATTCCCGATACGATATAATCCCGGAATAATTAGAATTTGCTTAGCATTTTCAGATACAGAACTCGATCATTTTTACATATTTATTAATTTTCTGGATGTCCTTTAGAAATTTGACGAACAACTATGATAATCTCAGAGTATGGAGAAACAAAATCTGCGACTTGACTTTTGCCGCTTTCATCCTTGGATCTAATTTCGTTTCTCTATCGTTATCAAGCATGCGCTTCTACTCGGCAATTTGTAGTCTGATCTAAAGTCTTTTTAAGATAAATGAATATTTAAAAGCTTCAATCTAGATTTATATTTACTCGAGCTTATTCAATGATTCAATAATTGAAAGAAAATCGCGAGTAGAATAAATAACTTTTTCGCGCATTTTACACACATATGAAATATTAATTTATTATCATTTCTAATGAAGAGCACTCGTTAGAATTTCGCTCCAAGAAGAAGTTTACAGAAAACGAGATTAATCGAAGTATGGAAACTGAAGCTTTGGTGAATGGAAAAATTGCCGTACTTTCTCCAGTTTCTTTTCGCTTCTCCGTCATGCGAAATGTACGTGATATGAAATTCAAATGCGTACATACATTGCGTTAAAGAGGAACACTGCGTCATAAACCGCACAATGTACGAAAATTTTAGCAAACTTCATTTACTTTCGCTGTCGTAAGTTTTCACGTACAAACAGTCTTCAGTCTGCAAAATGCGATTTTTTTATATTAAAAGAATATAATGTAATTGGAAGCTAGAATTTCGTTTCGACAGACATTTTACAGAGATTTAGATGCTGCAAGGTTTAGATGCGAGTGAGTACAGTCTTGAGACGTAATACGACTGCACAGGTCTAGGCTGATTTATTGACTCACCCCGCTTCACGTCTCGCCACGTGTTCGTGATTTCGCCGAATCTGCCCAGTCTGTTTGGTGTCCATCCATATATTTCACTCACATCATACAAACGTTCAGTTTTCCTCGACCCTGCAACAAAGAATTGTCTATCTTAAGCGATCAATGTTTAGGACTGCAATATCGTCCGCGCGATGTCTCGATTAAAACTCGAGAAAGCGAAGATTCTAATGAAAGGAATATCATGCTCTTGGCAAATATTCCAAAAAAGAGAGGCGATGATAAATCGCGAGAATTTCTATGAAAATGGGAAGAGGCAGATCCGCTGCCTGATCCGATTTCGAATTTTCAACTTTGATATATGAATCGGGATGGATGTTTATTTTGACGTATGAATCGACATCAACGATTATGGAACGACCAGATCGGAGACGAATTATTACGGCCGAAGCGTTCCACGCGTAAACAGCGCGAATGAACGCGTCCGAGATAACGCACTTTCGGTGAGAATATTTCTTCCTCGCCCCGTCACGGGGAGGTCACGTCCGGGTCTGCGTGGTAATCAAACGCCACGCGGTTTAACTGTCGTATTCATAATAAAGTAATAATTAAAAATAGGGTGCCAATTAGAACGTGAATTCTAAGGAATTCTGTTGCTACAAAAAATGTGAGTCAACGATAATGAACGATGATTTTTTTATATTCAGTTTTATATTCAGTTTTATATTCGAATAATTGGGAAATATAAATCTAGTAAAATAGTGGAAGTTAATGTTTTTAATCTTCCATGTAGATTTCCTATTATTAATCTATGATGGGATCATGCAATCAAATCAGAAGAAATTAGAATAATTGTATCTAAGAAGGTCATAATTGTTCAACTTCAATTGTAGCTGTACTTGAGAAAAATGAAAATAAACTGAAAAAAATGAAACGAGAGATAAAATCCCCGAAACAATAGATAATATTATATCTATTTGTATGCCAACGTAAAGAACTTTAGTGCGTCTTCCTGAAAATGTTGCTTCTCGAATTACATCTCATCATGAGTACATACAAATCAAAGTGCAAGGAACTAAAACAATAAGTATAGGATAATTTAATTTATGGGATCGAGTTGCAGCTAATGTTAGCTTGTTTCTCAAGGAAATTAATAATGATCAGGGTCTAGAGATAACTAAGTGAAATGTATGGTCTGTCCTGTAAGATTAAATTCAAATTTCTCTTCTATATAATGTTTCAAGAATAGAAAATACGTAGGACTGACTAAAAGCTATGGAAATTTCTAAAATAATAAGCAAGATTTGGTTACTTAATATGATTGATACTGTGATAATTCTTAATTTTTATCCTGATGATTTCATTAATAATATGAACGTCTGCTCAATTATGTTTGCTGTTAAACGAATAGGATCTAAACTTAAGGATCGAACAATTAATCCAATTGTTTCAACAATTATTATAAATGATAAGAGAATAAATGAAGTTTTTTGAGATGTAAGATGTGAACATATATCATTAAAATAATTTAATTAATAATTAATAATTAAAAATGCTACAAATTATTATTCCTCTTCATATCGAAAGGACGGATTTGCATCGCACACGCATAATACCGAGTATATGCATGGAGTCGCGCGTACATATGCGCGCGCTCGCGAGGAGAACAAACACGGGCGGCTGCAATGTCAGAGTCGCTTTGGAATATTAAATCGCCATAAGTTAAGTTTTATTGCGGTCGTCGCGACACTGATGGCAAAGTGAACGACGTCGCGATCGCCGTGCGATCGCCAATTTCGCGTTGCGGGGAAACACTCTCTCGTTTCTTCGAGGACAATGCGATCACGAGTTATGCGAAACGTTAAAGGGAAGATTCTTACGCAGGAGAGAGGCATGATGGTCATCAACGCGCGAGTAGGGAGCTACTTGGCCCGATTATCGATCAATCCTCTTCCGCTCATTCCGACAACGTCACTGCAGACGAAGGAAATCCCTTCGATGCTCCGGCGATCATCAGCTAGATCATCAATCCAGTCCCTCCGCAGTAAATCAAAACTCCACCGCTATTACTGTTCGCCATAATTGTCTCGTCGCTCTGTCGAGCGGAATCTCGTATTCCCGCGAACGGCGGGCCGGAAATAAAATGCGGCCGACAGCCAAAAGTATTTCCCGCGATTGTCAGACGCGAGCTAAGCACGCGCGAATAACGCGTCGGCGGGCGAAATTGCTCATAAATTTCGCGGCGCGGGGAATCTTTTATCTCTTAATGTGACTCCCCGTGCCTGCGCCATTCCCTGCCGCCGCCACGAGATAAGGGATGTTGCCTATTGCCTCCTTAATCTCCGTTTTTTCATCTCACCATGGCGGAGAGCGCCGATTCCTTTGGACCATCTTCCCTTGCCTTTCTTCCTCTCGCTCTTCTCTCTTGCGCTGACTCTTGCAATTTCTCCCCTGTTATTTTAACCGCTCCACCATAACGAGGGAAAATAAAACTGCTCTACGTGCTTGCGTACGTCCCTTCATACTCGCTCCGACAGCGCGCAGTAGAATGTAATCGAATCGCGAGCTAAGTGCGAGATAAATAGAACAATAGCGAAATTGCGATTTTGCATTGTGCGTTTTCTTCGCGTAACGCCCTTTCGGTCTTTTAATTGCGACGGGCGTGCCTCTGGAAATGTTATTGCATAGCAAGCGCGCTAATTGAAGTTCAGGATCGCGTATCGCGGACGACCGGAAACGCAAGCTCTCGTTATCCAACACAATTTTCATCTCACGTGGAGAATTCCGCGCCGATGACTAGCGAGATTCGAAAATATGCGTTCGCGTAACATCGCGCGCCACAAGCGCCGAAAAATGTGAATGTCCATTCTTATGAGAAAAATATATTTTTCGGCGGTAAATATCGCCGCTCTTTATATCGAAAATTTCTTTTGGCTTAGTCGTTCGTTATTATCAACAACAAACTGCTCCACGATAGGTGCAACGTTGAATAAAACTGAAAAATTCTGAAAGAATCGACATGGAGCTCCGTTTTTTAAGAAACAGGCGGATGCTGACATGAGATGCTGTGGAAGGATGCTGACGCGGATCGTTGTAGAGTCTGCGATCGACACGCGGGAAAGCGACCGCTTTCCGCGGACCGTGTCGCGGAAAGAAAGATGCGAGCGGAGAGATTCGCGGCGGAAATTACATATCCACGCCATGCATCTTGCGTCTCTTGATCCGTTCCGGCGTATCAAATCGATATATTTATCTGAATTTTGCGAGGTATGCATATATTCGAAAGACGCGATACGAGAAAACGGACGAGCTTATGACGCGAGATCCCGACGTGAATATAAAACAGACAACGCGGCAGGACCGTTTCATAACCGGCCGTTTCTTTTATGCGCGTGTTTCCGCCGCCTCGTCTAGTTTCGGTGTGTCCTGGAATATCCGAGCGCGTGAAAATTTGCGCGATGTTGGCCAGCGACGTCGGTGAATTTTTATATTCAACGCATATAAATGCAAACTAAAATCTACTGTATATGAACGGAGGTCATGATATGCCTAATACACAGCGGGAGAAGCACAAAAAGCTCTTGCAATGAAAAGACTGACGTTTGACTGGCGTCTATCTAAACCTGAATTGAAGGAGGAAACGTTTCACATAAGGGAGCGATAATTTCACGTGTAATTAAATATGTGCTTTCGGCTAAGAGTGAGCAAATGCAAGGCAACGCGTAAATGAAATTGAGATTAATGAAAGCAGATAACGAAAACAGCACATAAAGATGGGAAAAAGAGGAGAGGGTGATAAGGATGGGAAGAGAAAGAGACGATGATAAAGATGAGAAGAGGTAGAAAAAAGATTCGATTACATTTATGGTCTTTGATATCGCTTAAATTCTAGAGAGAATTATCTGTGATTAAATAAGAAATATTCTCTGATCCGACGAACTATTGGGTATCTGATTTTCACCGTTGTGTCGAGATAACAAATAAATATATTCTAGAGCAATAAGAAACCTTGCTCGATTATCATTCGTTCTGTTTCTAAACTCTGTGTAGTCATAACGATTCAAGAGATACTTGAAGTTGAGATGTTTTCTTCGATACGTTCCATTGCGCCAAAAGAGATGATGAATCGTTTGACAAGTGTCGCAGCTCTTCAGGGTCGCCTCAAGTACCACTAGAATGTAATTTCACGAAGGCAGGACGTCTTCTTGAGATGCTGCTCGGTATACATAGTGCATCTTCGAATGTAATTAATCATAGACCCTTGAGCTTTCCCATCGAAATTCTTCCCTGACGATGTCCTCCGGGAAGTTAAAATGTAACTTAAGCATCGCATCGAAGCATTGTTCGAAGAAAACAATTATTCAGACAGCCTCGCAGTGGCTTACGAGTCGTAGAATTAAACAAAGGAGGAACAAAGATGCTAAATAAGAAACCGCTTTCAAAATCGTGTCTGCTTCTAACTTCTTATTAGAACTGAGTAACTTATAAAATGTATCAGCGGAGAGCATTATTCAGCTTTAGTAGTTTAGTAAATCGAAACGCATTCCGTTCGCGCGTCTAATTAGAAAATCATTTTGTCACGTTCAGTCTCTGTTTCGCATGAACGTGAACGTTCATAATGCTAAAAAGAAGAATGCTATTCATGAAAATAGTTGATACCCAGCATCGACTATATTTGTAGAAAAGTATACGCATATTATTTACTCAAAAGCAGCGTGACGTGAGGAATTTACATTATTTCACTCATAAGCAAAACAATTATTAGATTTTCTGATAAACCTTGTTGGAAATTATATAAGCAAACGCAATTTGAATTCATTACACGATCTCGCACTCAGCTAGAAAGTTGCAATTTGCATATTTGTCTCTCTCTTTCTCTCTCAGTCAAGTATTATCTCAATTTTCATTTCCTATATTTTAATTTCTTTTTTTTCACTGTAAAGAATGCAAACTTTATATTCGCTGCAGCATTCTCTGCACTATGTATGAGATGTTGCAAAAATTGTTTTCTGCGTCTCAGGGCGCGATATTATTCGCGTTTATGTAATGGGTTTAATTTGGCCTAGAAAAACAAGATCCTGCGAATAAATCAGTAGAATAACCGTGAACGAGCTTAAAGTTTCGAATAGAAGTGATAAACGGCTGTCTTGAAACGAAAACAGCGATGTCGCGGCGTCAAATGTATTCACTCATATTCGGATTCGGTATGGCTCGTATTCTTTTTGCTTCTGAAGAATCGTTCGATCGAGTACAAGAAGCTAACAAGCTGCCATGATCATGAATGAAAGGAGGCCACGATCAAATGAGTAAAAAGAAAAGAGATGACTTCTGACGCATTATTTACATCGCGAGAATTCAGAAGCTTGATGCGCCTTCTCGTGATACAGCGGATAACTGTGTCCCGCTTAATCGTAATCAAAACGCGACATTTGTTTTCTAATCATTAATTTCTGATCATCGTTGTCATCATCTAATTTCTATTTACTCGCGACTATTTTCGCTCGTCGAGTGATAAAGAGCCTCGAAGTGGGCAAATCGACGACGATACATGCAATGCGAGTTTTACTTGTTCAACTATACTCAACTGTTCAACTACTATCTGATCTCTTCTGGATGGTTTTCCTTTTTTCAAGTTGTTGCAAAAGATCTTTTCAATGGCGTTCGAGAGCCCATGGACTTCTTTCAGAGACGTACCGGGGTTTCCTCGGCTGAATGTGCATTCAGAAGTCCTGGCTAACGGAATTGATGCACTTCGGGCATCGATCTCTGTCCGTGTCGCTTATAACATTCACCGGCTCATGTACTATTGTTGTATCGCCGAATGGTGAAATTGGTAACTTTATGCGACGTGACCATAATCGAAAATATTCTCGTAAAACCAGTTTATGGCCCCTGCGACAGTTGCGGCGTCTCGTTGTTGCTCACTGCATTAAAGAGATATTGGTTTCCCTGATGTAGTTTCGAAACTGTATAGCCGATAAATTGCTAGGTCTTCAACTAATCGATCTATTAAGAATATCTTGGCTTGACAGAACGCGGATATATCAGAGCGGATGTATCTGTGCGTATGTGTACCTTAATCGGACGAAATGGCTCGCTTATCTAAGAGAATTCTCGATATCCATTCTCTGCGCGCTACGGCTCGTCAAAGGGATGACGATTTGAAATACAATTCGATTGTGTAACTTTGCATGCAAAATTCAGACTCGCTCGCTCAACGCGGACGTACACACAACCGCCTTGCAGAAATGTCGCGGATATCGGATCGCTGTTGTCCAAAATAGGATTCCTGTCCCGTTATAGAAGCGACTTCGAGTCACGCTGATCCTCCTGCATTTTCAGGAATCGTGATGTACGTCTGTTTAATGAAGGAATGCGAGTTCCGAGAGCCGAAACGTAACACCGAATGAAATACGATTGAAGTAGTTTACATAAAAGTTTACATAAAACGAAAATATGCATTGCACTTTACTCTCTCTCTCTCTCTCTCTCTCTTTCTCTCTCTCTCTTTCTCTCTCTTTTGTTTCCGTGATCAAGGATAAAGCATGGAAATTTCTTCGAGAATGTGAAACTGTTTTTCCTGCAAATATAGAATTTTTCACGGAATCCCCTTTATAACGGGGACATTTCCTACATCTTCTGCGGATGCAACGTCTGTCTGCGTAAGCTGCTTAGAACTTGGGGGTGGTCGTGCATGCGCGCCCTTCAATACGCTCAGCGGAAGCGCTCGCGCTCGCGCGCGCGCGCGCACACACACAGCGATACGGATTTGAACAAATACAAGCCATCGGTGGCGGTAACTCTGATGTATCGGCGGATTAGGAATCCAGCGGCGTCATTGGAACAGGATTTTCCTTCCCTCCGACGATATCTCTCGTGCCCAAGGAAGCAAGGGAATTTTGCTGCGCCGCCGTCGTAAAACTCGCGCCAATCCGGGAGATGGGCTGCCGCAATGATGAACTTTTAACTGCGATTTACATCCGAAAATCGGCCGCTCGCTGTTGCCGACATGGGGGTTCTTTTTATAGTGTCGTTATTTTATAGCGGAGGCATCGTTGCGAGGCGACTACAATGGCCTAGAAATGGAATTTTGCGAGGATTCTTGAGATACCTGGATACCTGAAGGGAGGATCTCGCGGTGAGAAAACATCGTTTCTTATGAAATAAATGAAACATGATGAACATAATTATATGGAATTGGATAAATTATGGCATGAAAGTCTATATAACACACAATACTTTGATATATCCGTGTTCTGTCGAAACTGTCGAACCAAGACATTTCGAATATCGGCTGATTCAAGACCCAACAGTTTATCGGCTATTTAATTTAATACCGTTAATATTCGTTATGTTTCAGTGTATTTGGATATCTCGAATCAGCCCAATGCGTGCGCGTCGAAATGTTTAATTTATCAGAATTTACCAGACCTAATCTTAATGTCATTCTCGTTAATGTTAATCTCGCTCAGATCTTAAGAAGACCTTTCATCTTCTTGCCATTTCAGTTACGGATAGTTTCTCTTGCGATATTTATAACAGATAACAGAACGTATTTCTGTCCCGATGACGCGCGAATGGAAAGAAGAATGCAAATCGTGCGCCTCGCAATTGCGGGTATTCGTGAACGTCAGAATTGCGACGATCAGAAGTTCTCCGTACGAAAACTCCTCACTCTTCTCGAAAGAATACTTTGACAGGGAGAAATATTTATTACAAGTAAAAATACTTAGACCGTACAAATTGAGAGCTTTAATGTGCACTACGGGAAATCGCTAGAAGTGATCAGCTGCCATTTCCGGCTGTATTGAATTATCGAGAAGAGCAAAAATTGGGTCGAAAGAGGGAAGATCTGCATTCGTTAACGATTGGGAAGTAAAATTTAACAAAATATTCGTAGATTTCATTGAAATGTTGACGTTATTCAGCTGACGAATGATGCGCTGATAATCAAGCGAGCTGATAAATATTCTCAAAGTTTTTTGACGAGAATACATTCGCCGGAAGTATTACGGAGTTTATGATATCTCGATCCGATGCCAAGGCTCTGTCTTCACATCTGGTTCCCTCTAAATCTCTGCGCGCTATTTTTTCATTTCGCGTAGCGATCGAGTTATCTAAAAATTGCTCACGGAAAGTCCATCACAGCAGAGAAAACAAGTATCATTCTCGAGAAATTATAAAAGTTCTTAACAACAAAGAGCGAATGCAATTCTATATTCGTTGAGCATCGTGTTTGCGTAAGAGAGAGAACGCGCAACGATGGCAATTGTCGCAAAGGATTCCTGCGAGATGCCGCACGATGCTGATGTGATAATCGAAAGTCAGAGAACAGTCGAGAGATACGAATCCTTGTCACTGTGCTTCCACCACAGCGGATGCTTTTTTTCACACAAATGCCGGATATGGATATCGCGAGGGGAGGGAGAATAAACGAATAGACTTTGTCGTTCAAAACGGTATGAATCACGACAGTTGCATCGCGGCGGCTGTTATTAATTTCCCAATATCTGTGGCTTCGCCTACGGTTTTGAATTGTAGCCGCTTCATCGCCGCCAATCCTGCCCCCCGTCTGAATTTGTTTATGCCAGCGGTGAAACCGCGCGATTCTTCGTGTTCTCCATTTAACGCGCTCGTCAGCGCCCGAGCTGGCGATACGGCGATGTTAAATAGAATTGACATTTATTGCTGTCGCGGATAAACGCGTGATACTGAGCGCGAGAGAGCACATTATCGTTTTCATCTCACTCGTTTCGCCCGGACGTTCCCGCTTCGTGCTGAATTTCATATCTATAATCAACCCGCCGTGTCATCTCGCGTTGTATTTATCATAAATGTAATCAACCTGCCGTCCGCATCGTTTTCGATGCATAAATTCAAACAAAAAATGGAAAATTGGATTATCGCGAAGCGAACGCATGTTTACTAAAAATCTATCCTCGTGAAACGAAAATACGAATTTTAGAGCAATTTTAATCGGTTAAAGGAATAAAAGGATTGCTGTTTAATTTTGAATTCACTTTTGGATTCACTAACGCAGATATTTAACATTTCGGTATTACATTTTCCCTCCATCTCAAACGTACTTAACTTCTCAACATATCCGCAGAATATATCAAGTATTCCGTATTCACGATTTCTCGCACAAATGGATATCCATCCTCTCGGCCGTGATTTTCGTGCTTACTCTTCCGGGCGACCCTTTTGTTATTAATTCTTTAATCCCTACACAGCCCAGAGCGGCCGACTTTCAATCCTCAGATTTTCGGCCTCCAACTTCCAGTCCCTCCACCATGGTCGTTTTCATCGTTCGCGGAAATCTGTTTATCCGAGTCACCACGAGACGCGCACTCCCTCGGCTTTTCCAAGTTTGCTCCGACTAAGCTACCAAATTGGCTACCATTATTCATGCGTGAATCGCGAAAATAAAGCGACGGGAAACAACAATGGAAAGAGAACAATTGACAGTGGAGACAACGGAGAACTAGAACAGTAATGAAAATGGAAGAATAGAGTGTTGTAGTAGCCCCGAAGCTAAATTAATGCGAAGCCATTTTTCCGGTCCTTTGTGCGTTTATGCATTTTGATATTCAATCGAATATCACACGCGTATCGACGCATGCTTGACAAGTAAAACGATACGCGAAACAGTTGAAAGTCATCTTTTTTCCCGGAGTGAGGCAACCGTTTCTCGCAATCGCGATCGCGTTGATGTTTGCATAGATAGAAATCGTGCATTATGCCGAAACAAGAAGGTGTACAGAGCGCGTTGGACGTGCATTCGTGACAGATAACGATACGCTTTTGCATTACCGCGCTACATCATTTCGACGTGTCGACTGTTTACGTGTACGATTCCTTCTTTCTTCCCATTTCTACTCTCATGTCCTCAAGAGAACGTCATAGGAAACGCTGTACGGTCGCAGCTTCCTCTCTTTCTCTCTCTCTCTTTCTTCTCCTCTTTCTCCATTCCTCTTTTTATTTTTAAGAGACTTCCTCCGCGAAGGATAACGCGGCTTTTCGCGTTTAGCTGTGCTATCTTGCCCAACGAGCTATTTCTGCGGCAAACTTTTATTAACATGCGAACATGGGGAAAATGTCGGATATGCTAGTGAAAATATGTAATAGACAGGCAGCGTAGGTAGAAATTGCCAATGGCTTCAGTAGTAATGCCCGCTAACATTCTGACATTGCCGCGCGCTACCGCGCCAGATTCTAATTTGCAGCTGCTGGTCCATAGTACGATTTCCGGGATCTTCACATATTGAAGGCAAAATGCAAAGCTCATCTTCCAAGAAATCACGAAGAGTTCCGCGATCGTGTGTGATCAATCTCCATATTGTTTAAGTTGAGCGAAGCGCATTGCCGAATACTTTTGAACGTGAAGTATTATGTACTTGGAAATGTAAAATCCACGTATGTATGAAACATCGTTTTCAACATCGTTTCGCGTCGATCATCTCCACATCTATTCGCCTGCGAAAATTATTATCGAATGTGCATTCGACAAAAATCGCTACAATTCTGATGTTTCTCTTGACAAAGATAAATTTGATAAGAATTAGCATGTTCAATGAACTTTATGCCGTAGCTTTAATATCTTTATCGTACGCGCTTCGACGAACTTTTAATAAAATCCACGCATCCGCCAATCCAGTATCTATATTATTTTGCAAAATATCCGGGCTGGCGAGCTTCCTTAAATGTAAGCAATGGAAAATGCACTTCGGAAGCCGGTGAAGTAACGCAGATAAAATAACAAAAGAGCGCTCAGAAGGGACAAAGAACGCAAACACAGAGCCGCCTTAAGCGGTTTCTAATAACCTACTACCTAAAATAAAATTACTACTATCTAAAGTAAAATTTTATAGAAAGAAAAAAATTCATGCTCTGGATACGCGGCTGGATTTTTCCCAGCGGGCAACCTTCCGGTAAACATCTTTCGAACGTGAAATATAAACCGTACGCCGGTCATATTTTAAAGATGAAAGAGCAGAAATGAAGTTTCCTCTAGCGTACTAAAATTTTAGATTACACATTTTTTCTTTCGCAAGGAAGAATCGTTTTAATATCCTTTCCTTCGAAAGTGGCTCTGATAAATTCAATACGGCCGCGTGTACGATCAAATTTCCCGAGAAAGGGATCCCACCGAGGGATTCGATCCGCTTCTAAAACGCGAAAGCGCGAACAGATTCATAAATCGATTTCGCGTGTGCATGTACAAAAAAACAGAAGAAAAAAGGAAAAGGAAAGAGAGAAAGAGAAGGAGAAAAAAGGAAGAGAAAGGAAAGACGCCGCCAATGGCAGTAACAATAACGTGGTTATTACACGGCGCGTCCTCGGATAATCAAACAAAACGAAAATACGAGGAGGAAGTTTCTCTCCGCGGCGCAGCGAAACGCGGTTTCCCCGGCGAAACTTTATTATCGGGTCGCCATCGTGCTGAAAAAGGCGCAACGGTGGAACGTATCCGTTGCACCACGGAAGTGCACGCGGTCGCTTTATTTTCAGTCTTCCGTAGGATCGCGGCGAAGTTTACCGAGGGAGTTAAGAACGACGCCGTATACGCATACATGGAACGAACGAAAAGTTAATGTGCACAACTGCTTCGGCACTACGAGATAAACCGGTTGTGTCAAAGAAGAAGTGCCTAAAATTCCCGTTTCTCTCTTTCCCTCTCTATATGTGCATATAATTTTAATAGAAAATTTAATAAACAAAGAAATCGATTTTAAAGATTCAGAGTCTCTTTCAAGAATGGAGAACCGAAAGGGATAATCGTATGTATCCACAGAACGGAGAACAATAACAATTTTCCGATATCCATAAAGACAGGAAACTTAGAAAATAGAGGATAACGGTCGCAGTTGTAATTCTTCATTTATGGATACATTTAGGATTACCGAACTGCCGTAATAAATTAAGCTTCTCCTTGTAATCGCGGTTATTAATTACGCGGGCGTAATTCCCCGTAGCCTCCTGGATTAACGGCGCCGAAGGCTCGACATATAAAAATAATAAGCGATTCTAGCACACGAAGGCAGGAAAGAATTATGATAGAGCGAGGAAGCGATCGATCGCGCATCTCGCGGGAATGAATCGCGAAGGGTGGCGCGTCGAGAAGCTAGGGACGTTATTGTGATACTGATCGGATTCGAGATAACATCGGAAAGAGGAGAGACACACGAAAACATTCGAGGAGGATTCTGCGAGAGTCGGATTGTCAAAGTGTGTGAGCAAGGCAGCGCGAAATCAAGATTTATAGCTTTGCACCAATATTAATATCGGAGCTATAAATCAATTATTTTCTGCCGTCTGTTTTTCACATCCGCGCTCCATCTTTATGATCCTCATCATGAGAATCAAGTATTTCAAGTATTACCCGGTAATATAACTCGTATTATTGATAACAGAAATAATCATAACTCTGGAGTATTTCTAACTTGGAGAAGGAAGTTCTCTTCTCTCTACATGTAACGCGCGATGTCACGTAAACAATATAAAACATGATGTAATATATATATATATATATATACATACACATATATAAATAAAGGTTTTGTATCATATCGGAATGAGATAAAATATAACAACATATATCAAGAAGGAAGAAATTGCATCAAATTCTCCATGCGTTCTCCATGCGTTTCGAAATTGCGATATTTTATCTCGAAAGGCGAAAATTTTTAAATTTTCAGGTTGAAACAAAACTTGAGCACGTCAATATATATATATGTGTTAACGTACGTGTCTTTCCATCTGTCACAGTTTACAATGGTTTATGTTCTGTCACGTCATTCGGCGCAACACTATGTCTCTCTCATTGTGCGGAGCTGTGTGTCACGCGAGCGTATGTACACGTGCTTATGCGGACACGGTCGCATGAACGTGAACGTTGTACTGCATGGACGATATTACGAGAACGGAACGAACGGATATGCGTCATAGCTATGGATAACTGAGCGTCCTTTCCTTTCATCCTTTCCGACAAACATTTCCTTGGGGGTTCAGAAAAAAGTATCATCACGCATTTTCAATGCGCTGCGTCAAGATTTGCCGAAGCAGGCGCGAGACTGTAAAGTTCGTGTACAAGATTTGATAATCCATCTCGATGGAATAAGTTTCTTTGCAACAAACTCGTGTTCATGCAGATTGAGAATAATGGATAGAGAGCATGAAAGCGCGTTGCGGAAGTTTTCAAATTTCTGCAGTTTATTACGCAAAACGTAGCGCCGAGCGAACGTTTCACATAACGTCGCGCATCTTTCGCGGAAGCGGAAGACGTAAACCGAATGGGCCACGTTTCAGTTTATAAGCTTGGTAGTTTGGTTTCGAGCTGCTAACAGCCACATCAAAGAATTCGAAGACATCTGGAATAATATTCCAAGGCTTTCCTCCGTCGGCTGAGGTATAATGCCGCGAAACGGAGTAACGAGCGAACTTTCTGCAGGCGAATAACTTTTTTATGCCCATGATGGATAGCTAAATTAATATCACTTCGTTATTTCGCGAACGGCAGGTATTCGCGGGACGCGGCCACTCTCGGGCAGAGTAAAATAAATTATGAAATTCTGCAGCGCACAACGTCGAGCAATTACGAATAAATGAAAAATTCACGAGCGCTCGGTGTCGCGGGGAGGAAAAACGACGGAGAATATTATTCCGGCGCGGACATTTCGACGGGAAATGCCCACGCGGACATTTCAATAAACGTCACTTATCCTAAATCTCTACTGACGATGACATTCTCGGAAATGAACAGCAACATCGCTGATACTAACGCAAACTCGGAACGTAGCGCGAAGCCTCGCCCAGACGAGCGTTCTTAACTCGCTCCGAAGCATCGTGTTAAAAAATTTCATCGACTGAATTCGTCGAATGAATAAAAGCGTCAGCCAGAACAAGAGATGAAACGTGCCGCCCAAATTAATTAATGGCCTCGCAAATCTGCTCAGGACCTGGACGGAACCTTGCATCGGCTGGCAAAACGGGGTTAACGACTTCCAGGTGAATTTACCCCGGGGTAGGTGCCGGCTTAAAACCTATCGGGTTACTCAGCGTTAAAGCCGCGCTTAAATACAACGGGCGCGTTCGCCAATGAAACGCACAATTAACTGTTATCGCCATCGCGCATCCTGGAACTTTGCCGGATCGAATCCTCGCGCGCGTTCAACATGCGCGAAACGCACATTAGCCGTTCGCATGGGCAAATTGAGCAATTGGCCCCGCGGCCCCGTCATTAGCGATCAATCACACTGGGCGATCAATGACATTCGTTGATTAATTGGAATTCAATTGCTGTAACTTGATAACGTAAGGCGATTACAACCGACCGCGCGCGCGCGCGCGCGCGCTAAATTCGCGTCAACTCGCGTAAATGATTGATGGTGAGAACGAAGCGGTGAAATCTTGCAGTTTTTGGAACCAAGCGAGCGAGATTGACGCGTGCGTTTGTGTGTGCGAAGTTGAAACCTGCGCTCATTGTACGGAGATCCAAAACCTCGCGTTATTACACTTCTGATTTCAGATCGCAATGTTCGCGCACAGTTCGCGCAAAGTTCAGCAGAAATAACGGGATCAAAGCCCCAGGAATCATTAGCGCACCGTGCGCGAAGAGTGATTTGCACGGGTATCCGTTCGTATAAGAAATGGCCGAATAAAAGCTGGCGTCTATTCGCACCGGGTCAGGTCCGATTTGCAAATGGAATTGTGAATGCAAGCCGCGCTTGGTAAACGGTGTAACGGCGGGCGAAGGTAAGTTTAAAGCAGCAGTTGACGCGAAGCCCTCGATTTACTTGGTGCGAAGAGCAATTTGACGAAGTGCATCATAAAGGGAAGCGCCTCAAGTTACTTCGAGAGGAAAGGCGTTCTTGTCGGAGCAATTTTGATAATAGCGACCCCGCGCGACATCAGATATCGTTATCAATCACGGTCTATTTCTAGAAAAAGAGAGAGAGAGAGAGAGAAAGAGAGAGAGAGAGAGAGAGAGAGAGAGAGAGAGAGAGGGAGAAAGAGAGAATGTGCGAAAGGAATTTCAGACCAACAATATTCCCGCGCGAGCGTGAAGTGAAAGAGCGGCTATTGTAATTTTCTCACGCGTCACATTCTATTTTCATCTCTTTTCTCTTCTCCCATCTCTCTTCTCCCTGCAGCGAGTTGATTCGAAGATTAAACACGTAAAGACGAAGGACGGCGATATCTTTGAGTGCGTTTGTAGTATCGCGCATCGCTCGGTAGGAAGCTAGCGATAATTCAGCTAACAATGAGATAATTTTATATTCGATGGCTTTTGCGATTAAAGAGAAAGAAGAGCGAATGTCACGTCGAATAATGGCCGAATAAACAAATAAGCGAATTTAATAATTGTGACAGACGTGGGCGTATCCTCGGATTGATTTGCATTCTGAGGTCCTCACGCGGCAGTTTACCACATGCCCCAGACGCATATTGATTATAGCGCTTTAACAATGAGCAATGGTCGCTGTTTGCAGTCGCCGTTCCATTTATGCCAATTTCCCCGCCAGCGGTCTCAAGCTGCTTCATTATTGCTCATTGAGCGTGCTTCAGCAATCTTATTAGTCGGACCTTAGCCCGGATGCGCGACCAATTGGGGCGTACTGATAATTCCACGTGGCTTTCAATACAGACACGTTGATTTCGCTGGCGTACTCGCGGTCGTCGTGTCTCTCCTTTCCTCGAAGAGGCCCGGAAACCAGCGCCGTTCGTCGCATTCAGCGTGAGATATTCTGTCCTGCGAACTCGCACATTCACCTGGAATGAGATATCGCGCGGCAAATCGCGGGGTTAATTAAAGGTATGTGCGAGCACTATGTAAACGGAAAACAAACAAGAGACAAATTTTTCTTTACGCCAGCTTTACGCCACGAGTCCTTGCTCGGACACGCTGAAACGTGAAACGGAAGAAAATGATTTATCTCGAACGCTGCGTGAAGGATTTATGCGCGATCCCACAACGCGTAAGCAAGAATAATGGAATGCTTTTACAATATAAAAAAGGGATGAGCAGGGAGGCAAGGGAGGCAAGGGAAACCGGATCCGCTCTTTCACGGCGACGTCGCTCGTATTCTTCCTTTTCTCTTTTTTTCCCTCCACGACGCGAGTCGTGCGACCGCTTAAATACGTGACTTCGTGCCGCGAATAACTGATCCCTCCCCCCCCTACTCCTCCCTCTCTTCCCTCTCTTCCCTGATCCCGTCGGAAGAGTGAAATGTTAGCCCGGACGAAAGCGGGCCGTACGTCACGTGGTCACCTTGAGAACTAATTTCGACCTAGCGTACTCCGTTCGTGCTGTCCTGTCTATCCCCAAATTTGCGGGCAGAAAATGAAAACGGTCTCTCCCCCCTTCTTTCTCTCTGTCTCTCTCTCTCTCTCTCTCTCTCTCTCTCTCTCTCTCTCTCTCTCTCTCTCTCTCTCGGCTTGCATATATTAAAAGTCGCTTTAAGATTGCAAGACTTTGAACTCGATTTATAGAAACAGTCAGCTGTTTCGATAGCTCTCATCGCATTTCGACAAAGAGATCGATCGTGGAAATCTGCAGATAGCTGTTGAAATTGACAGGAGTACTTCTCAGGTCGCGAAGAGCGAAGAGAGTAATGCATTAATTACGGCTTGCGCGTCGCCTCGATCTCTTTTTATGCGAATTGAATTATTTTTTAACGCTCGTTGCAGTTCTCACTCGGTCGACTTAACGTGGCCAGCACAATGACGCGACTGTGAAATGATATTAAAAGTTATCCTTTATTCGCCGACGCGCGCTCGGGATTTGTATGAAATTCGCGCATCGGGAGAAAGAGCGCGGCACGGAAATGAAACATAAAGCCGAAACACGAGAATTCTAATCACTTACGGGGATGGGAGAGATTACGCGGCCTTGCATGAAATCGCGAAAGAACGATAGGGGCAGGCGCGCGGCATAATACACGGCCGCGGTAGATTCTCGAATGTCGCGGTAGGATTACACCGTAATCCACTCAACTAGTCGAGGATTCCCGTTTTGGCGAAAGAGGGAAAAAAAGAAGGGAAGAGGAAGGGAAAGAGAAACGCAGGGGCCGCGCAACTCGCGCCGGCACGGCGCGTGAAGGATTCGCGCACGACATTTGCCGCGTTATCGGATCGCCATCTTGCAAAAATGATTCGCCTTGAATGATTCCGATATCTCGAACTGTCCTACGCGGACAGGAAGCGTACTCATGGATTGACGCGCGCGACGTCTACCCGAGCGAGCACGGATCTTGCGGCGGTCCAAATAGTTAAACCGCCGACAGTCAGCTAGCTCTATTGATTCGGTGGTCTCGGGGTGGCATAACGCGGTTTCGGAGATCCCGAGACGCGACGTGTTTCCCGAACTGCGGAACTCATTGTGCGGCAGAACGCGTCTCCGCCGTTGACACGGTCCTTGACGCCGAGCGATGATCGAATAACGCGAAAATCGCGCTCGCAGACCGTGGAAGCGGAAACTAGACTCCTCATCGGGGATCCCGATTACCTGAATCTCCTGTCTCCGATTCTATCCTGCCGTATTACGGCAGAACGCCGGGAATTAATCGGGGAAGTAAAACGTGCGCTCGGCGGTGCCGACCGGGAACTACCCCCTCGAAGAAAGCGGAATTGAGGAACGATCGCGTGCACTCTCGCACACCTTCATGATGCGAGATCTCATCACATGCCGCGCGCGCGTCTTCCTTATCGGATGAAAGTCTCATTAATCTGTATCAAACGGAGAATTCTAATTAGACCGCCGGTACTTACACAATACTCGCGCTTTACGAGGGCATAAAATTCCCTTATCGAGGAAGAGAAAGAGAGAGAGAGAGAGAGAGAGAACTGTACGCGTAACTGCTTTTGCGGCGCTCTTACTTTTACGATGTCGGCACCGAAACCCATCAACCCTGCAGCGATCTCACCCTCATCCGCTCGTCGAAAGAAAGCAACGCGAGGGATGAGCCCGGGAGAAATTATGCGATCACGACTAACGACTAACAGACGCGCAAGATTGGTGGATTTGCGAATGGAAAGATTGCGAAGGATTGTTTGACTCTGGCAATTGCCAGCGTTACGTTTACGAATTAAAAGTGATCTGCAGATTTAGATTCCGCGATGCTCGATTGTCTTTGGAAAGATATAAGCTGCCGAAAGTGTTCACTGCGCACGAAACTCCTCGTTCGAACTGTTGAAACCTCGTCTGAATTTGTCGATAGCACTGCGAGATCGCAAGTTCGCGTGCCCTAAATCTCGTTGTACTATTGTATCGCGTTAGACTAAAGATCGCTGGCGATCTGACACGAGCTGAATACGATCAGAGTTAATTCGGACCTCGTGTCGGTGATACGAGGCTCGAGCGCGATAAGACGGGATATTCCATCATCGAGATATCGTGGCCAAGTAATTTCGATCCGCGCTATTCCGGAATCTGGCGAAATAAAAGGCCCTTGCACCGGGTCGCCTCTGTCTTCGCAAATCCGAGCGTGTTTAATAACGAAAACATATCGCTGGTCTCTCGCGAACGGCGATACGCAGTTTAATTAAACAAACAGATAAATAAAGCAAACATGACTCGGCGCATGTTCAATCTCGAGGGATTAATTTATCTTTCGGTCGGCGCACAGTCCGTTCACCCCTCCCCCCCCCCCCCGCCCCGCCCGACGTTTTCCCACCTTTATTGTTTTTGTGTTCGTAATCCGTCCGTATTTTCAACGCCGTTCGGAATGCATGCCCGGCTATGTGCATGCCTCTATCGATCGACGTTTGCACACCGTCACGCTGTTATCGCTCGACGCGACGCTATCAACGTATACAATCGTTGCAATATGGACGTTGCTTTAGTCGCAGCAGCCACTTTGCGGTACCATTGACGTCAGAACGATCTCTAATCGCCGCTTGCGTTTCATATGCCGAACAATGGCGCTGCTTTGCCGCGGCATGGAGAACGGTTTTCGTTTCTGATGCGAATACGCTCGAGAATGGGCGCGCGATAATGTGCGATTTTAATTCGAGCGTCACTTCTCGTGTCAGCGGGTGCAACGCCGGAGTAAAATTCAACGGTTCAATGCTATCTTTATTGATAATAAACAGAAATACGGGCCAAATTCTTATTTCCTCTTCGAGCTTCTGATCGTCGAATACGAATGGGCCGTCTGCAGTTCCGAGTGTGACTCGGACAGCGTCGTCTTCATACGTGGAAAACCTACATTGAGAAGATATTTTATCAAGATGCCAGGATCGCAGCGCGCGTTGTAAATCCGATTATCGACGAGGGAATACGTTATGGGGATAACGACATCTGTTTCATTTCTGTCGCATGGTCGACCGTAAAATTTTCTTATGGCAAAATTTTTTATCGCGAGTACAATAAAAATCGCTCAGACGAAAAATTATATAAATACCTGATGTATTCTAATGAAGTGGCTCAAACTATAATCAGAACCATGTATTTAGAATTACGCGTTTGTAATCATTTTTTAAAATGTCGGCTATTTTATAAATAAAAACAGCCGTATCTCTGGAATCGGAGAGAAAAAGGGGAATGGATAGCGTAACAATTAAACGAATTAACATGATTTCATTAAATGATGCTTCTGTCGTTGAGTTTTAAGACAATTTCTGGGCACCCAAAATTATTTGAATTATTTTCCCAAAGGACTCCTACGGGAGATCTAAAAATCGCCTTTTCTGAAAGTAGCGGTAAATTCGTGGATTCCTCGATCGACACACTTACTCTTCGAGATAACCGCGTCATTTCGGAAAATATTGAGCAGATTCATCGAGCAACTCTTAACACCGCATTTCAATCTTTCTCGTATGAACGGATTAATAAACTTCCTTATCGCCAGACGCGACTTTTGACGTTGCGTTTCCTTCGCATCTCCTCGTAGATATTTCCCACCGTTAAGTTCAGCCTTCCGGCCTTCCCGGTAAGGGAAATCCAACTTTCAATAAGCCGGCAAGACCTTATTAGGTGCTTCCGTCCTGCTCGCAGAGCCATTCAATTTACCCGAAGAGATTTTCGCCTCTGCCAAGGGGATGAAAGAAAATCAGAGATATAATAAACGAACAGAAAGAAAGGCAGGAACCGCATGACGGCGCGATGACCAACATGGGATTTAAGTGCTTGCAAATCCTATCCCATCTATCGTAAATCTTTCCGATGATATCATATAAGTCATGATCGAACTAGCCAGAGACGCGTAAAACGCGATATCCTCTTATGGCATTTAGGTAAGCTGATTCCCGTGGAACATGATGAATCAAACGCGTTAACGGAGTACGCTTGTGCTCTGCTTTTACCTCATTCCTATATTAATCTTCTTCAGTGTTATCTTTTTTCAGCGCAGTTCAAGCGCTTCGTATACCAAAAGAGAGATACCAAGATATCATCCCTTTATTTATCATTTATCCTATCAGCAAAAGTAAGAAAAAGACTCGCAGGAGATTAAGCGCGATCGAGGCTGCGAATTGACGAAATGGGCGACGCGGAGGCATTCCCTCATAACAAAATACAATCACGGAAAGAAATAAAAGGGCGAGAAGAAGGACGACAGGTATATACGGCCGACAGGCGGGCGACGAGAAGAGAAAGAAAGGATTTGCGGATTCTATTTGCGCGCTAGTATGCGCGGTGTCGCGTATACCAGGGAATATCAGGGTCTTGGACGTTTATGTGTGTGCGTGTACGCATACGCGCGCACGAATTGTTGTACAGCGTGCAGGAAAAGCAATTTCCACCCGACGGCGATGTTGAATATGTCCGCCATTCCAGCTACTTTCCTCCCGGTCATTCGGAGACTGGCCATTGCTCCTCCGCGTCCTGAATAAACGCCGAAGGCGCGCAAACATTGAATCGTAGAAATTAATTACACTTTGCAAGCAGACTCGTTAATTAAGCTGTCGTCAATGGATATACTCGGCAAAACGAAGTATCTAATCCAACATTGTCTATTTCTTCGGCGCGAGAAAACACTCGCGCTCCTTGAATACTTTCCCTCCCCTCTCTCTCTCTCTTTCTCGTTTTCTCTCTCTGCAAATATCGTGACTACAAATTCTCTTTATGATTTTTTACGATGCGTGATAAAAACTGTCACGGATTATATAGCTCGTTCTTATTAATTAAAAGAAAATATTTTTGCAAAAATTTCGTCTCGCGCTTTAATGCATCCGCAGCGGATAATCTTCTTAATTTATCTGCACGGGTATTAATCAGTCTTCGCACGAGTGTGCTTTAAATTTAAATTCATAAATTGGCCTGAATACGATGGCGCTTATAATTTTCGCAAAATCGGTATCCGTATCGCGTAATCCACTTCCGAGACATCTTATTTAAACTAAGTCAGAAATAACTGGAAAATATGTCAGTGAACCGTTCCACTCGGCGATACAACGTAACGTTTTCCTCAGCCGAGGAACAATCTCATTTGCGTTCGCAATCGCGGCGAATCAACGACGATAAACAGGCGAAACTTCCAACATAATCGGGGCAAGCGGGCGTCCAGATATCGACTTGTTTGTCCGTGAGGTCGATTACGCGCGCGTACAGTACTTCCTTCGCATGCGCGTTTGCTTGAGTGGCCGGCTAATTATTCCCGAACGTGCACCGATTTCGCTCAATAACCTGGTCAAATAACTTTACGGCCAATTAATTAAATCGAATTTCTCGCTATCGTTGCCACTCGGCCAGCCGAACCGCAAGCAACACCAAGTTTCCGCGCGACGAGGACCGCGCTAGCAGGGGAGAGATCGAGAGGAAGGGAGGGGGGGGATAACGTTTCATTGTTTTATATTTCAACGAACGGGAAACCGGGATAAAACAGAAACGTGCGCACACGTGCGTAAAGCGGGCCGAACAAACGCCGAACAAACTCATCGTTCCTCCAACCTCTGATAGTCTTAGTCTCTCTCTCTCTCTCTCGCTCTCTCTTTCTCTCTCTCTCTCTCTGGCTCGCTCTAGTTCTAACGAAGGTAGCTCGCCGCGGAATAATAGCGAGTTCACGCTGGAGGAATATATCTGTAGCGGGGGTTACTGTTCCCGAGGAAACGAGTCGCTACTGTGAAATAAAGATAAGTCTACTTCGGGCGCTCCCACGAAAATATCGAATTAAAGCCCGCGTGCTCGTGCCGGCCATCTCCGTGGCGCTTCCTCGTTCTACTCCGAGCTACCCTGCCCGAGGTATCGTTACTTCCGATCAATCGGGATCGAAAGGGCGGTCCTTCTTTACTTATGCACAACATCGAGCGAGTAACCGTGTCATGGATTCAATAATGCGCGCCGAGCAGGATGCCGGATCGATGACACGGCTGCCCTACCGTGTTTCTGAATGAATGGGATCTCTCACGTGTGGGAAAATATCGCGCGAGTCGCAACGACAGAAGTGCAATATCGACGAAAGGTATCGCGACATGGAAATTGCGTTCGGCCGTTTCGTCTCCGCAAAATGAAATTTGTAGCGATCGCCGAAACGGCGCGAGGCGCAGCCGGATAAAAACGTAAACGGCTGCATTACAACTCACTCCTCTTCTTTTCCATTCCCCTTCCCCGTTTTATCGCGCGGAATATCGAAACGACTGATTCGAGGACATTCCTCGAAATACGACTCTCGCGATGTATATTTCATATCTCCGGATGTGCAGATATTGTGCACATCGTGTACAATGTATTTTGGCTCGCTCGCCAAAACGTGATGTTTTCGAAGTCCAGTGGCTTCGTTCCAGTTTTTTCAAGCGTCTTTCTCACAGCGAGCTTTATTCGGCTTACCCTTCATTAAAATTTGCAATTGCCTGTCAGCTTCTTTCAATTCGCACGTATACGGGATTGGAGTCTTTTCGAAGAAGTGTTGAAACGCTGCTCGAGGATCATCGCACGGTTCAGGTTCCAGAAGAGCACTCTGCGCGATTGGTATCGTTTTTAGAGCTAAACTTTTGGATAATGCGGTATCGACATCGAACATTCTACCAGGGAATGATGCTTATGTTTTTGATAAAAATCGGATATTGTACCTGCAGTATTTCCATATCGCTCATTACATCCATCGACTTATCATCATAATGCAAAGAAAAGGATTCACGGCTAGCGATAGGCATGATGCTTTCTTGATAAAAAGAAACCGTTCTCCATTGTTCGATATGAATCTCTTCATCCATGATGACATAAATTCTGTATATATTTCACATTTCTAAGTATGATTTTTTTTCTTACGAATCCTCTTGATATTTTCTGAACGGGATATACAAATATATTCTACATCATGTCCGTATTTCAAATCATTGATTCTCAGACTTGGTCAACCTCATTTATTGGAGATCGTCTAGTTGTAACTTAAGTTTATAATGCGGAAATTCGTCTTTTAGCCATAACGCGAAAATTCTCGAAACTATTAATTCGAAATTATTACTTCGTAATTCTAATAATGAAAGTAATATTTACTTCGGTGTGTACAACAGATTCAATCCTCCTTTCAAGCTTATGAAATTATAAATAGGTATGTATTCCTGCTCGGAGAGTCGCCAATACATCCGAAATAATTGTCCGTTACATATCGCTTCTATCTGCTGGCACATTTGATTATGCAAGAACCATAATAGAAAGAAGAAATGAGATTGACAATTGTATATTATAATTGATAATTATTTTTAGCCTATCGATATATATTTATGTAATTATAAATATAAATGTCAAATATATTAATAAATATGTAAAATCAGTACGAAAGTAACGAAAACTCTTTTCGCCATAGAAACTACATATTTTATAATTATATTTTCCACGGAAATTAAAATATCAAGTTATATATAAAAATCTACACAGATACGAACCTTGTATTAATTGTTAAATACATGCGAAGTTAATTTGTCGCGGATATACTCTTGGATTATTATAGAAATAAAATACCGTCCATTTTGTCACTTTAGAGGATACTTTAGCGCGTACAAGACGTTTATAATCTATTACTCCTAGTAACGTAACTCATGACATTTAGTGACAAATTGCATAACGAAAGTTGCCTACAGAACTTGGTAATCATATTTAAGTAAATTGGCTGCGTATTTTGCGCAACACGATACAAAATAAATTGCAATAATAAAACGTATAAATTTTATTTGCATCGTGCATTGAATCGTTCTCTCTCCAAATATTCCCGTATAATTTACATATGAGTCGCTGTGATTTTAATTAACTGTATTTATACAAGCTATAATATTTCGTGTTGTATAATGTGAATAATATATGTTATCACTAGAAATGTTTAAAAATAAAATAGAACGCGTATCGTTCCTCATAAGTAGATGCATTAAATTAAATGAGAGAGATGAACATTCGCGGGTTAATGGCTTCATAAAAAAGAGCGTGCCTGGTCACTTTTCATAAATTCCTAATTAATAATTAAAGAGATATATCGCATAAAATGATTGATTATTGAGATTGAGAAGTGTGCATACGTCAGTGTATAATTCGTGCATATCAGGAAACTGTTCCTCCTTTAAGGTTACCGCAGCTTCTCTGACTGTCAAACTCGGGCTCTGCACCACGGTCACTTTAAGCTTCAAGACCATTTGCGATGACGTAATCGTGCAACCTTAGCAGATTACACAAAAGCACATTTGATATGTACCTCGCGAGATTCCGTATAATTTCGATGCGCATTAAACATAGCAAGATTATTCGATTGAAACTGGAACGCTCCGAAATTAGAGCGCAATCGATCTCGCTTGATGGTGAACACGAAGAAGTTAGCAAAAACACGCTGAAAAATTATTGATTGGATGCGCGTGATATAATACAATCGCGAGATTAATGTAGATACGTTATGCGAGTGTGCAGTGTGCATTAAACGCGCATTGTTTATGTATCGGAAAAAAATGTGAGCATCCATTAGCTGCTTCAGGATTTGCTAGCAGTTTGAACACGAAAACACGTCTCGTGTTTGCTTTCATCTTCCTCACGTATCGAGATATCTTTGAGAAACGTGCGCAGTACAATACATCGCAAAGACGATGCCATTAATTTCACATTGCGAATCTGAAAGGATCGTGACGCGGCTTCATACGATCTACTTTCATTTATCTCCCAGTGAGATCACAGAATCTTCAGAGTCGTTTCTGCGTTTCTAGTTCACGTTCTACAATCGAACCGATTCAACACGCACACCCATGCGTGCATAAATCATCGTACATCTTGAATCCTTCAAAGAAACGTGTAACGCCCGAAGACATTCTCTCGAAAAGTGAAAAGGGATATTCGATGTATCGCATCGTGCGCGCGAATTTCTCGAAATGCTGCTGGAAATATCGAATTTAAATTTCATGATTATTTGTACGGAAATACGATATTGTGATTTAATTACATTCGATTCGTTATATTAACGGCACATTGATACAACGTTATGGGATACTTTGAATCATAAAGAATGAATACAGTTTAAATATTGTTCAACACATGAATAGCATAACATTCAGCATGCTTGCGACGTGTTCGATTTGAGGCAAACACGCAGGAAAAATGTGCGGCAGTGCCGGAAACCGTTGAAGTAGCCGAATATATTTGAAGTTCAGGCAATCCTTTTCGTGAACGTTTCGTCATACATATTCCAGTGGCGTCCTTGCGGTCTGATCCATCCAAAAGCGAGCGTCTTTATAATGGAAATGTCTGCCGGTATTGCCTGCCGCAGCGTTTTCCTAACGCGAAATCGCGCTGCCGTGTTCTTGAACTCCCGATATTCCCGCGAGACGTAAACATTCGTCTCGGAAGAGACTGTATAGGCAGAAAAATGGCCGCTCGTACCCCTGAAGAATTCAAATTGCGGTTTACAATAGCTCGCGGCGACGAAAAGCAGCCACGTTTAAGTCGAAATGGCGGCTCATTACGCCGTGATGAAAAGTCCCGACTGGAAAGATCTGTTGCGTCAATTAGGGAGCCAAGATTGAAATACAAAGAATTTTTCTTCTTAAGGAACAAGGATTAGACTTTCTTCCTTGAAATGCTTGAAATCTTTGAATATAATTCTTGAAATCCTTTCGCGCACGAGCGAATGACGGACGCACGCGTTTCGCCAAATGCATTATTAGATGCACAAATTAATTTCTTGCTCTTCTCGTAAGATTTAAAATTTATTTATAAAGCCACGAGAAAGATCTATGAAATAGTCTCCATCATTTTAAGCCATTTATCGTGCAACTGCGGAAAAGAAACTTTTGAATCGGTGCTTGAAATCAAAGGCAAAAAATTAATTTGTGCACCTAATAAATGGAAATAATATTAACAAACGCCACTGAAACGCAATAAACAAGCTTTTTGTTGTTGAAAGTAGAAAGGCGAAGCAGCCCGCTGTATAATTTTCCGCGTGTTTGGAATTAGTCGCAAAAATTTCAGATATCTCTTCGACAAACGCTGCCGGATCTTATCGGCGCTATTTTCCCCACCCATGATGACGAGTAAGTGCAGCGAAGCGTGGATATCGCATGATTGTGCTGTGATGCGTAGAATATCTGCAAATCCGTCGGGAGTAGCGTATTTCTCCGATGATCAAACAATTCTAATAAACGTTGAATTAATAATAGTTCAAGTTTCGAATCTAAATCTAAATAGATTCAAACAGTTCAACATCATTCAAGCCTTTTGAGAAAAAGGACTAATAATAAAATAGATTTAGATAACGTGCTATGAATAAACAAATGAGGCTTGCGCGACGCAACGATTTACCATAAAATAACACGCGATTACAACGCAAAAATCATGAATAATCTTAGCCGATATTGACGTCATAAATATTTTCCTCGCATCGGCGAGAAGAAGCAACATCCCAAAGGAACGTTGGCGGAAATGCCTTTTCCCGACCGCGCGCATCTAATCTCGACTCATCGCGGTACTTTTGCATGGACGGAATTGTGTCTTTGAACAACAGGGGCAAGCAGGGAAAACAGCCGAGATTTTCGAAGACCTTAATTACGCTCGCGGCAAACATTTACATTTCAAGTAGCTTTTACTCGCTTGTATAATGTTTGACACAGCTGCGCGCGCTATTCGACAGAGCGAGACCGGTGTAAGTACCGCAAGAGGGTACTTGTACGCTCGTGTACGCTCGTAATACCGTACCGCATATTACGATGAACTACTTATAACTCAAACGACATGCACGACATTCGTTTAATAGCGCATATGAGCGAGGAAACTTTGCTGGCACCACGGAGCGCGACTCCAAACTGGCTGAGACGGAAAAATGCAGAAACAAATTTTCCACCGCTTCCGCTCGAGAGAAGGCTAAAAAGTTTATTCCTCGGTTCGTCGGATAAATGGCTATTTATAATATCGCGCGATCCAATTCGACGTTTCGTCATTGGAATCAGTAATTCCCGTCTGATCCAGCTTCATTACAAAGAGATTGTCATTATCTCGTAATTTATACTTCGATATACGCGTTAGTTAATGATCAATCAATCAGTCAGTATAATCGCGAGCGAGTGTATAATAAACCGATTGTTGTAAATTACACGATGTTACATCCGATGTTTCAAACTGACGCTGTGCGATTGCGCGATGAGAAATTTAGCGAATTTCATCCCTTAAACCAGAGCGTGTCGCAGTTAGGTTTGGCCGCGCGATAAATCTGCTGCGGCGTAGCGGACAAAAAACACGTAAAATGTCCGCTCAACTAGTTCGCTTTTTGCCGAAACGTTTTCTTTCTCGTGTGAGGTATGTTCCGCGCGATCGGGTTGCAGTTTTGCGTATTACACGAAACTAAGTGAAACTAGAGCACGAGCGAATCGGCTGTGAACTACGATTAAAGTTCCGAATGCGCTGCACCGTACGTTATCAGCGGCACCATTCGTAACGATGTATTCCCATTGCCCACATTTTCCGGTGTTGATAAAACGTATGCATATTATTTTCTACATCGCCACGAAGATAATCCAGTTATCTCTGAAGAAAGTGTTGCATTATTGCGCGGAGCGAGGCTTTCACGTTCTCAGCAAAAGTTCGGCATCATGCAATAAAATGTAGATGCTTGTTATGATGGAGCAAAGTGTTTTTAGGAAATCACGATGAGAAGATGAGCTTGAAATTTAGCTCGATTAACTCGTGAGGTCGATTAAGCGAGATATGTAACCTTATTTCTGGAGTTTAGTATAACTTCAATAAATACATGATGATACCACTCTTCATGGTAGCGAGTCTTCCTATGTTCTATTGAATCAATTATCATTACTGAAGTTCGTCAACAGCATCACAAACGCACTTTTCTCTTTAAATCGAGGAAAGCTTATGTCGTATATATCTATATGAGATGGAGATACATATATTTAGTAAGACAATATAAGACATAAAGGATAGATATAGAATAAGACTTGAACTTGTCGCAAATCGTGAACCTCCATAACGCTCGCTTCAGACTCTTCTCCCTCGATCAGCACTTTATGCGAAAATACGGCAAGAACAGTCGAATGTAGAGCAAGGCGCAAGACGCCAGTCGACAGATTCCTCATGGCTGTACCTCGCAGCTGCGTAAGTCTATTAGTGCAGAAAATCATGTGGGAAATAGTTAGATTGCGATACCTAACCGACGAGCGTGAAATTTCGTCTCTCATGCGAACGAGTTGCGCGAACCAACGAAGTGTGCATACATCCGATCGTCACGATTCACCCTCGCCGTTCGCGTCGAGCATTGATTTCAGCTGCGCCAATCAAGGGCGTCCGGACATCCGCTACGGAGAAGAAGACAGAACGAGAGAAGATCGAAATCCAGCGGCTCGTGTAACTCCAGAAATCGAAGGGTAATCGTTTGAAAGAAATTCACGAATCCCTCTCCGCGCGAGCCCAACCTCCCCCTGCCCATCCCCCTCCCCTAGATTTTTCCTTCTCCTCTTCTTTCATCCCTCGTCCCTAACGCTCCATCCGACGGCTATCCAACGACAAACCGTCTTCATGGTATATCCGATGGGGAATCTCCGTTTTTCCATCGGCGATTATCGATATTCCATCTTTCCATCCCCGTTCCACGCCGGATTACGCCCCGTCATTGCGCGCGGTGCATCGGAAACGTTCGAGTCAGTGCGCAAATTCTGTCTGTTGCCGTAAATTATTCGCGCGTTAACGGTGGATAATGGCTACGTGCATACCAGCGGAAGCTTGAAACGGAATAAAAGAAACGAATTTCTCTCGCGATCTGTTAAATCTGATTTTCCACCCTTTAGGGCTCTAGAGCGTTCCAGAAATAGTTTGTCGAATCACGTGAGTTTGCACATGCGCTACGTGCCTCGTATGCAACGCCGCGGATGTACCCGCGTACACAAAATGTTTGAATTCCGGAACCCGTTTCGAGAAATGAATTCGTCTCTTCGCTCTCCTTTCGCCTCCTTTGTGTCTATCGCCTTCCCTCGGAATAATCTCGTCATCCTGAACCTTCCCTTTCCGTGACGCGCTCGTTATTTACACGAGTCCATTCCCTTCCGAGATATCGTTCGAGATATCGAACAATCTATCCGAACGTCTTCGCGGAATTGACTCGCGCGTGACCGCGCGATTTAAAGCGCGCTATCACGCGCTGCGACGCCTCAACTGTTGCATGCGAAGGATTAATCTCACGTGCCGACACGAAGATCTCATTTCGGCAATTTCTTGCCCGCCGGGTATTAGTATAGTGTGCCGAGGAGGGGGAAATCTCCAGGTCCCGAAATTTCAGCCCGATGCGATTCGCCTTGCGATGAATCCCGATGGAGAGCCAAAGTTTCGGGCATTTCTTGCTCGGCAGGGCAGGTCGCCGCTGATGATGAGCGCCGCTGACTCCCAAGAGTCCCTTCGATCGATACGTTGAACAATTAATTTCAATCATGCGCGCGTGCGCTGAGGTGTATATTGCTAGCGCAAAAATTGGGGAGACAGGGTCAGGGCGTGAATGATCCCTGGTAGTTAATAATAATTAAGTTGACCGAGGATCATTTTTCGTAACAAGGTCTCTACCTTCATTTTAACTGTTAATCGGACAACATTACACTCGGGAATCATTCCTGAATCAATAATTCATTTCTCAGTGGGATTATTGAACATTTCATGTGACCGAAGCGTGCCTTTCGAATTCTGATGCATCTCTGATGCTACAATTTGCTCTGACAATGAATTGAATCACTTTTACGAGATTTTCTATAACTACTTTCGCGCATTTTTGTTAATACAAAGACAATAGTATCTAGAATACCATCTATTCCTGAATACACGACAACTTTTTTAGATTGCACACAAATAAAATAAAGAAGACAACAAAGGTAATCGGGCTGCGTATTGAAAAAAGGTTTTTATCGTGGAATAACATCTGATTGTTGAACTTTGCCGTCTCATCAAGTTAATTCGAGCAAACTTACAAATAGCTGCGTTTCTGTTTCGCGGACGAATTCGAAATACCGATGCAGGTCTGGTATTTGACCCCAGGGCCCTCCGCGAACCCCATTGCCATCGTCCGCGTGCTTTATCGTGTAAGCACAAGGTTATATTGCGAGAGAAGTTACAGCATAATACTCCGGCCACTTTCCAGTTCACGTGAAACTTTCAGTAAATTTAGCGTACCGAAATTAGTTAACGAAAGACAATGTTCACCTGCGACCGCCAAATTGACTCGCTCTGCCAGCCGTTACGGAAATTTAACAACAACAACACTGCTGCGCGATAATCACCGGACCCTCAAGCAGCTGTCAACAAGCGCGAATTTATAATGTGACCTTAACTATAATTCGGCCTTGTATATAATTTATTATATATATATATATATATATATATATATATACATGTATTTTTCGAGATTTTTCTCTCATAATAATTTCAATTTGTTTCCGCTTCTCAGTTTAATCACTTTTCTAATTACGAGAAATTTTATGATAAAGTTTATTTTATTCGTTTTTAGTGATCTGTACGAAAGAAGCATGCAATAAATAAAGTATATGACAAATGATTCGCAAATTTATAATATGATCTTAATTGTTTCGGTGTCGCGTTTAATTTATTATATATATTTTTCGAAATTTATCTCTCTCATAGCAGTTTCAATTTGTTTCTGCTTTTCAGTTTAATCGCTTTTCTAATTACGACGAATTTTATGACAACGTTTATCTCTTTATTCGCTTTTAGTTATCCGTGCGAAAAAAGCATGCAATAAATAAAGTATGCGATAAATGATTCATAAATTGTAGCGAATCAGGCAAGCGTGACAAAATTGACTTTAATGGCAGAGTGTAATATTCTGCGCGAATGTTGTTCTGCGCGAAACTTACTTTGCCATATGATCGACACGGAATAATTTATTCTATCGATTATCTGCTCGGCCGCCGTGTCCCGACACGTGTGAACGACACGTTGAAACTGAGTTAAAATCGCCAACGACACGGCAAAAATTTGCAACGCTCAAACTGTCAAATGCGAAAATCCATTAAAATTTCCGAGAGCTATTAAAAACGACGACGTAACTATTTCCCTAGAGAAAATGTCGAGAGATTCCCCGCTATTAATATTTTCATAATGCATAATATTTGCATAATGTTTACCTTCTTTTTCAAGAAATCACTTTGCATTTTCATAAGACTGCTCTAAACACAAATTAATCTGCCGCGGAACGCGAGGTGAGTGCAATTTTTCCTATTTACATTTTAAGGTATTTCATCAAAAATTCAGATAAATGCAAAAATAGAGCAGTTCAAAACTAGCTTTACAGCGAATCAGGTTTTTAGATACATGATTACTAAGACTACTAAGGTTTTACGCTGGTTTCGTCTATTAATTACGCAAATTACATCGATTCTTATTCGTCGTTCTCATAATAATCCAAATTCTTAGAAAAGACTCCATTCGCGACATAAGAAGGCTTACCTTGACCCAGGTTTCGTGCTTGAGTCCCGGTTCCCCAAAAGTCTCCTGCTGCTTCGTTCGTGCCCGTTTTACAGTCCTCGTTAAGGGCTCGCAGTTCCTTCGTCGTATCGGCGCGTCTTTCTGCAAAGAAGGAAGAAACAACCGCCATCAATCCCGAGCGCGCCAACTGCGAGAGTTCGCAAACCAGATCGATCATGTCTGATTCGAGAATTGTGGAAGCTGAAGGACCGTGTCGTCGATCACCTGATGGCGAGAATAAAGACATCATCGACGGGATGTCATTCTCCGTCAGCGCGTTCAAGGAGAATGCACGCGCGGTCGCGTGCACGTAATATCGGACAATATCGAGCCCGCTTAACTTTCCTGAAGCCACGAGAGGCTTGAGGGAAGTTGAAATTGTCGCTGAATCGCGACCTTCCGTCCGTGAACGAGGTTGACGTGGCAACATGGAAGGCACGTGTCAAAAATTATATGCATTATGCAAAGCGGATATCTGCACGTAACCATCATAATTCCGATAGGAGGCGATAGCTAAAATTTCCAGGATAAACGCATTAATGGATGTAATCATAATAACGTACACATGATATTAACGGCATTAATATTAATTATGTATTAATTAATCATTAACGCATATTCCGCCGGAAATGCGTCTAATAATATTTACATTTCATGCGCGCCACCGTCATTTCACCCGTCACGCTGCACTCGTTACGCGCACGCGCGCATATTGATGAACTGGAATTGCATTCTGCGTTAGAATTCGCTTCCGGAACGTATCAGATTAGGCAAAAGAAAAAAGAAAAAAGGAAGGAAAGAGAGAAGAGAGAAAAAAATCATGGCGAGCGCGCGAGCCGAACCATTCGCGTATGAAGAATTCCTTCCCGCGGGGCAAATTCTAAGAGAAACTAATTTGAATACCTCGCCCGCCCTCCGCGCGCGAATGTTCCATCGAGCCGGTCCCCAGTCCACTGCAGCTGGCAGTTTCATAATTTCGACCATGGACCGATCCGCGCCATATGCGACTCCGCGAAAAATGCCCCTCGAGGATGCCTCACATCAAACGATCCTCAAAGAGAGCGGAAAATGGCGCGCGCGTGTCGTGTTTCTCTTGCTACTTTCCTTGTTTCATACCGGATCCCGCCGCCTTTCTCGCGCGCTTCATCAAACGCGTTATCGTCGAAAGTCGTTCATTCCGCCATGACAGTCGGCGTGATTCTTTCCTCTTTCGAGGAGGATCTTGGATAGAGATAGCGAAAATGAGATTCTCAGGGGTAATCTGAAGCGAGTTCGTCTGCGAAAGGAGCCAAGATGGCTCAGATGGATTCAAAAACGAGCAGGAAAATCATTCCGAGAGAATACAATGATAACAACGACGACGATGACGACGACGAACCCTTCCGTGAGAAAGAAAAGCGACGTTGCGGTGTGGATCGCTTTATTATGGGCTTCCATCCTGAATTTTTTCACCGAGTCAGTTCTGCATCGCGTGTCTGCATTCCTGAGAATTCCCGAAAATTCTCCAGAACGATTGAACTTCACGTAGGCCACAGTCCGGAAAATTAATTGGCGCGTAATCTTTCAGTTATGCAGAATTCAAGGCAATCGCGGCCGGTGCATTAAAGTCATTTAAGGCGCATTATGTCTTCAGGACGCTTAAAGGCGAAACCGGTGAGTCCAACATCCTATACACCAAGGTAATCCGACATATCTTTTGCCTTAATCCTCCAAGCGTGCGGATACGTGCGACGTAAACTCCAGCGGAACTTCCTCCTTTCTCATAAATTCCAAGAGAATTCTGTCGAGCAAAGAGTTCGTCCATGAAGGAAAACTCGCATCGTATATGCTCGTAGATCCGCCAGTAACGATGAAAACTGCAAACTGCATTATCAAAGCTATTAGATGGTATCACAAGTCCTCTATTGCGAGAGAGCGAAACCAATCGAATTGTTTTCAAATTAATTGAAGTAAGAATGAAAGCGCGGAGGAATTTTCTTGATCTTTTCATCCGGCGAGCAGTGCGTTAGATCGCCGTAATGGCTCTTGCGCAGAACTATAAATTTCCTATTCCATTGGGAATCTTTCCCGGCGATGCGAATGAAGATTGATCAACGAAGAATAACATGCTGCAGCGCGACATTCGCTGGAGAGATAACAATCACGTTAATCTGTATTGATGACGCGTGATATCGTTCAATCTTTCATAATTATATGTCTTTCTCGATATTTCGTTTTCTAGTCTTTCCGAATTTCTTTCTCGTAAGATTTCTTTCCCGATCGTTTAAAACACAAAAATTCTGATACTGATTTACACGATTATCGGAATCGAAGAAGATGAGTCGATCCTTCGTAGGTTTGCTCGTTAATAGGAAAGCCAGGGACAATTGTGTCACGAATTGCTAAATAGTTCATGTTATCCGGTTTCTGCCAATGGAACTCGGCGAATTTCCATAAAATTGGGAGACTGCCGGTGGAAACGGGCATAAAGTCTAGAACGTCGTATAAATTCAAACTTCCGCATCCCAAATTTCTTTCCGCCAGTATGAACCGTATGTAAAGCAGCATATATAAAGAGAAATTAAATTCTCTCTTGAAGAAAAGATTTTATCTGATATGAGATATTTTTCTTAAAACTAATTTGCATATCTCTTTTAAACGTTATGAATAAATAAATCGAGTATAAAACGAGAATATTGTCGAAAATCAAGATAAAAAGTATAATTTGTAATCAAAAATTTTGAAAGATGAAACGAATAACGAACGAGTTAAATTTAATTCCAGGTATTCAATTATATTTATATATTTCTGATAAACACAAATTCATTTCTTTAGACAGTTTTATTATCACGCGCCGGAATCACTTTCAAACCATAAAGGCTGTTTTATATTCGCACAAGTCGATTTTCATAGTGGCAAGCCCTCTCTTCGACCTCACAGAAATAAGAATGAAGAAATTCCCGAAAGAATCGGGGTCATAAAAAGCCACGACAAGCCGCCCTTAAAGCAAGAAGAAACACTTTGAAGCTAGTCTGATACCATTCATTCGAGCGGATGATTTTTCCTGGTTTTCCGCGACGACGGCAACGCGAGTTCTCAATTGCTGCTAGATCTGCTTTTGAATTCTTTGATTCTTTGCTTTCATTCGTCACTCTTATTTATGGAGGCTCAATATGCTCAAATGTAAGCTTGCAATGTAATTTTAGAATTTTATTTTATAAGCGCAATATCTTTCTCAAAATATATACCGATGTGCTTATTATTATTTCTAAATTATTCACCATTCTAGATTATTTTTAACACTCCTAGATCTTTTTTATATGTTACTAAATATGTCGATAAAGTTGTCAAAATATAATCAATTTAGATGATTGCAAATAGATTTTAATAATCCGCTCGTCACGCGCATATGTATAAAAAAGATTTTTGTATAATTTTATTTTTATATATGAAATTACAGATTCGACGTTCCCCCAAATAACATTCTCTCTTCTTTTATTCAATAACACTGCCCTTTGAATAATAATCTTGTATAAAGTCTTCTTTCAATCAAACATTTTCGCTGTAATTCACACGGACCTTTAATTTTGAGTCTTCTGCGTACTGTTTACGCGATGTCATTCAGCACGGCAATTTTCCCTTTCTTCTGCAAAGGATCTAACAATTCAAATCCTCGAAACGAGATCGTCACTGGTTGCCTCCACTTTGAACATCTCTATAGTCGAAGCTTTACTCTCATTATTGTACTTCCAAACTAACTCAAAAACGAAACACGGAGTTTTGCACGAAAAGGCTGTATAAGGGAAATTACGCCACGAGAAGCACATTGCAAAAACATGCAATGTTCTTCTTGCGACTTGTGACTTTGGAATAACATTATCTGTTTTATTCTCTTATCGTTCCTTCTCTATCGCATCTATTGATAGCGTATGTAACGTCCATCACACTACACGAGCTCTCGATACTTTAATTGTTTTATTCCTTTTTGTTATAATCCTTCGTGTCCTTACAAGGGCACAGGGCGGATTAACTGAAAGAATGTTTGTGGAGAAGAGATAAACAAAAAATGACAAATGAATCGTCGCGACTCGCGAGTTTTCATCGATATTTCCCATTCTGTTAGCAGCCGCGTTAGAATACAGTAGTTTTCTCGATCTCAATTAGTTTATCTTAATCACAGTTCAGTTTGTGTTTTCTTTTAATTGTAAATTTGTGTTTTAAGTTTTGTATTAGTAACGCGTTATATTTTCATTGTCTTAAAGATTATTTTAACATTGTATAAATATACTAGAACATATTTCATCATCTATATAATTCTCAACATTCTTCTGCGATCCTCGAGGAAGCTTGCATCTATCGACTATACCAGAGATGACCGACACGGTGAATTATACTTGCTGGTTTGGTAAGGTTGTTCCTATATATATTTCCATCTCGAAATGTCCTCGATCGCGGGCTATGCCCGGAAAGATCACATGATTCATTAATATCCGAAATTAGCGATCAAATCTCGTGTTCATAACTTAAGAGTTAACAGTCATGAACCGGGAAGTAATACTTTATCGTATTGTTATATTATTCGTAAGTCGCGATGAAGAAAATGTCACTTGTCGTCCTTAATTATATCTCAATGTATAATCTTATTAATTAATATCGAAAGGGAAAAAAGTTTACATATCCAAGAAGAAATTCTCATTTCCTTCGCTATATAATATGTCTCGCACTATCTTTCAGATATCTTTCAGATCAAAATCGGATGGTACGGAAACCACCGTACCATCCTCAATGTCCCAAATGGGACTCCTTTCCTTGGCAAGAGAGATTTTCTAAGAGCACGAGCGAACGTTAATTGCCGCCAGTGATAAAGAAACGATGTCCGCAAAAGGAAAACCGTATACAAGTCGCAGCATCATGCCAACCAGTCATTCCCCGCTATTCTGAGCTTAAATACCTTGCCGAGCTTTGCAATGGAAACAGAGGATAATTTTAAACATAACGGTGCATAATGTAACGGTGCAAGAGAGCTATGACGTTGCCAATAATCCTCATTATTGCCTACATCTATTTAAATAATAATTTGCCTATCGCATTTGCATAAGAACCGTGTTAACATATAACATGTATTCTTCTTATACTGTATCATGCGATAAGTAATTAAAATTTTAGTTTTACTTTATTTTGAAGCCATTTTTCTCACGATACATGTAACGAAACGTTATATAATATAATAGTCGAGAAAGAGAGAGAGAAAAGTTGTTCTCAAATTCCTCTCATTCCTTATATTTCACGAAGTGAAATAAAAAAAGATCACACATGCCTCTTTCGTGTTATGGATTCATGGATGCAAATTCGTGGCACATATTGAGTATATATTGAATTTCTGAATTCTTTTCTTCTCCAAAGGGATCGCCGAAGGTCTGTTCGAGTTACTTGAGACACATGGCTGCGAGAATCTCACACGAGAAAATATCACACGTAATATTTCACACATATCTCGTATATATTATCTCTGTTCCACATATTTGCATCTGCCTCGCGTAGCCAAGATTAAATCCGACTGTATACTTAATTGCATTTGACCTCATTAAGTTAACTGGCGCGTCAGGTCAAGACGCGGCATATAATTAAACTTGCGAAATTAACGAGGACGTTACTCTCAAATACGTAATTAAAAGTCACGTGGATTCGAGTCTCAGCTTTATATCGCGCAATGGCATAAACTGTAACGATCTGTAATATTCCATATAAATTAAGAATACTTCCATTATTTTCGTCATCCGATCGTTTCAACCTGCGTTTACCACGAGCAATTATCGTGCATCAAATCGTGCAATTTTCTATTTGCGAAATTGAGAATCCTAAAAAAAGGTACATAAAACGTACGGCATAAAATAGACACGATTATTGAATGAAAGAGGAAAAATTTTTTCATATTAAATTGTAAAAATAATCCCTAATATCGCGAATCTCACGAATAAAAAATAATCGTGAATGATAACAGAATGATAAGCTGTATACGTTAATATAAAATATCTTAATTTAGAATTTTCATTTATAATAACTTCTAAAAAAGATTCTTTTCTCTTGCATCAAACAGTTTTATAAAATAAATAGCACTGCATATTTATTCTGGTTTCAGGTAAATTCGCTCCAATCTGCTTGGAGAATATAATTACATGTTTACTCGTTAACAAATTACGGAAAAAACCATCCCAATATCTCGTCGCTTTCATACATTGCATGAAAAGCATTACTCCTTTGTAAAAAAAAAAAGAAAAGAAAAAAAAAGAAAAAGAAACGTCAGGTCTCTTAATTTCTCTCTCTCTCTCTCTCTCTCTCTCTCTAATTAATATAAATATGAATTATTCGCACAAATTCGCATTTCAGCAATTCAAGAATGCAATCCATCGCGATTGGCGTGTGACTGAAAATATCCGGTTAAACATGGAATACCGTGATCGGTAATTCTGACGGGAAAACGCACGGAGAACAAAGAGCAGTCAGCTGAAAATCGTCCCATTTCGTTTCTCAAGCGGTATAACGGCGAGTGACCATTCGCAACCAACGAAGGTGGCCATGTTTGGTCGGTGCAATAAAAGCGGCGCTCGCTCGTTGAGCATCGAACCTTTGGCGATATTGAATGAAATGACCATGGTATGAGGGATCATGCTGTAAAACCATCGATACGCCTGTCGGCCTGCAACGAGTTAGGGCGATTAAACTCGGACACGAGCCTGACCGATGCTTTATACTGAACGCTACTGAAAATCGAAAACTGAAACTTTCAGGACGGAACGCTTCACGGTGCGTCAGTTGATTAACGCGACGCTATTTGATAATGGAGACTCGGCGCGAGTAACGCAAAACTTGTCCTTCCCTGCGTAAAAGCAGAGAAAGAGAAAGAGAGAGAGAGAGATCTTACTTTAAAAAGATTTCCGAAAGTTACCTCGGCAAGATATCACTTCGGAACTCTTACTTGTTCGTTAAATGCGCAGGATATCCAATGCGATCAATGAAATTGACAAATTTATCGATTTAAGCACGAGTCGAAATCTTCGAATGTCCACACTAAGGAACCCTGGTTCTCTCTCAAAACGAAAGATGAATAAGTGAAGAGTTTTTCGATGGGAACAGTTGTGAGAACACGGGGACTTTTAATTCAACGCGAATTTCCAACGCGAGTTCTTACAAGCTCGCGCAAACTAAACTTCAAGACACACAGGTAGCCTTGAAGATTCGAGCCCCTTCACGTAGCCCCCTAGAGTAGCTCGCGCGGAGCGAAATTCGTCAGCATGCGGAGTATCTCACGGATGAGGATGCGGGGAATTATTCAACGGCGAATGAGTGATTGGTCGCGCCGCCGAAAAAATGGGGCGGATAATCGAATCTCCCGGCGAGATCCATCATACGCGCCGGCAATGGGGCGCGATTCTCGATTATCATCGCATGCTGTATTCCGGCTACCGCGATTAATACTTAACAATACACGCCGCGGATTAAGTGTACTCGACGAGTAATCGGCAATTGCTAGCTGACGGTCGGTGAATAACCCATCATTCTCACGTCTCTCCATCTCTGTCTATCGCGCTGCCGCCGGTGCCATTGTTATTCTAACTAATTAGATTCTCCTCGAGATTAATCCGGAAATCCGCCAAAACGAGGTAGCCGCCAATTATTATGGCGCGTCGGAATCATCGACGACCTAGCGCGCGGCAAGGTCTGATCAACCTGCGACAATTGAGCTGCTGTTAATGAAACAAAGGCTATTCGTTACGTATTGCTTGTTAGCGAAATAAAAGATAGCGAGGTATCGTGTCTCATTTGTGTGATGCGTCCTCAGTGCGTCCTTTCATCCTCGATGAAAGTGGCAGCGTATATTCGCAAGCGCGAATCGCTCGATTCTAGATTCAGTAATTAAATTTAGAATCAACATGCAACATCCAATTCCTGAAAAGACCTCAATCGGAATCAAGAAACAGCGTAAACAGAATTCACGAATCTCTTAGACTTTCCGCATACGTACGTATATCTAAGAAATCTCCCAAAATTAAGAAATAATAAGACGATGCCTCGCGTGCCAGAGAAAATGTCGTTAGACATCTGGGAAATGTGTTAGGCTCTTGATAATGTCGCTAAAGCAGGTCGTAATTAATTGTTGACATAATTAAAGCAGAAACCATAGCAAGTTGTTGTCGATATCGCGATGAAAGACTTCACGTATATTCCATGAAATAGTAATGCTTCGCTACATGACGGAAATATTGGACGATATTCTCCAACATTTGCAACATGTATGCCTGACAACTTTGCACTCACGTTTCAGCAAAACTTTTCGAAGCCTCAACCCTCTTAATCGACCACGTAACGCGGTCGCTCATCGATCGATCATCCGTGTAATGTAAAATATTCGTGCTTTATCTTCCATGATTAAGAAACTGAAGGAAAGTTCGATACGCGACGTATCTTACTTTTAGATAACTTTGTTTCATTCGACGAAAGCTCGCCTCTGCAAATCCAATGAAATGAAATTGCCGATTCATTTCAGCGCTATCGCGTTTAACGTGCGTATTAATATCTGTAAGACATCGTTATGACATGCGCAGGATGAATCTCGCCGGAAAATACTGTTGTCGGCTTCCTGACTGGCGTGAGTGATCGTTCGTCGATCGCCGAATAATTCTCGGACGTACACGAAATAGTTTGCGATCGTAATTATGGAGAATACTTCATCTGAAGATTTTAAAACGCATCTGGCGACACTATACGGAATAGAATTCGCAACGAAGATATCCGCAACATCTGCGAGATTCAAAATGTCACAAGATGGATCAGAATCAGAAGATGAGCATGGAGAGATTCAGGTAAACAGAATGGATGATAACCGGCTTGCAAAGAAGAAGAAGAAGAAGAATACATCGTTCACTCAATCGCAAAAGTAGATACGTCATACCGAACGTTCCATTTCAACGAAGCCGTTGCGGACGCGCCGCGTGCTCGCAACGCGCAGCATCTGAAAATCCGAATTGTTGGGATTGCCTTTCTTCTCTGCAAATGTAATTGCTACTGGCAGTAACGCGGATGGGCAACTGCAATAAACACATGGGGAGACCCCGGAAAATACATGCATTTATGTAGAGTGGAAGAAGGAGAGATTTTTCACGATGCTCGAAGGCTAATGTAATTTTTACGCTTCGCGTAAAACCAGGAGCGGAAGCAGCGACGCAACGGCAGCGTAAATCCGAGAACCGTGCTCATCCATAGCATCGTTAATAATTCCTGAGCACGGCCTCTTTCTTCTTCTTCTGCTCTGCATCTCTCTCTGTCTCGCGTGCGCGCGTGACGTGCGAAAGCCAGCGGCAGGCCGGTACCGAATTAATTACGCCGATAAATCATTCGATCTCTCCCGCTGACCTCTCGAGTCACTCTCCCCCTTTCTCCCCCTTGCCCTCCCCGTCCCGATCTCGCACGTGCCAGAAATAAATTAAGTACGAATTGATTTGTAATGAATCCTACCGCCCGTATCAATCCGTACGTGAGATCGTCGGTGGAAGCTATTAGCTGTTGTGTATGCTGCCTTTTTAGAAGCGTATTAATTTCGACGTGAATTTAATTTAACTGAAAAATAAGCCCCCGAATATAATAAACATCAATTAAGACAACAGCGAGGATGGGTTCGCGTTGCCTTGTTACGGATAATTTGGGAAATAAAGCTTCCGAGCTTGCATTACATCGCTTGCGATGCACCGTCATTAATTGTCGCGCTCGCAATTTAATAATCGTATGCAATAATCGAGCATTCGCGAGCATATCCTTGTATTATTTTTAATTTCATCTGATTTTTTAATATATTCCGCCTTTGGGAGATATGTTTGATCTGTAATTAGAAAGTAACATAAATATTTTTTTGTATAATTTTATAATCGTTTTAACGTTATTTCGTAATTTGATGAATTCTGTTGCTACATCTTGTATAATATATACAATAATGATATAATAATGTTTCAACATTAATCACATATGTGATTACAACACTTCATCATGTTTATAACGAGGAATTAATTCATGTATCACTTAAAATAAAGAAAAGCAAGCAATATAAAGACAAAAGTTATTTGAAATTATGCAGATGTCTATGTCATCAGCAAGAATTATGCGTTGTATTTGTATAATGAATATAGAATTATATAAACAATACGTGCAAAAATTTTCATAAATTATTATTGCGATGCTTATCGCTGAAGAATGTATTAAACTAAAAGCATCAATAATAATCGAGAATCGATAATCGAAATAATAACCGATTCATTTGAACATTTTGTATCCACGATGCGTGTTTTCAATGTTGAGTGCCTCGCTATTATTTAGCAATCGATTAATAGCTCTATCGATTAATAGCTCTATCGAATAACGTGTTCGTAACTTCATTTTCTTATCGAATATCCCACAAAACGGATCCCGCAGGATTGAATCGTCGTATTCTTATCAAGCCGTCAAACAACATGAAAACCTCGTACAATTACATCGTAATCCTTTACTCGTTTCGCACGCATGGATTTCGCGTTTACGGGATGGTAACACGAGTAAACGGAGGAATTACCGAGAAATACACGAGAGATAAAGTGACTTTAGCGGAAACAAAGAGGAGCGGGCAAGGAAAGCGCAATGACAGAAAGGGAGGAAAACTGGCGTTTACGCGGGCCAGAGAGCCATCACGAGCGACACAGAGGGGATTCCCCACTTCCGCGGCTTCTTCTTCCTCCCGCCATCCTGCCGACTGACTGGCAGCAACGATACCCTCGGGAATCCAAGCGGCGCGAATGCAAAATTATACCTGCCATGACCGCGCGAGCCCTCCCCGGGGAGCAACAGTCCCCCCGGTAATTACGAAATTATTATTCGCCGTTCCCGCGATAGCTCTTGCCGGGAGCCGAGCTAACGAAACTCCATGATGGCTGGCGGGATTTTTGCGCTCAGTAATAATTGAGCCTGCAGCACGATCTCGGATTTTTTCGATTACTATCAGAGTACTATCAGAGAAATCTCCAGCGTTGAATCGCCAACGCTCGTGTATTTCTCTCTCTCTTTTTTTCCAGAAATCTATGTCGTTACACGACCCGAAAAATTATTGTTATGCTGATTAAAGGTGTAATTCGGGGGGGGGGGAATACCGTGTGCATTCGCCTTGCAGACCACTTTGGAGATTATAATCAGACGATGTTGTGCAGTATGATACACGACGATCGCGGTGCGACTATCAACCTGTCTAGACCGTTTAAAACTAAAGTTATCGCAATGAAAGCGATGCTCTCAACATCGAATACGCTCCAGTGCGTTAACGAACATTAATCTTTTCGACTTTGATGCTCCTAGTCCGGCAGAATTAACGTTTTAAGCTTAACAGAGATATCAGAGAACGTTGCTTTGATAATTATCGGGTGGCAATAGTGGATGTTACTACTAGCTATCGCTATTGGGAGAAGAAATCGAGGGCGATTCGACTAGCCGGAGCATTATCTTGGATTTGAACATTGGATATAACGCGCGTTATGTTTCCTCCGGCGCGCGGTTTTATTATAATATTGGCTAAAAAAAATAATTCACAGTATGTCGGAGCCAGAATTTCCGTATCTTCAAGAGCGGGACGCGCTCTCGTGATTACCTCATTTACGGGGTTTCCCAGCGCGTGTTATTCCATTATGCACTAGCTCCGCATTACGCAGCAGCTACGAGAAAGGTAACAGAACAGATGTAATATTAACTACGTAAATAAAAACGGAGAATATGTGCCGGCAGCTATTGTAACGCGAGGAACGCCTACGAAACGCAGCAAACTATCTGGAACTTGATGAGACACGAGAATTTAGACAAAACGCATGTGGCTTCTGATCATCGAGGAACACCGAACCGGATAAATGCTGAATGTTCTGCAGCTCCCTATTTATAAATAACGAATAATGATAAACGTAATTCTACCGCAGTAGCAAACACGAAACTCTCTTGCCCTTCTGGCATTATTATTATAACGATATAATTATCATCGCGTCACTTTTCTTATGGAATTAAATTACCTTTCACATCGTTACACCGCTGTAGAGATGTCATCGGAAATGTTATTTGTACGATATTTTGGAGGATATTTCTTTGTCGGATATGGCGCGAGATTAATGCCTTCAAACAATATATTTTCAAGAAAATGAGATGACGTCAATTCGAGAAAGAATATTTCGCCAAACTTCTATATTCATGCGACATCTTATTTGTGTTATATTTATAAATTCCGATAATTACGAGAAAGTAGGCACAACAATGTGTTATTCGGAAGATGTCAATCCTGAATATTTATATATCATTCATTATGATACTTAAGTGCATTTGCACCTGTGCCGTAACTCGCCAAATTGCATGGCGCACCATGCAGATGACCAGTAATATTTATGAGCGAATTATGCGAGCGCTTTTCTCGGTCGATATTATAAAATTGTAAATGAAGGGATTTTCGCCCGAAGGAAATTTATATCCTCGTTATACGGGAGAGGAAAGAGGGAGGAAGAGAGAAAGAAGGTCTCTTATCACGTATAAATAAAATTAAACAACGAAGAGTCTCTCTCTTCTTTTCTATCAGTATTCTCTAATAAATTACGTCTAACTAGAGAATAATTATTAACGTAATTATCCATAAATATCATTGTCTATTTAAAAAAAAGAATAGATCATTTTATATAACCGTGCATTAAAAATCATATCATCATAAAAATGACTGGCGAATACTGCAACATTATCGATCAATATTCCTATGTTTACCCTGATTTCCATAATAACGAAAAAAAAATCATGAGATAATTAAATACGTTGCTACACAAAATCGTAGCAATCATTTACAATCATTGTCGGGCATTATAATGCTACGGAGATATGAACGAATTGTCGGGATCGAGATAAATCGCCTATCCATAGGTACGCACGCAGGTGTTGTAAGAATTATTGGCTCCCTCCGACGAGAACACTCGCTAACATTGCGTTGCGGGAAATATATCGTCCAGCGAAGAAAGAAATTTACAAGCTACACTCTCGGTCATATGGAACTTCTCGTGCGTTAACTCAACGTCGACAATCCATCTTGGCGAAGTTCACACTTGGCGTCGTAACTTTCGGGCGGACTGTAAAACTGCGCCGAGCAAAATGGAACGCGTTGCGATTGCCAACGGGAAACTGAAATAGTATTTTGGCAGGGAATACTTTTTGCATAAGGCACCCTTGGCCGAACTGCGCGCGCATGGCCGCAGTATTCGGTAAAGCGGTATTCTTACGAGTTCTCTGGTAGAAGAAATTTCGGAGGTCTTCTTCATTCTTTATACAAAGGAGACTTGAACGGATTCTTGGAATAAAATCTTCTCAATTCACTTGCAAGGGAATCGCGTTAGATTTCATCGTTATTCATAGCATTAATGTGCACGAGTATACGCGTATCGACTCGGATTTCTAACGCAATGCAATAATATTCGTAATACAAAAAAAAATATAACACCTCTATGTGCTAATATTATTAGAGATATGCGGATGACGTGTCATAGACGTTATCTCAGACAGACTTCGCACACATCATTGTTAGTGAATGGGACATTTCAACAAATCATTTATGCATTGCGCTCTTCTCTTCTCACGCGACATGGCTGTCGTTTCCGATCGTCCAGAGTTTCTGCATCACGATGCCGCGTGTTTTGCATTCGGCCGGCGTCGCTGTTCGCGATATGCTGTTAAATAACTAACGCACGTTCGGCATGAAAAGATCAGCGAGAAGGGAGAGGATTGAAAAAGCCGCGATGACATCCCGCGGAATCGCCGACAAACTCCTTCGAAGGTTTTCAATGTGCGCCCCAGATGTTTATCTCATCACAGCTTTCTGTTTGTATTTGCTTTCTCTCTTTTTTCTTTTTTTCTTTCATTCTTTCCTTGCTGGTTTGTTTCTCTTTTATCCGCGTGTTCCTGTCCGTTATCTTTCCGTTTGTCTTTCTCTCTCTCTCTCTCTCTCTCTCTCTCTCTCTCTCTCTCTCTCTCTCTGCTTCGTGTTTCTTTTCATCCCGTGTCTCTCGAATTGTTACGAGCGATGCGTACCGTCGCTTTTAGCGAACTTGGACTTTCTCTTTGCGGCTGACGTTTTCGAAATGACTCTTTGCACGGAAGTGTTGTCATACAAAGTCAAACCCTTCTGTAACTTCCCTACGTCTATAACGGATTCGGAGGGCCAGCCCGCCCTTCTTTGAAGGAAATTTGATTTCTTATTAAAGACTTGAATCAAATCCTCTGCTCTTCTCTGAACTTTTGAAATTACGTGTCTCCCTGTTGTCTCTATTTTTGATTAAAATTTCATCTCAAATATTCAGAAATTTGTGAAACGGAATAGATCTTAACTGGCGCGTCAGAATACTAATCGATTTTATGAAACACATAATATATGTTACCGTAATATGCTCTTTCCCTCAAATTTGTTTGTTATATTGTTTGTATATTGTTCAACGAACTAACAAGATTATGAACGCGACGTACAACCAATCTGTTACAGCGAATATCGATTATCCATAGGAGAGGCGAGAGAATCGGAGAAGCGCGAGTTCCGCGGTTCAGCCAAGTCTGAGATACGCCTCTCTTTGTATATCGGATTTTTGGAGGGATCAAATATGGCGAAGACAGAAAATAATCCAAGATTCGTCCAGCCGGGTAGTCGCGGCGAGACGATCGGAAGTAGAACTCGTAAGAATCGCGAGAAGGAAACATTTGCGCTCTCTGTTCGTCGCGGCGTTCGTGGAAAAATCAAAAAGTTTTCCGGAAGCGAAGATACGGGACTATCAAAAAAAGAAAAGAAAAAAGAAAACGCATAATGAATACCGAACGAACACAACGCGGGTAATTTTTTCAGTCGCGCCGATCTGCTATTTTTCCAGCCGCGTCGCGATCCGCGGCATAAATATTCACGTTTCTACCCGGCGAGTTGCTTTCGGCTTGTGTTCTCGCCTTAAGCGACGAATCGCGCGAGTAGAACGGAAACAAAGAACGGAACGCCGACAAAGGGAGAACAGAAACGCAAAGGGAACCGCTGCAAATGAACGCTCCGAAGACGGAGAGCGAGTATCCGTAATTCCTTAATTAAACAGCCACCGACGGTGTCTCGGGATCTTCAGGGTGGAAAAAAATCAACGGATAATCCTGTCTATACAATGCCAAGCGAGATGCGAATGTCGCAGACGTCTCGTCACAGAAACGATCATTGGGACTGCCGCGCTTGTTAGCTTCGATCTGCGGGAAAATTTTCTTCCTTCAACATCCTCGCAATCAGGCGACGCGGCCGCACTGATGATCGAGTGTTCCGACAATTCGCTTCGTTATGTTGCTCAAGGGACTTATCACGGTGAGACTGTGTTACCTCTTAGAAGCGATGTAAAGCTGGCTACTGATTACCGCTGTCAGAAGTTTCGCGAGATCAGCCGTTTCTTTTCAGGGACAATTTCAGAACGCGAGCCCGGCGTAATCCCGAGCGTGGAATTTCGCATGACTCTTATCGTGCTTCTAATTCTAGAATGGAAAGTAAAATTTCAACGGGAATAATTCCCGCTCATCATCCTGTATCGAAAAAGGGAAGACGTAAAGTTCCGCTTTTCTCTAAATAAATCAACGGGAGTTGCGAAATTTTCTCAAGTGCTATAATCCGATTTAGCAGAGCTACCTGGGAGAGCAGCAAATTAGATAAACTAAGTAGTAAATGCACGGGTCAAATAGCAGTTACAGAAACCAGAGAATGTTAAGGGAATTCAGCTTCCGATGAATTAGCAGCTCGCAAATTCCATGGATACCGCGATCTCTCGCGACCAGCTTCCAGGCGCGAGGCGATGCATCAATGCGGATCGATCAAAATTAGGAAATTTTAATCGGAACTTGCCGTTTAGTCGGAAATCCATGTTATCGCACCACTTATTGCGCGCGTTTAGCCATACCAATTGCTTCAATTTCGAGATATACGACGCACATTAAGATACAGCGTAAAGCTATATTATTGTTGTATCAAGAATGAAAGAATCTGGAAGAACGCAACAGCTACTCGAAGGAATATTAAAGCGATCTTGAATATGGAACGACGGGGCAACAACATCGGAAGACAAATTAGAGCGGGATAAGATGATGAGCAGTTGCGACTGCGAGTCCCTAGAAGCTAATCTAGCGGATCCTTTGAGTGATTAGGAATGAAAGGGAAACGAGCTCAGACGCGACCCCTACGAAGGAAATCTATTCCTCCCTTATCATCATATTTCACGTATACGCTACAGATACATCAAGAGCGATAGTTCACGGAGTCGCTGGCACAGCGACCAGATCGATCTTGCGATTTGTCTGGGGAATGAATCGCAGCAAATTGCGAGTATCTTCGGTAATGATCAGCCGGAGAAGACAATTTCGCACGCATGGAGCAATAAATCCCGATCGGCGGCATTGATCGCAACGGTATGCCGTAACTTAAATGAAGGAAACAGCTGCCGGATGCCACGACGAAACAACATAAAATCCTAGTCGGGTTATCTTCGAACCAGTGCGGCCAGAGTTCAAAGTTTGCCCGTCATCCGGGCGGCTTCTGCACGTCTCCTTCGGGTTATCCGTGGATTTCGGATTCGCAGGTGCGAAGGCCGACTATGTCGCCTCGAGCTGGAGTTTACATAACTAAGCCTGGCCGATGGATCTGCTCTTCGGGACTTACATCCGCGCGCTCGCCCGGTTCCCGATCCTTTCTGCTGCATATACGTATGTGTGTATGTGTGTACACACGGCGCATACAGCCGAAGGAGGAAGAGAGCAGCGTTCGTTCCCGCCGGGACAGAAACTCGGTCGTTCAGTTTGATTCAGATCTCTCGGAGGGTGCTTCAAAGTCGAATCCGAATCGAAGCTACTTCTTCGTCTAGAAATCCCTCCCTCCCGGGAAGCTGAAGTGTCCTGTATCTCCTATTCACTCCTCTCGATTTGATCTCGAGGCGTAATCGATTTCAGCCCAACTATACACTCGCCACTGAATAATGCTCCAAGATCCGCGGGCTTGGAAATAATCGGGTGTCCTTGACATCCTTGACGTCTCAGCCCACTAAGGGTCGTCTCGCGCCCGGCTGAATCACCACGGGATATCGACGGCTGTATGTTACCGATACATTAACGCGGGATTGAATAGGTCCGACTAAACGACGATGCTTGGAAAGCATTTCATTTCTTTTCTTGAATATGTGCCTCATCAAGTGACAAAACAAGATTACCTAGTAATCGAATAAAGGGAGCTACATGTACCGTGACACATTCGTATCAGCGATTCCTACGATTAAAGATATCCAAAGATATTCCAATAAAAATCTCCGGAGACAGATACAAACAACAAATAACAACGCTTCCTTTACAACGAAGAATACCTTTATTCGAATCTCGGATCGCGCGTACAGGAACGCTAAGCTACGTGTAAAACGTGCGAGTCGTATGATGCATCGCTTGCTTTACGAGCAAACCGCTATATAATAACTATAACATAAAGCGTCTAACACGTATCGTTAACATCCAATAACCGCTCTTTCACCCCGCTCCCTGACCCCTCTAGGAGTTTTTTTCCGGCGCTATTCCGCATCCTTAACGATTTTCTGTCGACATACGTGTCCCGGGCGTGGCGCCTCGATGGCTGCTCTCTTTCGAGAAAGAGAGAGAGAGAGAGAGAGCACATATTTGAATTTATCGGTCGATATCGGAAACTACTCTCCCGATCCGCAATGGCTTATTGTGGTCCGCGTGGACTCGCGTGCCGTCTGCAAAGTACAGCCGTGGATTCGCGACGTTAATATCGCAAGAACCACTGGCTGCCGACCCTTTTTATGATCTGCCTCGATCCGCCCCTTCCGCCAGAAACCCTTAACTACCACACTTATCGCGCGGTAAGCTTGACCCGAGGATTCCGAGAAGGTAATAAAACGTTACAACACCCCGCCGAGTATCAGGTGCTAACTTTTTAATCGCGCGAACAGGTGTCGAGCCTGCTCCGCTGTGATTTACGAAATCGATATAATGTCGATCGGCAATCGCCGATACGAGAAACTTTTCATACTGTAAAATGTTACTCGTAATCCAAACACGGTGATCGGTACAATGAAACGATGAAGCAGAGAGCGTTGCTTTGAAGATATAAATCTTCATCCATAATTATCAACGATCTTACGGAGCTTCGTTTATGCTTTCGTCGATCAAAAAAGATTTAAGAAAAGAGAAAAATATAGAGCCAAGATCTATCTCTCTTATTAAATCGGATAATTTGTCATAAATGTGCATAAAAGGAATATACATATATAGCAAAAAGAAAAAGGACAATGTTGTCGTTTCACTGAGCGAACCAGCGATAATACGTATCGTTGATAATCAAGCTAGACCGGGTTTTCTGGCCGAATCCGCGAGGATTGTCACCTTCGATATCCGACGAGATAGTTCTGTATGCATCGCGGTACAGACTAATCGAAAACTTCCGGGAGTTTCGAAGCAGACGTCAAGCGCACCGCGCGAGCGGTACCTCTCTCTCGGAGAACTTGGTAGGTGCGAAAACTTCGGTGTCTGTGCGCTGAATGCCGGATAGATGCAAAACTTCTGCCGCGTTCCTTCTAATGCCCGCTCGGTAGAATAATCCCGATCCGGGCTAGGATGAGGCAGAGCCGGGCGAGATTGCTGAAAGTCCTGAGCCAAAAATCTCGAGTCTTTAAATCCCCTTTCCGTTTCTCCGCCCTCGCCTTCTACTTCGTTATGCTTGGAATTAACATCTCAGTCGAGGTATGTCCGTCTCGAGAATTTTTCTCGGAAAGAGTATCTTCTTCAGGATTGTAGATGTCCTACAATCCTGAATAAAACGAGGATTCGTTTCAAACATGCGCGAGATGCAATCCGGAGATCATCTTCCGGCGTGTGCGGCTTTGCGGACGCGACACGAGCAGGACGATACAAGATTGAAATGTTTGGATGATGTTTCTCGTTCTTCTTTCGGTCACATCCGCATCCGATAATTCTTGGTGTTTTTCTTCGCGTCCTCCGAGCGTCGGTCTGGCACCGCGGCGCATCGCTCTTCAAGCACCAGCGCAACGCGTTCTTCCCGAATATCAGTGATACGATATGAGCATCGCGAGGATATTGCTTCTTGGATATTGCACCTCACGTGACTTTCACCGGATGACTCTGCGATGGCATCAATTGTTTACGTGCTGACGTTTCCCTGTTCGCGGATTCTCGTTCCTCGAGATATCACGCGAGACGCACGCAAGATTTCGCGGTTTCGTGATAATGAATTATTAGGGCGATATTCCTGGCTTATGTTTATCATGTCTAAAGCGCATTTCCAATGTTTGAGAAATTTTCCGAGTGATTTATGATGCATATAACGCGCAAATTTTCAAGATGATCTAAAATACAACCAACAGGGAGAGAAAGAGAATTTCAGATTCAACAATCTTGAATCTCGCCACGATAAGCGTTCGACGAAGAAGATATTCGTGAATAATAATGGCCATATCGGAAAGCAAGAAGAGCAGACATAAGCGATGGGAAAAGCAAGAATGGCATCGGAACGAATCGATCACGATGCCAAAAGGGCAGAAGTAGCTAACGTTCTCGTTTTCATGAGACGGTAGCGCTGGCAAAGGAAACGAATGACTCGGCGCTGATAAAACTGACCCGCGGCCAGGTCGGGGCAATAAAGATTTGCAATGGAAATGCATGCTACCCGCCGCTACCCCTTCGGCAGAATGTCGCACGCGTTATCTCCTGCAGCATTGAATCCCTTCTCCTGTCTCCGCCGTTGGCGCAGTCGAACCGTGAAACACTGACTCCAACTGCGCGATGATATCGCTCATGTCACAGCGTTCCTTTACTCGGAGACGATATTATTTCACGCGAGAGAAAGAGAGAGAGAGAGAGAGAGAGAGAGAGAGAGAGAGAGAGAGAGAGAGAGACTATGACGTATGTACGCGGCATTTTAATGATATTCCCGGCGAATACAATGAGCAGGAGAGGCAAACGCGATAATAAGACAAGCGTCCCGCTTGCATAATCATAACAAAAACACGCTGATCTAGATCGGCGATGATTTGATTACGATTTGCGACAATCGGGGAAAGAGAAATTTGACAATTGCCAAAGGATTCGGATAAATGTTCGATACATGTTTTAGATTATCGAATATTTTTCTGACAAGTGAAACAGTACATTACCGCGCGGAGCGAGACGAAGAAGCTGCTAATGACTAATTCATCGCTCATTCCGTTCCATCAGCGTACTTAGGCGCGTGATGCTTCTCAAGCAGCGCGGGTCAGCATTGGATGCGGCACTGATGTGGAATTGACGAGCGCGGTTGTTCATGAGGCTTTCCGGACGACCGAATCTCGCGCGAGTGATAATCGAGCGCCGTTTCGCGTATGCAATCTGCGCTCTCTCGCGCATTTTCGTTAGACGGAAAAAGAAAAAAGAAAAATCCAGAAAGCAATTCGACATCGATGTAATTCACTTGCGTGTTAAATGTTGCGATGTCCCGATCGCACGCACGCGCGCGATAACCAGCCAAGAAAATCTGTAAATGTGGACACTGTCGTTCCTCATCTCCACAATTGGCCACGGGAAAATTTCTCGAGACAGTACGGCGAATCTCCTCTGCGCATCAAACTCGCGTGAAGATAGATCGACACAAGCAATTACCTCGATTTTCCCCTGCGCATTACGCGATGCGATTCTCTAAGACCGTTTCTTGAAACAAAACATCGAAAAGGACAGAGCAAACAAGGAAATCGATCATCCTAGAACGAGAAAACCACGAAAGTTCCAAAACTAAAACAACAGGAATCGCATTACGCGGCATTACTCTCTCTCTCTCTCTCTCTCTCTCTCTCTCTCTCTCTCTCTCTCTCTCTCTCCAGCGCGGGGAGAAGCCGCGGCGCGTCTTTGCAAGCAACCGTCGAAAGTCGGAGGCTGCTAGGCTTGACATCGGCCAATTTTCGCACAAAGGGAAGCGATCGCGAAAGCGGTCAGAGCGAATGGTAAGCGCGAAAGGCGAGAGATGATTTACGACGGGCAATTTCGAGCATCCCTGCACCGGGTTTCGAGCGATTTGTTGCGATTGCCTGACGATGCGAGGAATCAGATCGGCGCGGTCGAAAAAAAAAAAAGAAAAGAGGAAAAAAAGGAAGGAAAGTCCCGACCTGTGCCGGGAAACAAGCATCGCTTCTGTGCGAACAAACGCCGATGATTACCGGGTAAAATGCACGCCGCGTGCTGGCCAGCTCGTACGAATTACTGTGGCCGCTACAAATCGCAACGTTAATCGCATGTCCGGAGCACGGAACGAGATAATCGACGCGGCAACATGAGCGATCGGATTGTAGAGAAGCTCGCAGAAGGGATTAATCCGGCGTAGGATTAAAATCTATCTGCTGATTTTAATCCTGAACGCGACTGCGATGAGGGAAGCGCTCGCTGTGGCAATCGCGCGAACACGTCGGCGTTAAGAGACAGAAACGAGAACCGGGAGAAATAATCGTGGAAGCAAAGAGCGGATGAGGGTAGGTGGCCATAAATAATTGACGAGAAGGAGATTGAAAAAATTTCAGTTCGGGTTTGGTTGCCGGGAGGAAGAGATTGAGGATGAAAGGCAGAAGGAGAGTGTAGAGTATAAGGAGCGACGTAAGCTTTATAAAGGGGATGCAACGACGGAGGGGTTTCCTTTCTTTCAGAGGAATTACCGAGAGCCCGCTGTGATTTATATATCCGCCAACTCGTTCTGATCTTCCGCGATAATTCTCAGTGCATCCAGCGCCGTTAGATTATTTCCCGCGATATCGAGCGTAATAAATATATACAAGATACAGGACGCGTGCGATTGCGCTAATTCCCTCGCGGTTTCGTAAAGCTTCAGATGAGATATTTCTTTTTGGAGATATTATAGTTCCCTGCAAGATAATCAAGCCTCCGTTACATGAGCGAGCTTAAAATCGCTCGCGAAACTGTGCGCGTTATATTCAATGGCGACTTCCTGCGCAGAGCGAAAGATTCAATGATGCCAAGTTTACGCAACTGCGTAATCCGGTAAACATAAATGAAGCCTAATCTGCGAAGAGCCGAGAAAACACGATTGGTCCCAGTAATGCTCGGAAAGCAATGAAAGGTTCGGCCTCATATTTTAAAGATCAATTCAGCGGAACGAGGGAGGATTAAGACGTGTTCCCTAGATACCCTAGAAGTCGAAGGATCGATTAGATGAGATGTGGAAGGGCCGGAGGTCCCTTGGGCAACAAAGTCGCCGTGAGGATACCGCCACGCTAAAATGGATTCTAATCGGCCTGACACCTCGATCGTAGGCGTTGCGAGGGCATTATTCCTCCATTAGCACGCTGAATAATTCACAAATCGGGTGTCCCGGTCGTGCCGAACCTTGACAGAGGTCCGAAAGCCATTAAAAATAGACCAGAATGAAAAACTGACAGAATGAAGAATACCCGGAGAGGAGTATTGGCTTTCATCTCGGCTGTCCTCGATATTCGCGATAATTGTCTCAAACTCTTCCTGCAATTCCAACAATTAATCCGAGAACAATCCCGAGACGTCCGAGCAGCCACACTTTGCATAGCAATCCGCAGCAATTGAGAAGAAATCGAAAGATATTCACAAGTGCAGCGCACGAATATACAGATCGTACCATTCCACTTTGCTTATTATTATTATTATTATTATTTCTTTTTCTCTTCCGATGCACGAGTCTGCCCCGTGATGAGACGAGGCGAAAGCTAAACGCCAGGTTGACAAGCGTCGATCGTCGCTCTCTCGTAATGAAGTCCGGAATTGCCGAGGCCGCACGCGGCTATCACAGCCGATTTTCCGTGCAAAAATTTCGCCGGCGATCGAGCTACGGTAAATTGTCCGTGACAGCATAGCGGAACATCATGCGGAACGCGCTGTACGTGCAACGCGGATGGGATGGAGATTGCATTATGCAGCCGGGGTCATGTACGAAGCCGACGTACACGCACACGGGGTTAACGAAGTGCCCGATGGGAACGGGTTTCAGCTGCAAATGGACCAAAGGGATGTTCCGCTTCTCCGCGGCGCGGCGCGGATATCTATCTATCTCTGCGCGCCGCGAAGCTCAATTCACTCGTCGCATGAGCGTAATATCCGTCCTTCGCGATCTCGTTAGATCCCGAACATCTCGCGAGATCGCGCGAGTAATAATTGCGTCCTAATGATTGTCCTTGATCCGCATGTTATTATTATATCTGATTAGCACCGCACAAGGAAGCGAACTCATCAACGAATGTATTTGCTACTTCCGCATCTCAAGATCTCGCTCTTGCCTCGCCACTCGTTTCGATGGCGGGTCTTCCGCAGCGGAAAACTCGAAGTGTTTCCCAGGCATTTCCCGGAGCGATCGCCGCTCTTTACGGTGCCTCGTGCAACGAGGACAGCTCCTCCGGTATTATCCCGGAAGACGATCTTACGTCGACCGCACGGTCATCGCCAACTGTTTCCGCTGCGAAGCTGGTCTTGGCATTTGCCTTTGCTGCTGCATAACGCTACGCTTTGTCTTCGCTCTGACGTCCGAGCTGCGTAGCTGATAATGAGCATAATAACGAGACGCAGCATTGTCTTGTTCCGAGTTTTCGCAAGGAGTAAATTATTACTCGCGTACTCGCATTTGTTATGCAACAAAGGACGATGTGAAATCGATATCGGTCAGTCGAGGGATTCCCGGTTTCATCTCTGCGAAATTCGTTCTTGGCTTTTTTGTATCGGGGAAAACCGATAATGTGCGGATATAATAATCCTTTCTCGATGAATATGTCGATATATCGATACATTTAACGTTTCAATTATTATTATCCATTCTCTGATGGATATGATATGATATCTCATTTGTATGATATGGCAAAAAAGCGACGATCATGATACGTGAAGATATATATGCAATTGTGATATGTCTTCTCTGTTTACATAACAGATAATTAATTACGATAATATGCGTGTCATTTATCGTCATAAATTAATGAGCAATGATATTGAACAAAATGTAATGTAGCGATTAATCAAGTGAGCACGGCCTTGCAAGCTCTTCATGCGTAATTCCTGCATGTGAAATGAAATAGATCGCAGTCGTCTTCCGAGATGTACATGATAGGCGAAGAACAGTAAATATCGCTACCATTTACTCTTCAATAGGCATGATTCTTCTGTAGGTCTTATTGGTCGAGAGAGTTTCGTCGGAATATCGTTACGCGAGTTTTTCGTTATATCTCCATTGCGTATTATTCATGAAGTAATTTTTCTTCAAAAAGATTACTCTCAGAAGGCTATCTGTAAAGAGAACAGTTCCAAGTTGATCGTAACACTTGGATAAATTTGTAACAACGAATGGCATCCTGAGATCGATTTCGCGCAAAGGCAGCAAAGTATCATGACGAGATTTAATACGGCGATTCAGCGCGCTGCACTTTCATTTACTCATCCGGTATAAGTCGGTGTAAGTCAAACTAATAATAATTTACTTGCAAACTTTCGAGAACAGCGAATCGAACAACGGTGTCGTCGTTGCAATGTATTCAAAGATCTCATATCGCCGATTCGATTTTACGTCAGTTATACCGCGCAGCACCGTGATGGAGGAACTCTTGTGGAAAAGGGCACGCAACAGTCGGAAATGAGAAAGTTTCAATGCTACCGCCGCATGGTACGATTCGCGGTGACGATTCCGTTATCAGCGCGTGTATCGCCGATTTGGAAATTAACAAGCAGGTCATCTCTGTTCGCGCACATCGATGATATAAATTCCTCAGACTACGAATAGCGACTCACATCAAATGCCTTCCGAGGCAAGTCCGTGTCTCGCAAGACACCACGCGATCAGATTGAAGCTTCCTCGAAGACGTGTGATCGCTCGCTGTACAATGCGTCCGATATTCTCTCACGTAAATTAAACAAAACCGCCCGCCACGCTGGCTAATCCGGTTACTCGCGCAGCGATCACTCGATACACGCGACGTTAATTACAAATTATCCTCCTTCTTGCCATCGCGTACCTGATATCAGGGAATGTGCCTGAGCCTCGGTGACTGCGAGGATCGCAAGATGATGTATCGATAATCCGTCCAAAGTTTACGAGCGGAAGGAAGTGCGAGAGGAAGCCGCTCGTTACCCCGATTCTGAGCTCGATTCTGAAATCGAATCACTCGCGGATCCGGAAGAGAGATAAAACGCGGGGAGAAGAAGGAAATGCACAATGTGCGACAGCGGGAGGAGAAAAGGATGCAGGGACAGGACGGCGACATTGAAAAATCTATTTATGTACGCCCGATACTTCAGCTCGAAGTGTACCCGCTATGTCAGCGTCAGACGTGACGACATCAGCTGATGAGACGACATGAGAGATCGTCCGTGAATGGCGCGTCTCAGCGACTTCTTCCTACGAGATCGGGATTTCGCCGGACGCATACAATGCCTCGTATTTTTGATGCTTCGGCCGAGAAAAGTTTGCGAGCCTCTTGTCATAACTCGCAGGTAACTGCACGTGCTTAGCATCGACAATGGAGAGTTGCGGCGGAGCGAGAGGTAACGTAGAGTTACAGACGGCAAACGTTTACAGAAACGCGAAGAAATAGGGAGGAAAAGCGGTAAGAGGAAGCATTTGAGAGGATCTGGCTCGTGTTATTCTCTCGGGCGGAAGTTGCCGATTGGCGATGTCCTCGGGGCTTATCGAGGCATGATCTCCGCGGCTATCGATTCGATTCTCGCGTTTTCGATTACTGGAACAATTATTCCGAAACACTGAAATCGCGATCGAACGACATATCGATTTTCAAGTTTATCCGATATGATCCACTGGTCTAGAAGCGATAGCTTAAGCTCTCCGTCGAAACGCTCGATTCGATCCACTCGAGTCCGCCGTTCGCCTTAAATAGTAGGATTCCACCTGATCCGATCGTATCCGATTTACTTTGTAATAAAATACTCGTTACTCGGTAATCTCCTTCCCTGCTGTATGGACGCTACATAGGACTCTATTAACCGTATATTTATTACGTGCCCATTCCGATTGAAGGACTCGTTCCTGCATTGCTCAACTGGATCAATTCCTTGCCTCGCTTCGCTGGCGCTTTCATTAATTCCCTCCCTAAATTGTTTTAACTGCGCTGGCATCAAATGCTGCTTCAAATTCATCGCGATGCCTCTGTTTTGATGGCGCGCTCCCTCTGCTTCTTCAAGAGGATCTTCCTGCAGAGCTAATCTATCCCGCTCTAATGCCGATGCCTTGCCGGCTCTTATCGCTAATCCCGAATAATGATGTTTCAATAGACGCCGCATAAAGTCCGCTGAAATTCCGCTTAATTCGACGCAGACGAGCGATCACCGTGTTGTGAAAGTTGACTTTTGACTTTTACGTATCGACACTTCCGTTGCAAGGGTACGCGCGTTGCAATAACGAGGATTGTTTTCGGCCTGATGCGCCGAGGCTTCATTGGAAGTTATTCTATTTATCAAGTCATTTATTCTATTTATTCCGCCACTCCACCTCTTCTGTTGTCTTAAGCCCTTGCTTCATCAATCGCTCTCCTAACTGCTGCCCTCCGTATCGCTACCTCTCGAGTGTTTCTTCTTTCCTTCGTTTCTCGCTTCTTTGGAATTATCTTCTTGCCGACAGCGCGACACAGCATGTCTTCAATATTCTGTATTCGGACAAAATAAGATAAGTATCTCCCGGAAGGATTGTACATTTCATGAGGTGGATTGTCACGCAGGTCGAGTACTCTTCGCGAAGTTTTCCACTCTGGAGCAAAAGCAAAAGTACCTATATAAAGAGCTATGCTCCCACTTGAATCGATTAAAGGAGCAGTGCGATGTACAAAACGAGAGTATCACCGTCTCATGCGGGCCATAGAATAAAATTATGCAGATCGAATCTGCGAGCGATTTGGAAAATTTCTTGCAACGCTTACCGATCGTAAATTCTTCCATCGACAATTCTTCCATCTGTTATAAATTATAATCAGGTTAGTTATAATATGATAAACAATAGAAATCAAAGCATCGCTTATCAGAAGTTTAATCCCTTTCTCAAATCCTTATCAAAAATAGCTATAATACTTGAAAAATTTATCGTAATTAAGAATACGTTTCTCTTCTCCTCTTCCTCTCTCTCTCTCTCTCTCTCTCTCTCTCTCTGTTTCTTCTCTATTTTGAAGGTTATATGTGTAGTATAGAAGAAAGGGATTATCGATAGCGGCATATATCAAAAGCTTGTAATCGGAAAAACCGCATGTGCGTGTGTAGGACGTATGCCTCTAGAACAAAAGCAACCGCGAAAGAAACTATTGACACTCGCGTGACATGATTCATCCAGACTGAATGATAATATGTAGCCGATAATTCTGAGATATGGCATCACTTTTGGGTATAAAAAGGACGATAGGATGCGGCAGGAGAATAAAAGAGTAACGGTGCGTGGAAACAGAGTGATAATAGTCGAGTAATTGTAGAGTCGCAAACGGCGAAGCCTGTAGAGTCAGCTTAGTCTATCGAGATATCTTTGCGTTGTATCCTTATGAAGACGAATAATTTCTTTATTTATTGTTCCATCAGTCTGAGGTGTCGAAAACCCATCATATTTAATAATTTCATCAGGATAGAAATATATCCTACATATGCGAGATAAGTATTAACGTAATTAAAGATTGAGACGATATAAGACAAATACGAGACGATTAAAGACAAGACAATTGAAGCGACATGAATCTCTTGAAAATCTGCATCTTTTGCAAACTGCGTATCTTTATACAGCTTAATTAACTCGTTATCGCGATAATATTATTGCTCTTCGGCCATTTTTAGACGATTCATGAAACCCATTTGTCTATAAAAGGGAGAGACAAGAGACAGAACGAAAATAATACTTTGATCGAATGTCTGCCTCCTAAAAAGAGAAGAGAAAAAGTAAGGGAAAGGAGATTGAAAAATCTTCACTGTCGTGGATTTGCATTTGTTTAAGTAAGAAGACACATGGAGGAATTAAACAGCGCGCATCATTTAAGGCTGCGAAGAAAGCGAGACAGACGCAAGCCGAATAAATCGCAAGCATTTAAGATGCCTGCAATTTCAAAAGCAGCGCTTTAAACGATACTATTTATTTTTGTTTAGTTCTCTTTTTTCGGCTTCACTTCAACGGCGTGATCGCGTTTGACGCAAGGATTTTGCATTTAAATAATATTGGATTTAAATAATAATATTAAATAATATTTGGATAATCTCGATAGCACACTTAAACATAATCCACCTGTCGGATCTCGACATCTCTCGCTGTCTTGGTTTTATTCGTACTTCGCGCTGTCGCAATTCTGTAATTCGATACAATTGCCTCAAAATCAATGTCGTTTTCAAGCTGTCATTTTGAAATCGCAGATCCGCGATACGGATGTCTCGATGATAATGCTGCAATCTAATCCAGCGAGATGGAATACGCGGGACGAACTCTGATTCAAAACTCGACTCGTTTGCGCAAACGAAGCGCATTCTGACTGCTGTAAATCGTACAATATCCCAACACGCGATCGCGTTTGCGTTTCATTTCCCGGCGTGTGACAATGAACGACCGTTGCCGCGAATGCGAATGCGTTAGGAAATGAAATCGATATACCCCAAAGAGTCGAGATTTCCAATTATTCAATGCCGGTCAAGTCGAGAGAGCATTTCGATTGCATAATCGAAGTTGATGCGCGCTTTTCTTCTACAGCGTTTCTAGATCCGCGAGCGATTTACTATTATACGCGAAAATAACTATAATAATAACTAATGAAATATATAAGCGAAATCGCAGATTATGGCAGCAGTGATTAATGAAACAAAAATCAAGATACATGTAACTGCTATTCTATTTTCTCTCGCACATTTACATTGTAATATCCGTCATGCTCCACGAATTCTTGATACTTTAACTATCGTTGTCTTTATGTTATAATCCTCTCGACAAGGACACAAGACGGATTAACTGAAAGATTATCTTTGCGGAATGAGGATGAAGAATGACATACGAATCGTTGCGACTCGCAGCCGAGTTTTCATCGACTCTTTCCATTCCGTTAGCAGCCGCGTTAGCAAAGTGCAGTAGCTTTTCTCAATCTCAGTTCGACTTGTATTTTCTTTTCATTCTTATAATGTTGTGTCTTCTAAATCTTTGTATTAATAACGCATTATATCTTCGTTGTTTCAAAGATTACTTTGAAACATTGTATAAATATAATAGAACATATTTCGTTATTTATACAATTCTCGAATATTCTCCTGCGATCCTCGAGCTTGTGTCTATCGACTATTCCAGGGACGACCGACAACATGAATTACGTTTGCTGGTTCGCTAAGATTATTCCTATGTATTTCCATCGCGAAATACTCCCGATCGCGGGCTATCCCCGCGAAGAATCACACGATTCGCCAATATCCAAAATTAGCAATATCAAATCTCGTGTTCATAGCTTAAGACTTAGCAGTCATGAACGTAACGGGACGTAACAACATTGCGTATGACTATAACATAGTTATAGTGACTACAGCAGAGCGAAGAAGAAGTAAATGTAGCATCGATATAAGCAACGGTAAATAATAATCGACATAAATAATACTTCTGGCAATTTTGCAAAGCGGCTTGTGTTTTTCACTCGTAAATGCTTTTTCGCAAATTTAGAATCGATTCTTCTTTAATGAAGACGTCGAGACATTATCCTGTCTCGTCTATCAGCTTTAACGGATAAAAATACTTCGAAAGCTATTTTACCGACGATGAGAGTAATCAATAGCGTCCGTGGAAATGATACTTCGTTATCTCGTAATTATCAATTAACTATAAGCACGTGGGGAAACCGTCGAGATTTAATGCATTATGTTTCCCAGTTTCGGCTCCTGAATTGCAAAGCGGGGAAGTTAATTAACTCCGATGCGCAAACTTCAAGAGAGACAAATAAAGATCGTCACCTTTAACATTAAGCCCGTAATCCGTTGAAAATTTTACTTAACGCAAAGGTTACTTAATCCGACACAGAGCTGACATTTATGATTTACAAAAACTTGCGGCAACTTCACGCAGCCGGTGTATTTTCAGCGATGACTGTCTCTTAAAGAGAATCTTACGTGCTTAATCGAAAATTCGTCCCGCGTTTTCTAAATTATTTTCGACGTTACGTTCAAATCGCGGCCATCTAGCACCGCTAATCCGATGATCTCCCCGGTTTTATTCTTAAATTTCAACGTACGATGCTCCCGCTCGATCAACATTCGCCGACATGCATCGACTATTATTCTTTATTCCGCAGACAAGACGCTCGTTCCGTCACCGCAGTCCGCCTTCGAATTCGCGATTCTATCCAGATTTTTATGGAATATATACCCCGCCCGGCGCGCCAATGCGAATAAATTGAGTATAGAGCTTTCTGTCTCTTTTTCTCTTCCCGTAGCTGAGAAGAGATTATGGTAATGCGAGATTACGCCGCATTTAAGCGGAAGTCGGTTGCTATTCCGTCAGCAGTTCGCTATTAATGTCATACTTTCATGCGACTCTCGCGTGAATGCTAATTAGAATAATAATACCGGCTTGACGGAGAACCAACGAAATAGTAAAGTTAATTGAAATATCCAGCACGGTGATAAGCCGATGAAATTATATGCGCGAGATAATTATATATCAGCGTCGGCGAGATTAAAGCCGCACCTGATTCGGCATGTTGCTATAATAACACGCGCGAATTATCAGCGATAATCGCCGGACGATAGTTCTTGTCGACGAAAAATGCTGCGTCCGATATAATTCGCGGATTTATCAGGGGGTAAGTATCGGCAATTTTTATCCCCACATGAAACAAATAAAATTTCATATCAGGCAGCTGCTGTTCCTCCTGGCATTAAAGGCGCGCCTCTGGCGAATTTCTACGAGAAACTTGTGGAGAAAAATGATCCTGCGACTTCAGAATTACTCAGTTCTCCAGTGTCACCCCACGCTCTCTCTCTCTCTCTCTCTCTCTCTCTCTCTCTCTCTCTCTCTCTCTCCCATCATTAGGCCGGCTAATTTATTATCGGCCATTATGCCACGCTTACTCGTCTCCACGCACGACCTTAGCTAAATTGCTACTGTCACGGAGCAGCAAGCACGACATACGAAAGACGATGTTCGTGTCGGTGGGACAATTTCCTTCATGTCTCATCGATGTTACGCTGACGACATGTCGTCGGTGCTTGTAACGGCGGAACGTGACAATCAACAAAATGAGATTTCATTCGGTCGACGAGAAAACGACGCCGACATCGATCTTGGAACATATGAAATCGCTTTTCAACAAGATGCGAAATGCAGCTCGCGATCGCTTCTTATCTGGCCGCCTAATTGGCGTTAACGCGTTGCGCGTTATTACGTCCCATTATTAGATAGCCTAACAGAGCTCTTTGTCGACTCGAATAGCTACTTCGCGGCGGCAATTTGCACCGGGCAGCTAATTTGCGCGGCGCGAGTTTAATTGAAAAATGTGAGCGGCCGCGGCGGCAAGTCGAGATTACACGGAAAAAGCGCGAAAATTCACGAGCGCCCGCAACAATTAGGCACGATCGAGCGATTTATTTCCGACATTAAGTTGATCCAGCCGAACGAGCGGCGGCAAGTCCGACGACTGGCGGCGACGTTTCATCACGGTGCGCCAATTCCATCCGTGACTAATCGAATGTGTAAATTTCCGTCTAACCGATACTCGTACAAATAACATGGAGATTCGACTGCGTTTCGTTTTGCAGGGAAATTTAAGTAACGGGATATTCATCGCAGAAAATTATCACGAAATTATACGGAAAATAAAATCGAACGTAAACATTCACGAATTTGTTATTGAAATGCCGGATTATATAATCGGCGACACGCCGATGAATATTATCGAAATTATAAAAAGATAAATCAGCGAGGGTGGAACGATTAAACATCGATTTACACGCGCACATTGAGATCTATTTAGCGCACGCTGAATTTCCCGCACGACGAACACATCGCGAACTGTCCTCCGCGCTTTGCACGGAATTTCTTTGATGTATTAAGCGCGATGCCAAGGGCGGGGGAATCGCCCCTTCGAAATTCCGAGGAATCTTTCACGAAACTGCAGGGCCGATCATTCCGTCCGGCAGCAAGGGAATAATAATAAACGGCAAAAAGCATGGCAGGGAGAGGAATCGCCGGGAATCCAAGCAATCCGGGGTATTCGCGCATAGACGGAAACGACTGTTAGAAGAATTTAATATCGGTACACATCGGCCCAAACAATGCGCTCGTTGCTGACAATATTTGGCATTTCCCCTTCTGTAATTAGTCGCGCCTTGATTTAATCCCTTCGACGATGCTGTGGAGGATTAAACCGATCGATCACCGACGACGACATGGTACACTGTTGACGATCGCTATCGCTTAACCTTACGTGAAGGATGTCAATATTTTACTTTGCATGAAAAAGCAATTCTCCCTTCCTGCCATCGAAGAAGCAATTTAAAGAGAATATCGCGAACTTGAATACAGGATACAGATAAAAGAGCTGGCGTAAAACGTGTCTGCGTTATTAAAATTCGGAAAGCTTGCCTGTTATATGAAATAATTTTTGCAAATTTTTTTCATTCTTTACGTCTGAGCATTTAATTCGATAATTAATCCGGCACTAAAATGCAGACTGATTTGCTTAAACCGGATTTGCCGTCCTAAAAAGCACTAGTGACTTTAAGTAATTGTGCGCGAGGAAGAACACGCGAACGGATACGGAAGATTAGAAATTTGCGCGAGAAACTGACTTTATAAATTGTTTCGAGTATTTTAATTTCGTAGCGTATTTAAATTTTTATTAATCTATCAAGCTTGGAAAATCTTAATGTGACTATACGGCAGAGATGTCGTGACGCACCGATTTCTTATCTTGATTACTTTGGTGCGAATATCCAAACGATACCGGTTAATTTTCGAAACTTACGTGATTATTTTGTGAATCCCGATATAAAATAGTTTTAGAAAAGTAAAATATTTTATATGGGATTTTGATATGTGTAATACTTGCTTTCTATGTAAATCAGAAATTTAAGACTTTTTAGCAGAAATTCAATGAATTATAATTATTCATCGCAAATTTTCTTTCCCCTCTTAATTATCCTCCTTCTTTCTTAATTATCATAATTCTTTAATTACACATTCCTTCTTAATCAATCATATATATTACACATCCAAAATTAAAATATTTATCATATATCATTAATGCTTCAAGTTCCATGAGAATATATCCAAACGACGTTTTAATTAAAAGTTACGTGACAAGAATCGCATAACTACCTCATTTTTCTCTTAAATTAACGATGGTCGTAGAATGAAGTATCTGGGTAAATAATCTGCGAAGGTTCTCTCCTAACGGCCATTGAAGCAAGTTACTAACTTTGTATAGATAATGAGCAGAAATTCCGCTTATCTGACACAAATTATTCAATATATCAAAGATCCTTCCATCATGACTTGGGAGACTCGACATTTATGACAAATAGCGATTAAAGCTGTCATCAAAATGTTATTCGACATAGAATCAAGGCGATTATTAATTCTTCAAGCATCATCGCACTCTCTGCAGTCTATATTTGATGCAACGAATAAAGCATTTTTGTTTTACGCTATCTAGTTTTATGGTTTTAGTATAAATGGATATCAATTTATCTGAATTCTATCGGAATTACTAACAAACGCATCCAATTCGTCAGTCAAATATACCGAGATTGAAAATGTCACATGTATCAATATATCGGGTCGCAATCAAACCATTTTAATAATGCAAAAACATTCTGCGTTGCGATAAAATATTTCTATGTTTTCCGGTGAGGCGTCCAGATTTTATATTACGGAACTAAAATTCGATCGCGGTGATTTCGAATGCGATACGTCAATTCCGGAATCCGACGCTTGCTACAAGGATCTACCATTTACAAATTTTAAGCCGATCGCGCGCAACGCGCGAATCCAGGATATCTCCGATTAATAGAAAACACCGCATCGTTTCTCGAATCCCGCATAATCCCGTCCATATCGCTGTTTATCTGATCCACTTTCGTGCGTTTTCTCTAGAAAAAGCACATCGAGAAATTTCCGGTTTAATCAACCGTCCGTCACGTGCAACCACGAGTATCGTCGCCATCGACGACGCTGCTTTAATCTCATCATCTTATCCCTTCAGCCTTTTCTAAAAAATAATAACAATAAACTTGGATCGGATAAGACTTAAAACGAGTATGCCCCAATTCGGGTCTCCTCCCGTCCCCCCCGAACTCTTCGTAGGGTAACGAATAACAATGAGCGTCGCCATTAAGTTCTCGATATCCCATGGGAATAATTGCGAAGGATCTGCCCATTAAATGCTATAAAAGGACGAAGAAAACGTGTAATTTGAGGAAACGCTTGAACGTGATGCTCGAGTATCCATATCTCCTTTTTCTTACTTTTATTACTCCTCTTCTCAGTGTAAATGAACAAATGACAAAACGTATCGTCGTTCAAAAATGAAATGTTGTTAAAAGTATCGCGATACTTCATGATTCCCTTCTAATAAAAAACTACTTTGCACGCGCGAGGATTTTTTCTTCAAACTAACACGCGATGATTATTTTCTAACTCACGGATAGGAAGATTATTTTCGAGAAGCTTTGCAAGAATGAGCGCAGCTTTAGTTTCTTCGTTTTATATAATTCGCTAACGCATGATTCTCGATTTATCGTTTAGATGTCGTGCAAGAAAATCTACAGTGTCTCTATTAAAAAACCTTTCAACGAAGTTGAACGAAACAATGAGCCGTCTTTTCCGAGATAACTTAGTGTGCTACGTTTTTTGGACGCAGCAATCATTGCAAAGGGAAGTCCGTGTGTAAATGGCTTTAACTACTTCCTGCTTGCCACGAAATGTGGCGCCCGTGTTTTCTTTTTTCTTTTCTTTTCTTTTTTTTAGACGAAAAAAGTGCGAAGGGGAAAAAATAGGTTGGAAACGACGCCGGTGCTTTGCATTCTCGTGCATCCTGCGATAAACGCGTGCCCTCAAGCTTAACGAAAGTTGAAAACGCACTGTGATGGGGATGCGTGCTTTTGCGCGCTTCTTCTCTTCATAGTAAGCAAATTTTTATTCCGATTACTTTCTGAAGCGCATAAACAAGTTTACAATAGAAGAATCCCATTGATTCCATTGAATTTGCCTAAGCGAATGAGAGAGCATTTGTCAAATGTCTTGCTCAAGCTAAAGTAAGCTCTGTTTTATTTAGAAAGTCATGTCTTTCTAAAATTCGGATTCCCTTGAGCCGTTGCAGAGAAAAGCAAAGTTCATGAAACCTTTTTCGATTTATTCGCGTTAGCTAACGTCGCGCGTCGTAATATCATGTGTAATGGGCGATGTCACGAGATTGTTTTGATAAACAAATTGCTTCGACGTATTCCGAATTTGCGTTAATGTATTTTCACGTCTCCTGTAATACCGTCTGCAATAGGTATCATCGTTAAACACTTGTTGCGATAAATCTATTAGCGGTTCGATATGGCACGATAAAGAATGGGGATGATCATCGATGCGATAGCATTTACGTAAATAATACGAGTAACTGTCAATAAATACCTCGTTATGCGTTGCAGTAGCTTTTTGATCGCTTCGCGTACATTTATATTCCAAAATGTTTGGAGCTTCATATCGATGAGAGGGATTATCTGCGGCCGTGGCAAAGCATTTCATCCTCCCATTTAAATGTTGATGAAAATAAATACAGTAATTTGTTGAGATGAATCATTGAGGAGCCCTTCCTCTCTTCGATCGCGCAACATTTAACGCTTCGTATTGAATAATTAGTTAGACGCATCAAGAGAAAAATATTGTTCTGCAGATATATAAATTTGTATAACCGCGAGAGATTTAATACAGCATAAATGACGTAAATGAATGCCCTAACGTTCCAGACTGGACGGAAATAAAAGCGTAAAAGCATCTCTGTATTCTCCGTTCCTCGAGAATGACCAATTTCATTCCCGTTCTGCTGATAACAAATTCCTCCGGAAATCGCGTTAACATTATCGCATTAACCGTCGTCCAAGTGCGTCTGGCAAAGGAAGGAAGGCGAAGGGTTCCTTCTTTCGCCCTTTCGGTTACGGTGCTTTAATTACGGCGCTTTAATTGCGAGTTTCGTTGGCGCGAGTGTGCGCTATAAAATTGCTATCTCGACGAACAGATGTTCGCAGAGGACATGTGCAGCCATCCTCGCAAACTGCGGCATGAAATGCCAATTTAAGTAAACACAACACAGAAAAATTCTCCTATTATATCCTTTAATTAAATTTTCTTCGCTGTATGATTTCTTCGCGAAATCGTTCGCGATTACGACAACAAAGTCAAGCTGCGAATACATTCTTTAAGCTATCGAGCAGAATCTCTTTTAATCACATCCGAATTGAACGCCATTACGACAAATTAATCTTCTAAACGAAGATTACGTCAAGAATAGGAATACGAAATTAATACATTGTAATTCCTCATGTTTATCGCAATGCGTTTGCCGCGATCTCGATTGCACAGTTCGAGCCCGTTATTTTTATTATTATTCTAGCGAATTAACATTTTGATAGCCGGAATAACGAAAGCTCCCTTCTTTGCTACGATCTATCTTCGTTGTTCTTAAAGATCATAAGATAATCACATTCCCTTTCCGTCTAAAATCGGATGACACCGTGCGAACTCATTATAGCCGCTCGACTCTGGCCGACGATTTGCATAAATTTTCTGCGATTGAAAATGAAATTGCCTGCAAAATACAGCGAGCAGTGCAGTTCCAGCATGTTCTAAGCAATCGTGAACACCAGCGAATGTGTATGCGAGAACTGTATTGTTCGAATTGTACGGAATCCTCCGCACACTAGCAAAACATACACAATGACTTCTCTCTCGCATATATATATATATATATAGCATATATATATTTCTATATATATAGCATATATATATATATATATATATATATATATATATATATATAGAAATAGTATGATAATGCGTACTCGAGAAATCTAAGATAATCTGAATCGCTTATCTCAGCTTCCTAAGACGCGTTATCTCTATAATAAATTATCTCTATAATAAAAAGAATCAAACAATGTATGATGCGTTTGATTTATTCTTCATCTGTTTCTTTTTGCAAATTCCTTTTTTTTCTCGTAGCATTTAATTAAACTTTATACATGTAATGATTAGAAATGACAAAAGAACATCGTAAAATATTTAATATCTATTTCTTTATTACTATTTAAGACGAAATGTAGGATTTCTACGTTTCTTCTCAAATGGATTATTTATTAAGTAAGTAATTAATATCGGTTTATAATTCAGTCATCGCTTTATATTTCAATTCTTCATGATATCCCTATGGTATGTAGATTTTGCGCTCGGCAAACTTGAAAAATGAGAACAAATTCCACGAGATAATTTAATATTCGTTAGTAATGCCGCGATACCGTCAATTAATCCCATTTTATCCGCAACACAATGAAAGCCGCGTTTGCGAGGAGGTCGTTTTATAATAGCTTCATGCACTTTTTAGCAGTAGCGTGCACCGTGAACTACATCGATAATCCGACATCATAGAGCAACTCGGTAGCGCGATTTAATACTGGCTGTTGCGGCGCCATTAGCCGGGCTAGCTATAATTTCTATCTCGCGCATTATTCGCTTTAAAAAGCTTTCCGATGCTCGCGATTACGTACGCTTTCTCGTTGCACCGCCCGTTAACTCGGCCGACAAGCGGAAAAAATTCATCGCGCGTGTAGGTGACAATATAAAAATAGCCGGCGCGTATACACAGAAAAACAGCTGATGCATCGATACATTCACGCACACGCGCTTTAATCAACCTGCCATATAGACTTAGCATCATCGATTAAACAACGTTGAGAATTTCACACATCCTGGAAAATTCGATTGATCGACTGAACACGACGATTAGCAGGCAATTTTTTTACGGCATTAAGAGCCAAGCGCACACTCGCGTTGGGATCATTGAGAATGGACAGATATCGGAACAAGACTATAAAAATGTAATTCCATATGTGTAATATATCAAACAAAGATTGAATGAAACGTAAATTATTTAGAATCGCAAACGGAAAGTCTGATACCGTTCCTTTGTCGGACAGAAATCTATTAATGTTGTCGATAAAATATTCGCCGCGCGTATATTTCTGATATATCAATATACGCATAATGATAGCAGAAGTATCCTCTATTAATGTCGGTCCATTAGGTTACCAGTTCAAATTCTCCTCATCAACCTTCACGAATTGCGCATTCTATCTCTCCCTCCCTCTCGAAACTCCACTTTTATTTAAAAAGGATAAATCATGTATTCATAATACATGATTCGTTTTATCCATCTATCATAGTTTCGCGAGATAAAGGACAAGTTTATTTATCTCAAAGAGTCATCCGTGTTCGTCAATGACAAGTCGCATGACAATTATCGATTACTTCACTGAAGAAGAAAACGCCATATGTCGATATGATACGAATCAAACGAATCGCGAATCCTCTCTTTGGAGGAATCATAATTGTAATAACGGTATCGTAAGTTATTTTCATGAAGCAAAGCACAATAAGAAATTGAGAAATAATTCCAACCGTCAGTTTGGAATCGCAAATTAAGAACGACGACACAGCAGTAAGCGTTAAATGAATTACTCGATCGCGCTTAGGCCCTGAGAAAGCACTTGAGGAAGCTTATATAAATAGACTTATACAAGCGATTTGCGACAACTTCATCTTCATCTCAGTCGACAATAACAAAGCGCAAAATAGAGCCCTGTAAATATTCAAGCGCCTTAATTATCATTCACGAGATAAAAGCTGAGACGCGTCCAGGAGCTCTGCGAGTGCCACGCCATGCAAATGACAGGGCACTCGAATCTCGTTCGAGTGTTCGGTAGCCGGAAGTACACGCTTTGCTCGTAAAAAAGAAGCCCTCGCTATAAGGGATGAATGCAAAGCAACGTGGGAAACGTAACCAGCAGGAAAAAGGGAGGGAGCCGTATCCAAAGATTTATCGTGCTGAATCCCTCGCTAGCTGTCCGTTCATGCGTTTGTACGCCTTATCCTCGCGATACTCTTTTAAAGCGACCGTAAATTTACGTTATGCAAATACGCTTCTCCGCCGCGGAAAACATCCCGAGAAAAGACGAGTGACATTTCACTCGTTCCCCTAAAGGCTAAAGGGAAAATAAAGTTCGCGCTTTGTTGTTTAAGGATGGAAATCGTATCGTCATTGCGCCGATATGAGTTTCGGCCATGAAAAGTAACGAAGAAGTAAAGAAACGAACGTCAGATGAAACATGCATCAGAAGAGTAAACATATATATATATATATAGTTTTTTGATATATATATATATATTACGTTAATATCATATATTAATATAATTAATAATTATATATTGTTTGCTTACTTGACACGAAGAAACTATCGAGCGATCAACAGAATGTAGCTTTTCTTTGACATTCACACGAGTGAATCTGTACAAGTTCGTTGAGGAATTTCCCTTCGAACGTGTAAAATAAAATCACAAGGGTGACTCGATAATAACTACCAAAGCGAAACACAAGGGCGCTATCGCGCTATCGTAGATTTAAAGTGGAAGAAGCAATTTACGAACTATCGTCCCTGTTTTTGTGCGTGTCACAAGCAGCCGCCGCATATGATCGCGATTTACGACCTGTGAACGTGGTTAACGCAAAATCGATTCTTAATACATAAAAAGATTTCTCGATGCGAGACCCTCGACGCAATTTATAAAACTGTTAACTTGACAATGAAAAACTGTCCGATTCACATTTAGCAGGGAATGCAAGAAACGTAAATTGTGAGCAATTGTGATAACGATTCAGTGAATGAGCAGAAAACAAGCGAAATCAATAATCGATAAATAGCTCTCGATAAACGATCAAGTTATCAAAGTGCGCATATCCTATTTGGCTGAATCGTAAACGCGTGCGATTTAAAATTCTAAAGATACGGAGAGTCGAAAATGGATTTAAATTTTTCATTGCATTGACAATAACCGAGCTTGTATTAATCGCCTTGTATCAACATTCGCTTGTATATCGCTTATTGCAACATTCTGAGTTGACAAACAAAATGTTTTATTCAATTGGTCATTAACAATGCAATATTCACTGTTTTTAGAAAAACAATATCCATAGCATAACATTTTAACGTTATATATAGGGGTTATATATATAACGCTATACATAATATATTATATATATTATGTATAGCGTTCGACGTGAAAATTATCTAATATGAATTTATTCTTCTGTCTTATCGTTTTCAGTCTTCAGCCCGTATACGCAATGTATATGCTTGTGCATGAAAGATAATGCGCAATGCATAATGCAGAGTAACGCATAAAGTAATGCATAAATATGAAAAACTAATTTGTAGCAAACGTATAATTAACGAAATGATCATATCAATTAGTTCTGAACTGCTCTATAGCTATCTCTAGAGACACCATGTTGCATATTTTGATATCAATATTAAATATAAAAAGAAAAAGAAGATCTTTCATATCATAATTATAAATGCATTTAATAAAGAAATAATTCCTTACTTCATTATTTTGATTGAAGTCAATATGAGCAGAGAAATGCGAGCGGAAAAGAGGAAAAAAAAGAAAGAATGATTTTAGGCTCAGATCTCATCAATAAAATCGAGCTGTCGATGCTATTTTTTCCGCAAGTATCGTAATTTTTATCATCAAACGGCAAACGAGGAATAATATTTAATGAGCATCCTCCTGTGCCAAGTTCGAAAAGAGGATAGCCGAACAAATATTCAGAAAATCGAAATATACAAAGGCATAGCTCGAATGCCTTCAAATGAACTTCTTTGGGTAAAAATAATTAGCCAGATATTTCACTATAATGAAGGAGAGCGATGTAGAATATTAACATAGCTTGTTTCTCGAAGAAAGAGAGAGAGAGAGAGAGAGAGAGAGAGAGAGAGAGAGAGAGAGAGAGAGAAATTTCACAAGCGAAAACAATAATAGCAGTTATAAGCGCTTTTGTTCTGCGAATCCACAACGGAAAACAAAAACAACTCTATATCATAATATTCTCGTCTCAAAAATTATCACATTTCGCATTCCATGCTAATGAGATCGTGTCTTTCAGAGATACCAAGCGCGTAAATGTTTTTCTTTCGATAAATCTTTCATAAAATAGGATGTTTTAGAAAGAACAGAATTATTTCATTCAGACGATTCTTCGTTTCAGTAACAATGAAGAAGAATAACGGAGCAATAAAATGATCTTTACTGTTCCGATAATTACGTGAATATCGCATTTTACGTACAACATATATATAGGATGCAGAGTATCGCAGAGAAAATGGTAATCTGTCGACGAAACTAATGCGTATATTATCAAAATCGACAAATTAAATTATGAAACATTTCTTTCACAACGAATCTGATAATATTCCATCCCGTATTGGACGGTTTTAATTACATTACTGGCGTGCGGTCTCGCACGGAAAATTATTCTCGTATTACGCGGAAACTCATAATAATATGCTAATAAGTTCGCCGGATGAGCATTAAATGCGTAAACGCGCTTACGAAAATCGAAATTAATTTCATGGCGCCCGATGCGCACGATCGTCGACGGCGCATGAAATTTTCATTTCAATTCCGTGCAGATCTAAATCTTCTTTATCGTGCTTCCGCGTTCGATCATTAGCGATACGAACGGTTAGCTGCGGAACGTCATGGATCTTGGGAGCAATCAATCCCTCATTCGTCCCCATCCATACTTCACCCCTGCTATCAATTTAAATCGGATTCGAATTGCGTCACGGAAACTGCTTAGGAAATAGTTCACCAACTATCCCGCATACACGATAGTCGAGTTCCCGATATCCGCTCCCTTACAAGCCGCGCGTTAATACTTTCGGTCGGCAATCTCCGTTGATCGAAACACAGCATCCTAACGAGACTAATAATTTCGCGTTCTATCGAGCATCGCTTTAATGATCGCGATTAGTATTCATCAGCGATGCCTTCCCGCAAGGCACTCTCCTGTACGCACGCTGGATCGCTGGATCGTTAATCATATCAATAAACAAAGACTAATCGAATTTCCCTGAGCGCGGAGTTTTGCGGATAAGGATCCACAATCCACGCGTAACGCGTACGTCTCGGATTACGTTCCGGAGAGGGAAATTGAGATTATCCACATCTATGATTCGTGTCTCGTACACGAATGCTTCATTAGTCAAACTGCGCACGTTGCCAACGAAATTACAACGGAGTGCAACTCGCACACGTTTAGAACGAGCGACGTGAAATCTCCCCGACGTAATTCGCTAAATTTCTTCTCTAGATACGGTGACGTCAATCATCTCTATTACCAGGCATCGTGATTAAATGCTATTATGAGTTTAAATGAAATTACGGGGATATTCCACGAGAATCGAGAAATCTGATCGCCGAAGAGCCACGTGAAACTTTCGCGTTGTCTGATCGAGATAATCAAGGACTTGCCTCAGATTCGAGCCTCGCAAACAGCAGGAATGCATAGAAAAAGTTTACCTCCTATCTCCGCGATTCTAACTACATCGCGTCGTGAGAAATAGTGTTTTGAGCTGCGGATTTCATTTTATATACACCAACCACCTCGGGCGTATTTGCAGGTGTAAAGGATGAGAAAGAGCATTTCTCCGACTTTGTACAAATGGTTGCGGCTTACAAGAATAATAATACACATTCTGCACATCTGCAAAGACGGAGGACTGCCGTCGCGATGCAATCCTCGAATAAGCGACTCCCGGTTGAGTCGCATTTACTGAATCGGATATTAATTAGCTCGCGCACAGAGAGCACTAATTACTCAGAGGCATCCATCATCTGCATGGATGATTTTTTCTTCTTACAGGGATTCTGCCTTACTGATATTTTTTCAAATGCTCCTGTGCGAAACAGCTCGCTCGTATAATCTAAGAGAATATAAACGATACAGTTGTATAATATATTTTATGCAATTTAACAATCTACTTTATCCAATTTATCCAATTAATTACATCGCTTTAAGGGAACAACCAGCACAAAGGTCCGACTTTACGAAAAGCGTTGACTCCAGTTTTCTTCTAACTCTGTGTACGCATACACGTATTAGTTAATTTGTTGAGTTTGCTCTTCACACAGAGGAGAGCCTCGAAGATTAAGCTTCGACGTATAATTCATGTGTCAGACGTATCACAAGATTCGCGTAAGGTGGAACGAGCTACGAAGCCGTGTAGAGTGCATGAAAGCCGTCGTTCCTTGGAAACTGGTAATGATGAAAGACAGTTAACCACGATGACGGAAGTCGTGAGCAGTCTGTGTGAGGAACTCGCGTCGCAACCATGGTTTGCAACGCGTACTTGGCGCAGAAATTGTACGCCTTCCCCTTCCGGTCTTTCTCTCGGCAAACATCGTCGCGTTCTACAGATATCAAGATAAAGCTCGCGGATCGGGATAATTATTGCGGATCGCGCCGGTCGATGAAACTCGAAATAGTCTCGTGCGGAGAACTTGTTAACTCTTTCGTCTCGAGTTACGGGAAAGCTTAATCGCGGAGAATGTGGATTCGATTACGCGAAAGAAAGACGCGTATCGATTCGCATACTCCATCGAGGAGCGCAAAACCCTCGACGCGAAAGACGACGGGCTCTTTTTCAGCATACGAGCAAGACGAACTCGACAATCACAGTAATTGGCTAGAATTGAGAATCCTCGTGTTCGCTTTTTGCTTCGATTCCTCCCCCCCTTCTCTCTCTCTTTCTCTCTTCCTTTTTGTCCACAACGCTCGCTTATGTAAGAAGAGGAAAGTGCATAAACGTATGAAGTCTGCGCCACCAGTTTGCAGGCTTTACGATAAAGAGAAGCTGAATAGAATTTTATGTTGCACCAGTTTCCTGCATCCTATACTTAGCTCATTACGTATAGCACGAAAATAGAGTCTTAAAAGCTTAATTAACTGAGTAAAAGTTATCGTCGGGCATGCATCATAACTTTGATATTTAGCTCGAACGCGTCATGCTTTCGTAGCCTGTGCTTTAAAAGAAAGGCAAAAGACGCACAGATTTATGGAACGCCAGTTTTACGCATGCGCGCGCGTTACGGATTTGATGAAAAAAAGACGAAGAAGAGAAAAGAGAAAAAAGAAAAAGCTCCCGAATCTCGGTGAGACCCTTCTTGCTGTTTTGCGATAAGCGAAGATGAGAATGGAAGATCGAGTCTTCGATGGGTCAGCCGAAAATATGAAAGAGATCTCATTGTGATATGGACGCTTTTCGAACTGGAAACTCGGAAAACGTCGTATATTTCCAAGCGACTAATTGACCTAAATTGAAATGGGACATGAGTGGCGAAATATATGGGAGTTGTCGCCCGTTGGAAAGTATTAGATCAGGAAGATAGCTTCGTTCTGCAGAAAATATCTATTTCTCCCTCCCTCTCTTCCTCTCTCGCTTCCTCTCTTTCTTTCGCGTTCTTCACTCGATATCGACAAGAAACGAGATCCCAAATCGACTCCGGCACGTTCGTCTCCGACGAACAGGTATTTGCAGCGGCGATGGACAAACAGTCGCGCAACGAATAATTCGCAGTATCACAGTCCTATTATTCTCATTTTGCTATTGATGAAAACCAGGAGACCGATGTCCGCTTGGAATGAATCCAACGATGCGACACGATACGACGCATCGGTTAAAAAATTTAAAAAAAACAGCATTGAGGTTTGCCGTGACAAAACTGTAGCAACATGTTGCTGCCGATATTGATACAGTATTGACAGCAATATGAGACCGTCAACGGTCTGTGAATCCTTTTTTCCTTTAGAATTTACAGACGCAAATAACGAAACAAATGATGCGGGAATATTCAATGTATTACGTCCCTGGTTTTTTTTCGCTAACAAAACTACTCAGATAGTTAGTATTCAGATATTTCATAATAGAGCATCAAACGCTTTGCTGAACATAACGAATCATTAATTTGCGCAAAGATTTTCATTTTCTCCTTCACATTCGTTCTCTATAATGGCGTCGGAACAGTCAGACAAATTTTAAAGCAGTCTGACTTTCATTTGCGAACAATCGCACGCAAGGTGAATTACGTGCCGACGATCAGCTATCGATTACCACGAATGGGGTACAGCGAGGAAATCGAGAGAGAAAGAGGAAAAAAACGCCAGCTCCTTAACCTCGCTTTCTGCTTCCGCGAGCAAGGCAAACACGTTCACGTTCTCCCTCATGCGAATTTCTCGCTACGTGCTATCGTATCAGTATCTGTTTCGAAACACGGCGACGTTTTGTCGCAACTTCATTTTAGCCGAGCACAGCGGAATATTTCATTGGTGGCAATTGCTGCGCTCGACTTTGCTTCCGTATCCTTTTACCGTTAATTTTTAGTTCGGCAAGCGCTATTAAGGTTTCGGCTTAAGCGGAAACACCTGTCGGACATGTGTAACAAGTTTACGGAAAACTTCGAGAACCAGTTATGTATCTTTGTGCACACAGCGGAATATCTCCTTACAAGGTAAATTTATAGAAAACTTTACAGCTATAAAGGTTTTATTTATTTATTTGCTCAAAGTGTCACGTATCCTCTAAATATTTATTTGCGTTAAAGATAGATATAAGAGAAACAGGAAATTACAAATAAAACACTTAACCGAGCAGTCACGCGATTATTCGAGTAGCGCTCGATTAAACATTGCATTATTCGCATAATTTAGAAACAAGAACAAAAGTTCCATATGTACATCAATTTCCATAAATAAATAGGAGCATGTATACATGAGAATAAGTGAGGAAATGGTTGATGATAAAATTGTCAAAACATTATAGAAGATTATAGCAAAGATGAAGAAATACATCTGATCTAAAATACTTTTCTGTATGTAATATTTCCACTTATTCTGTCCAAAGTATTTGCTGTTTTAGAAGTAAATCTTGAACGCTGCAAAGCGGGCACAAAAATACAAAATAATTCCAATATTAAAGAAATAGCTACTTCATAAGATACGTACGTAATAATAACTGAAACAGATTGGGAAAATAGAACAAAGGATGAAGAAAACTATTAAATTATTATTATACACCTTTACCTTTATTATACACCTATTGTACAACCTTTTTTATTTTATTTTAGAGTTACACAGAGTATTATATATATACGTATGCATGTGTGTGTGCAACAGAATGAATAAAAATGATTTATCAAAACATTTCGTCGTTTATAATTAAATATCGTTTAATTAATTTAGATTCTATTATTCGTACTTTGAAATGCTGAATATCAGAGATAGCTTTATTTTGAGTACTTTGCTATACGCGTGCATATAGATATATAGATATATAGCACATAAATCTATGCAAAATCGAATAAAGGCTGCTGATCGTGCTAATTAATCAAATCTATATCTAATCGATGAAACGCAATAAATTTAATTAACTGCGATTTGATCGTGTTCAACAAAAATTACATCACGCTAGTCTCGTCCGCTATTTGGCCGATTAAATCGTAACTAGTTCTTAACGAAGCAACAATATTGCTCTATGTCGTGTAACCTGAACTATTTTCCGATAAATTCGTTTGTTTCAAATGTTATCTCGTTGGCGCTTTACCGATTTATCGAATCAGCTTTTCGACTGTCGAATTTAACGAGTAAATAATGAGTCGTGGTTTATATTTAATTCCCTCAATGATTTTCCTTCATAGGGAAAGCCATTCGCTGATAAGTCTCTCTGTTTCGTCACGTAGTCGCGTAGTCACTTAGTGTTTACATCAGACACAAATTTCGAACGATATTTTCAAATTTAACGCAGTCTCCCAAAAAAAGGAAAATAATTGCTTTGTACGAAAATATAATTTCAAGATAGCATTTTTGAACTTAAAGAGATAGACATCTCGCGTAAAATGTTTTCACGTAAAGCACTTGTCTGTATCACTTCATTGTTCCCGGGATACGAATGCAATGTTCCTTTTATCGATCGATCGAAGATTCAACGGAACGGAATAGCGATTGATTTTCTGGGAGCAGGAAAATAAAATATCTAGTTTGTCCTGAAATTGCTGTTAGCTTCCCTTCCATTAAGTTACCCCAAGCAAGTCACCGCTTCGCTACCGGTAATCTCCCGATGTCATTGCTGTTCGGCGATCCTAATTAAGCAGAGAGCCTTCAATCAACTGCACGAAAATCGGGTAGTCGAACGTACTGAATCGCTGGGCGCGAGCGGGACAAGTCCCGATTGATCCCTTTCGGGATTTCCGGTTGGACGCTTACTCACCCTTTGTCGGTCAGGGGTCGAATGCCCGCACGGCCGTGACGTCGGCGGGAAATGTCGCGTAGATCGGGGATCAGCTGAAGCAGGTGATGTGTGACGTGTCTCGCACCACCCGGTGCTCTCAGAGACGACAGAACGACGAGATTACTACTCACCACCAAGCACAACCACCCTCACCGTTGGAGGGTGCGCGGACGACTGAGGTCCGCCTCGACCGTCGCGGTGGGTGTAGCTGTGCGGTGGCAGCTGGCTTCCCCACCCTTTCGGGGCTTTCGCTCCTCTCACTCTTCGCGGGCAAGCGTAGCCATCCTCATCCCCAAAGCTTTCTCTCTTTCTCCTCGTCATTCGACCGCGTGTTCTCCCTTAACTTCTCGCAGCTTTTTGTCCTTCTCGCACTCGTCGAAGCTCGTTCATGGTTCATCTCTGTCGAACTCGGGGCAAGCACAATTTCTCTCCTATTCTCCGTCCCGCTTTGTCCTTTGCTCTTAGTTCCCGATGCCTGAATGTCCTTCTTTACATATCCCGCGCGTACCGCCCTTTTGCGAACTAATGTATTCTTTCTCTAATGTAGATAGCCTCTCTCTTCTTCCATTACCTTTTTGCCACTCCCTGCGCTCTGCGACAGACCGATAGTTCTCGCTCTTTCCCTCCATCGTGTCTCAATCATCTCATTCATACTGTCTCCCTCGCGCACGATGTCGAAGCGCTGCTTTCTCTTTCTTTCTCCCTCTCTCTCTCTCTTGAACCTATATCGTTCCGTTCTCGCCAGCTAGATCTCTCTTCGATCTTGCTTCATCCCTTCTTATCGCGTTATCTCGTCTCTCTCTCGTACTTGCGCGTACTGTCTTGGAAAATTTCGCACCCTCCGACAACCCCGCAGTAAGAAACGGATGCTGGACTCGATTCGCCGACCCAGTCCGCCCTAGCGAGAGGGAAGTTGGCTTCGACAAAGGTGAGGAGTGGCAGTGGCCTGGTCAGCGCGGACGACAAAGACAAACGGCGACAAAGACAATACGATCGACGAGACGAGCAGGAAAAAGATGAACGATGCGTCTAAGCAGCATCGTAAATGGAAAGGATCCCCGATTTATTGAATGCTGGGGACCCATCATGAGACTACTTGCCATTCCGATTGGAAACAGGAGTATCCAGCAATATTGTTAGTATTTTTGGACGATCCTAAGTCTCCTTTGAGATTGCTACATATGAAATAATAGCGAATTTAATGACGATTCGAAGCTTCGTTTCGGACGACTTGATTGCAGCTCGCAGAAAATGCAAGGTCGAAACTAGTAAATAGTAAATCGATAATTTTACGGAAATACGGATATTTGATATACGTGCGTTTCTAACTACTTTTCACGTTTATTAATTAATTCAGAGCGAGCTGTCGTATAACGAAAGCGATATCTCAGCTGTGTCGAAACGAATTAATCATCAATCTTAGTGCAACACATGAGCTAAATCAATACTCTTAATAGACGAAGTCGCTTATTCGACACTTGTCCATTGCTAACTGGTGTGTTATTTAAACGGAAAAGCGAATTATTTAGAGAAAATTGTTCAATACGTTATGAGTTTTAATGCGATCCTTCGCAGGGATTCGCTTTAATGGCATGCCGATCAAGATTCAACAATATGTACATCACAGATTTCCGGGAGATTCACGCTGTATAACAAAATTTATCGCATCATCCGTTTCGGAAAATGGAATAGATATGCATGATGCAAAACAAGAATCGGGAGTTCGTTAATCCGGAAATCGAATAATGGTGAAAAAGCTATTTCTCTGTTTTTTAACGAAGATTTAAAAAAATTACGATCTCTCGTAAGCGATGATATTCAATGTATTTTTATATCGTTTATATTTTATTTTTTTCCCTACCCTTATTTACATATATATACACATATATATACACATATATATACACATATATATACACTCTTATTTACATATATATATATACATATATAGATATGTATATATTTTTGATATTTTAATATAATGTACGACTGCATTTATTTAGATACATTTTATCGATTTTCTCAATTTCTCTTGTGCATCAGATCGTAATAAACATCAGTAACCAGTGAATTGACGTAACCTTAATTCCCGTACTTTGTAGCTTCGTATCGCCTGCAATACGATCCACAGCGAAAGCTGGAATCGACAATTTCTCGTCATGGACTCCCATCCCGAACTTAAATAGTTTGTGCGAAACGACGTCGCGCGTGCGCACGTGCACGCACTGAACATCCATGCGGACAGCTTTCAATTTGTCACGAAATAATTTACACTTTCCAGTATAGCGATTCTGCTGGGAAATTTATAGTGAATATGCATGCAGTACTTATGAATATGAATATGAGAAAATTATTATGCCAACGATGATGCGATGCAGGAAGTTCGCACGTAGAGAAGATCCTCTCTCTCTCTCCCTCCCCCTCCCCCCTCTCTTTCCCCGTCTCTGTATTCCCCATCTTTCCCTCCCCGTTGCTCTTCATCTCTCTCTCTCTCCCCCTTTCTCTTCGCTGATAATTTTTCTAAATTTCCGGAGAAACGAGAATTCATGTAGACAAATGCGTAAGATACGTCACGCGTATTCGACGGAAATCACATCACGCGCGAATTAACGATCCGCACTTGAGAACGGCGATTATGCGTGACGAGGCAACAAACTGCGTTTCAGAAACGCAGAAAGCTCCCATAACGCTTCCTGGGTGAGTCAAAACGAGCACATTACTTGTGATTTAGGACAATGGTCAGGAAACGTCCGTGCGCAATACGTGTACGCGTTAAAGCGGATCTTGGACTATTTCATAGAAGAAGAGGCCCGAGTTGCAAGCCAACTCGAACGTACAAATGACGCGTGTGTTTTATGTACGCATATAAAAAATGAAAATAATATTGTGAGAGCTTTCGTCGAGTGCATTCGCTGTTCAATGAATTATTTGCAGAAACGGACAACTCTTCTTTCTCATATATCTTGATATATTTTTAGATGCGAGATGTGAAAGTTCTCGTAAACATTAATTAATATCCAAGTATGTATATAATATTAAGTAATATCCACTTGAAAATTAACATACTTGATATCGAATACGCGGAGATAAATACGTCTCTTCCGCGATAAGGATTTCTATTATGTTTTCTTATGTCAGCACGCAAATGCATATATAGAGATATAACAACAATGATATTAGAATTTGCAACGATAACCGCGGGTTAACTTAACCGAATTCATAAAATGGCCCCCGCAGTGATAAAACGAAAATGAAACCCCACTGAATTTTCGGGACAAGCGGGACAAACATTGCGGGAAAAGCAGGATGGCGCCGCGATGTCGCGTGTCTCGGCGCCGCATGCTCTTCGTATATTGCAGATGCGGACATCGATAGTCGTCGCGTTTTCATCAATAAACTAACTGCGATGAATGCGTAAGAAACGTAGTATCTTATCTTAAGCAATATGAGGCAATACGTGTGCACGATGAATTGTGCGAGAGATGCAAACATAAAAATTAAAGAATACAGATCAAAGATTGCATTGTTCAGAAAGAAGCGTCAGAAATCATTTAAATAGCGTTAATGAAGTTCGTGAAAAATTTCATTAAGATATTTGCAGATATTTATCCTCTCAATTATTATTATTTAATTTAATTAATTTCAAGAGCTAGATGAAGGATTATCCAATAATATTAACATGCATGTAGCGATGTTATTTATTAATTATAAATATTCAATTTTTTAATACTGAATACGAAATTTCTCAATAAATTAGGCAATAAAGGATAACGTTTACGTGTTTTATTTGCACCAGAAATCAATGAGATATCGCTCATTCACTATTTCTCTTTGGAAGAAGCGTGAAGTAGTAACCATTAAACAGGTATATCGAATAGAATGAAATAGAATAAAAGAGAACACATCTTTCGCTATTTTATTATACTTAAAGATAACTCGCGCCGTCATCTACCCACTCACTCAGCCAGTGGCATATCAGTGTTTCATAATTGATTCATCCCTTCGTTCTTCTTTTCTGATCTATGACATCATAGTGACCTCTGAAGCATATGCGGCATCCGCAACTGCAGCGCGATCCAGTGTCTATTTTTCGTAGCAAACCAACGATACGGAAGAGAATTTGATATAAACCGATAGCGGATCTCCGTTTATTTTGCGATGAACCGTGAATTCGCAAAAGAAATTGGACACGCACGGAACGATACATTGTTGCTCAAAGCGCCTCGCGAAATCATGAACGAACGCGCATCTAACTGTTATATCCCGAAAACTTGAATGAAATTTTCGTGTCTCTTCGTCTTGCGTCAATTCAGAAATTCAGAAATTCTTCAAGCAGGATTCTACGCTCCGATAACTGTTCGGTTAATAGTCGGAGAAAATAGCAGCTAAAAGGATGAGAGCGAGATGCAAAGAGAGATGCGAAAGAGAGAATAAGCATCGATGCGGTTTCACAAGCTGGACGCTGGCATGCGCGCTTAAAAAAAGTGACGAAAGCCCGTTCGCATACAAATTTATTTTAATCGCATTGCCGATATAGACAAGAGAGTCGCCGATTTACGCTTTAATTATATTTACTGAATCAATTCGCCTCTTCACCCGCGCCGCTCTACTGTACGCCGGCAATCGTCGTTACGATATTAAGCCGGATATGTGCTGAGCATACCAATCAACGCTGGGCGAAGCTAGTTCAACTGGTGACATTAATTCGTCTGCAATTAGAGCGAAATGCTGGCAACGATGTTGCGACGATTGCATCAGCTTTAGCATATACATTCACCGATAAAAGCGAAAGGTCGAACAATGGAAAGTAATGAGTTTACAGAACAATTTTCTAGATTACACGAGACGCGTGCAATATCAGTGATATCCTTCTCATATCCTGATTAATATCTGTGATATCTTTATCCCAGAATGATTTCTTCAAAGCACAGATCTGATCGCGTTTATGACTCGCATTCGAATCAGGCCAGATCGTCGTTTCCTTTCCTCGATTATTGCATATGTAGTTGCAGCATATGCAATTGCAATATTCTTGTTGCACGTGAAATCGGGTTTGGTTGATAATCTATCGCTTTAATCACAAAGCAAAAGGATCGTAATCAGTAAAAGCCAATAGAGTGGAGTAATTAAAACGACATTACGCCTATAAGAGAGAGATCGCTGGTTATAGAGGCAAATTAAGCCAATGAAGATTAATGACGTATTTTTCAAGGATTAACATTGTTAATAATAACATTAACGGATCACCCTGAAAAGCGATTAAGCGTACATGCACATAAGAGTACCGAGATTCAGCGACGGCATCTTGAAGATCGGAGAGAAGCATTTCAGGCACTTCTGATCTCAAAGGAAATGCTTCGCCCGATTAACATGGAATAATAAATTTTGTCAGAATGAAAAGTAAACCATTCAATTTGGGACCTCGGTTCGAAATGTTCGAGAAAAGCATTTCAGGATTTATCGACAGCTCTATTCTACGTTTGGGATGAGAAAAGTAACGAGAAAAAGAGAAAGGTGAAACAGGTCACGGATGAATTTCTTCGTCGAAACAGGACGATCGCCTCGTTATCGTTTCTTCACTTCGAAACGGTAGTTTATCCGTGAACACCTCCAAACGGATTCTGGGCGCAATCCCGTGCCACATCTCGACCGGAAATAGAAGGAATCGGTAGGCCACCACCTTGTAATTTCCGGTGGAGCGAGATGGTCGAATTGGAAGGAAGAAGGACGGGGCGACCGAGAACAAATTCGTGATTGTTTCGCTGTCGACACGATGTGACGATAGGTCTTTCTGCTCTTGCTAGCTAGCTAGTTATGATGCCGTTCCAGATGTCGTTTCTAGATAAAAACGACTCGCATCATCGAGAGAGAGAGAGAGAGAGAGAGAGAGAGAGAGTNGAGAGAGAGAGAGAGAGAGAGAGAGAGAGAGAGTTCTACTCTTTACATTCCGTGTTTTGTTTTATTAACATGCAACAACAACGCAACTTATATTAAGGTCAATAAAAAGGCCTGACGAAATTGCATTCTCAAGATAAATTCTTTTCGCATTCAACGTCTAGTGTTCTATCATTAGATTCTCCATTGTAATCGCGAGTATACCGAATTCTACGAAATTTATCCAACCTCGATTTATTCTATCTCATGTGGAGCTTGACTGAAAAGCATTTGAAGGACAAATCCTGTTTCACAGGATGCTTGGAACTAATAATTGCGATTAGACGATTTTTTCGCTTTCTTGAGCGAAGCGTCACAAACTCACAGCTGGCAGCCCGAATTTTCGGTGGCATTCTAGTATTCTTCGGTCACTGACAGGCATTTTGCTTTCGACTGTCAGCGTGTCTGACAGAGCGGCCTGGTAATTGAATTTTCCCAGGCCTTTCACAGCGATACACATCCGGTCTGAGCTTTCTACATACTTCGGATCCGTCGCTGCGTCGCACGGGACTAATTAGTCGTCGTGTGATGTCACCTTTGATCCACATAAATTAATAATGGCATCGTGCTACCATCAGCGAATTCCGTTTGACCCTCGTTCCGGTTTTTCCCATTTTTAATGATCCTTTTTCCACAAGACTCACTCCTCATCGTGTGCCTTTCTTTCGCTCTATTCGCTCCAGTTACCGCGAAGATGAAGATGTTCCTTTGATTGCCGCATGATGCGTGATGCAGACACGTGACGCGCGAAATAAAACTATCAGAAAACAGAATGGAAATCATAACAAATGAAGGCGCTACTTCCATTAATAATGGAATAATATTATTAAGCGACAATATTAATGCGCGTATTAATGCACTTATATCCTCATTTCCGTTCATATTTTTTAGAAACGAGGGCGAAGAGAGGAATTACTTACGATTATCGACGATATATCGACGACGCTGAAGATCCGCAAGATGAAAGGATCCGCCTGCGAGCAGTGGTTTAACCTAACGCGTGATACAATCAAATAACACTAATTTATTATTCCACGTTAATCGGCCGAAGCATCTCTTTTGAGATCAGAAGTGTCTGAAATGCTTCTCTTTGAAAGGTCGATTTTCAAGACGCCGTCGCTGAATCTAATACTCTTATGCGCGCGTACGTTTAATCGCTTTTCAGGATGATCCATTAATGTTATTATTGACATTAAGGTTAATCCTTGAAAAATACATCATTAATCATTAATCTTCATTAGCCTAATTTGCCTTTATTACAACCAGCGATTTCTCTCTCTCTCTCTCTCTCTCTCTCTCTCTCTCTTACAAGAGTAATGTCATTTTAATTATGCCTATAATTATTGCCCTTTGCTGATTATGATCTTTTTGCTTTGTGATTAAAGTGATGAATTATCAATTAAATCCGGTTTCAGGTGCCACGTGCTATAGAGAATATATTGCAACTGCATATAACTGCATCTCTGCGAACTGCGTGAACAAGTCGCGCCAATAAACGTATCGGATTTTTAGCTCCACTTTTCCATTGCATCACCGTTTTTATTATCATCTCGCTGCCCTTACACGGCATACAACGCATGTGTGCGTATCGCTGTAGATCGATACAGCCGCACTTTACATGTCATCTAAGACAGGTGTTTTTGTGACGTGAAAGAAGAGACAATAAAGCGCGGAGATAGAGTGGACGCACGAAACGGCGTGATATGTGATATCGATGGCGTAAATCAAGAATGATTTCTCCTTTTCTTGTGATTCTTCACGGCCGCGAGGCGTTTCTCTGAAATCGTCAGATAACGATTACCGACAGCTCCTTGCAGAGAGATAATATTATTCTTATATTATTCTTATTTAATAAACAGGTAAGCTGATTATTAAGAGGTAAAAAGATAACATATATAATAACATATATAAATGCATTATTCTTGAGGTATGTGTGTGCGTACGTGCGTGTGTGTGCGGCAAGATACATATAAAAAGTAATGAAACAGTTCGCAGAATGTTCGCCATACGTGAAGATACTTCGCTTCGATTCCTTGGACTTTTGGAAAAGAAACTTCAAAGGATTCAGCGCAAAGTCAGTTTCCTCGGAGAGAAAGGTCCATTAGTTAATTAATTATTCATTGGAAGCACGTTCACGTATTAAAGGAATCGCATTGCTTTTAATTAACCTGAAGTAGATCAGCTTCTTCAATTCAATGGGCATTGAAGAAGGAGAAACGCTGCTAACGATGCGCTTGTCATGTGAGCGAATCTCACGAGATCAGTACAAGGATGTTGCTCCTTTGATTCTTCTCTAGCCTTTAAATATTGCAGTATCATAAGTGATGGATCGTGTCGCATGGAATCTCCAAACGGAATACAACAATAATGGATGACCTCGCAACAGAATTATAGATGCATTTTCATTATTCAGAACAGGATCAAGCGAGTGTGCACTCCTCGGTTTGCCGTAACGCCGGAAGTAAAAATGAATCAAATGAATCGCTTTCCTTATTGCTTCATCATGTCGTGCTTCATATTTCTTAGTTCCTCATAGGAACGGAATGTGAAAAATTTGCGGCAACGCGTGACGCCGACAACATACGAATTCTCGCTCGCCGATGAGATGAGAGCTTGCCGGATGAAATCACGACAAGAACTCGACTGCTGCTCGCATAAAGACACATTTATCTTTTCATCGGGATGAACCGCGCCGCATTCTCTCGCATCTCGCGCGTAAAGACGAAGGGCGTCTTCAGAGAATGATTGTCGAATTTACCGTCTGAATAAATGTATCGTTTCACGATATGGAAAAGAGTGTCGGCGCGATTTTTCTAAAAATCGCTCTACCATTTGTGGGATTGTTTGCAGAGTGGCGAAGCTCGTTCTTATCGAAACCGTCTTGAGTGAGAAAAAGATAGAGAGGGAGAGATCGCAAATTCGCCTTTAAATTTCAGGAAAGACGGATTATCTGGAGTGTCACGCGAGAGAACGAAGGAACGTAATGTTTAACGGAGAAATATTTAACAGGAAAGTTTCGCGCTCTTCCGGAAATCGAATTGAGTCGGAATATCTTGGAGCTGTATTGGTTCTCGCAGCGCGAATCGCTCTCGCGACGCGATTTAAAACTAGAACGCGAGCAAGGGAATAAGAGAATTCTTCGAAGATTCGAGAGACCGCCGTGGCCTTTATCCTGGTCCAGCAATCGAATTCTGTATCGGCTTTGTTGCGGCTAGCGCCGACGCACGCAAAATAAGATCGCCCATTGTTCGGCGAAGTTTGACGCGTCGCGCACGTATAACAGCTCGAGAGGAAGCCAGAAGAGAGAACTGAGAAATAAGGGACGAAGAATGGCCTTCAGGTTGTTCCACTGCTTCATCCTATTTTTCATCGTCCGATCTCGGCGTGATGCTTTCGCCGCCGTTCTTTCATTTACGCGAAAGAAATAAGAGACAAGAAAGCTGAAAGCTCTCTGCTCTTTCTCTTCATCATTCTCTCTCTCTCTCTCTCTCTCTCTCTCTCTCTCTCTCTCTCTCTCTCTCTCTTCCTCCATCCCCGCTCCGCTGGGAAGCTCATTTACATCCCGCTCTCTTCGTCTTTCTCTTTGCTGTCTCCATTTCCTTCCATCACTTACTCACGTTTCCTCTCTCGCATTAATATACCCACGACTGGATTAAGCACGTCTACGGTTTATCTCTTTCTTGCAATGCGTTTAGGCGCCCTTACACGTACACCGGCCACCCTGGCTAGGAGCATAGAGCGAAAAGCTCATTTAACCGAGGGGCTTTAGCCTCCCCTCCCCCGACGCATCAACTCTCCCAAATCCGAGAGAACTACCCGACCCGAAATATACCATTGGCGATAGCAGGTTGCGAGAGTGACGCGACTTCTCGCGGAGATTCGATTTTCAAATGCGATAAATCGAATCGATTTGAATTCACCGGCGGGATCATCGCGCGCCACTGCCATTATCCATAGCGTGGAAATAAATAATGCAAAATGCCAAGTTTTCGCAGCCGTTCCGCGATGATACAAATTCGCGAAAATATTTAGAAACGGTAACTTCATCTCGCCAATGGTAACTGAGCTGATACTGGGGAGAGTAGCCGCGCATAGCGACTCGATCGCGGCGCATACGCGCCGAAAGTAGGTCGGCCGAAATGCGTAATGAGACACAGAAGAATGAAGGCAAATTTCGCAACGATTGAAAGTTTTTACAGCGCGACAGATGGATCTTAGTCAGTGCAATCGATGATCTGACGATCGTTCATTGTATTTGCCGTCAATTTCCTTTTTATTCTACGCTATTCATCGTTCATTTCCGCTTACACATCCTTTGAACTTCTCGTTTGAACTAATCTTTGGATTTAACGTTAACTCTTTTATTTCTATCGATTAAACGCTTAATAAATGCTTTCTATCTGAATATTGATTCAGATAGAATGAATTGTATTTGAATATTTATTCGATTATCGCCAAGGATCACCTCCGTCCAATCTCATTAATTGAAACGTTGCACCAATGAAAAGTGAGGATGATAAATAAATAAACCGATGCTGCGAATGGCATCGGTGCAACTGGAAACGCCAAGTTAAACGATTCCCAGGTGGCAACAGTGTCACATTTTTATGCTCCCGCATATTATATAGAAAAAAAGAGGAAGAGAGAGAGAGAGAGAGAGAGAGAGAGAGAGAGAGAGAGAGAGAGAGAGAGAGAGAGAGAGAGAGAGAGAGAGAATTGCAATCTCGCGTTGTTCGGGATCGTCGTTTATATTGAACTACATCTCTTGTATCCATAACTATGGAAATTCAACCACGCCTATAAAACCGTTTTCCGTTCGCCGTTTTCTCTAAATATACAGTAGTGCTCCATTTGGCTTATCGGCTACAAAGATACATAACTCTTGATCGCTTCGATTTGTTCGCGAGTTCACTCATTACTTTAATTAGCGAAAAAGATCATTCTATGATTGATAATCGCGTTTACGGCACATCTCATGACAAAATAAGCGCAAATAAATATAAATAAGATAGGAAAACGGTGTGAAACAAGTTACATTATATATGGAAGATCTCCGAGCATCGATTTTAAAGTAAATTTAAAGTAAAAAGCGTAGAATTATTTCCATTTTATTATCTCATGTGCATGTTCACAATATCGCACTTGCAAACTATCAAAAGAATGATATAATAATTACACAAGAGTCCAATAGATACAATGTCAGAGAGAAAATAGAAAATCTTCCTGAGACCTGTATTAAAGATCTTCTCAGCGAGTCGCGCTATCGAAAATAATTTAGCGTAACAGTTCCATCAAACAAGAATTCAGAAAAGAGTCAATATCAATTCAAAAATATATATCCGATTAAATAATCGCAAGAATTAACACAAAAACGCGTAAAAATGAATAACTTAAACGGATTAAAATGCTGTTACGATTGTCGATGATCTGCTATTCTCACTCAAAATGCGGAAATTTGGAGATTAGAAATCAATGTGTCATGAATACTAATTTACCGAATAATTCGCGCGATTCCAAACGCAAGAATGAAATAAAAGCCAAGGAAGTATCCTTGTTTTATGGCCATTATGGCCAGTTCGGCCAAGATTGGAAAGATACCTCAGGTT
>JAHMML010000061.1:0-217401 GCA_020341155.1 Eciton burchellii
ACTAAAATCATACTAGACAAATCTAAAAAGTCTAGAAATATTGCTAAGGAAACAAGTTAAAAATGATGGAGAAGATACTAAAGATAATAAAGGGAGCTTAAAGGGATTCAAAGTCGAAAAAATAATTGGAGTGCACTTTAAAAAAAATGGCAGAGGATTCTTAATCAGGTTGAAAGATTTCAATTCAATTTCAATCAATATTGCAGGGAAAAAGTCTAAATTCCGAATTTATCGCAAAGTTTATGCAGAAATTAGAGGAAGTAAAAACCGCTGATATACGAGAACTCAGAACAAATCAGTATATATAAAACAAGATATTTTATTAACGCTATATAATTATTAAAATATAATTATGGCAGAAAAGTCAAAACGTAATATAGACAAACAAGAGGCTACTCATCATGAATATGATGAATAAAGATATTGCAATCGCGCATCTTTATTTTCAAATGTCTCTCCCTCTCCTTCTTCCCTCTCTTTCTCTCTCTCTCTCTCTCTCTCTCTCTCTCTCTCTTTCTTTCTCTTTTTGTCTAATTAAAAAATATTTATACATGATTTTGGTTTTCAAATTTGATATCAAAGCTTTTCGTTTTCGCTATATAAGGTCTCCAAAATCAATTCAAAATTTGCTCGTTACGCGCTGCTTGTGCTCGTTCGTTGCTCATTTTATTTATAGCAAGCAGTCATGGTATATATAATAGCACAATATATAGATTTGATACAGTGTGTACAAATACGATTGCATATGCACAGTATATAAGTATGTATATCAGTAATAAATTTTATCATGCTTTTCTCTATTTTCTTACAATACTCTATCATAGTTAAATGCTCAAACAATCAAAATTCGTGGTAACAAATATTTTATGTACAAATGGATCTGGAAGAAAAAAATTTATGTTAATATATCTTTCATCAAATTTCAAATACATATTAATTTCATTTTAAATAAAATGATTATATATTGGTTCATTTACATGTATCAGATTTCATACAAATAATTTTTTATCTCATCTCCCTTCCTTTTTCTAATTTATTATGTATATATAAGACATAACTTATATTAAATTAATAATAAATTATATTAAAATATAAATTAAAAAATAATGATATATATTGAAAATAATATAAATAAATATTTAATCATTCAATATATTTTATGAAATAAATATAAAAAAGACAAAATTCAGAAAATAATAAAGAAAGTTATATACAAAATAATATAAATATTGATTCAAAAAAATATATTATATATATACATATTATGTATATCTTTTTTTCTTTTCGTAATGAAAAGTAATATATACAACATAAAAAATGTTAAAAATATAAATAAGGAAAAAATATTAAAATAATATCATTAAAATTAAAATTAAAAAGATATCCTGTGAATATATTTCTTAAATCTTTCTAAAAGAAAATTTTTCTTTAATTTATCAATAATATTTATATCATATATGAGGAACATATATTTATGGAATATAGGGGATGCTCATCTTTTTATTATAGTTATCTATTTATTTATATAATTATTATAATTCCTAAACACAAGATTTTGAAAATTAAAAAAGATATCTTATATTTTATAATATAATATAATTCTTCTTCTTCTTATAATGCCATACACTCAATATAGCGTCTAAACGTACATTTTATCGCACAATGCGAATTGTGTCCTCTTCTGCACATCTGAATAAAATGGTAGCATCTGGAACATCGCACTAGTTCCTGATATTACGGAGCCATGAATATTATCTGCGATAATCCTCTTATCTGCGGTAGTCCTCTTTTCCCCCCGATTTTTTCGGTGAGAAAGGTTTATGTTTGAGTCCCGTAATATGTGTTTCAAATACGATGCTTTCAATTTGGCTGCATTTAACAACTGTCGATGTGTGTTGGCATGGATCAATATCTCTTCATTAGGCATGTATCTTGTGTCTCTAAGGAGTTTCTTAGAAGTCTTCTCACTATCTACATCTCGAAAGCTTCTATTAAGGGACTTAACAGTTAAGGGACTTGAATGACCAGGTTTGCGTCCCGTATAACAATATTGATTATAGGTAACATTTGATAACACGTAATCTGAGACTTAGAGGCACTTCCACTCACAAGAGATACTTATGAAATCTGACGGTTTTAGCCATTGCTCTTCTTATTTTAATTTCCCCATCGCTATCCCACTTGTCATTAAGTGGAAATATTTGGAATCCAAATATTTAAATTTACTCCTTTCAATCGGCTGCTTGTTTATATAGAGAATTGCATTATCATGGTTGACGGTTGACTATTATTAACTTGGTTTTATATTGATGTTAAGACTATATTCCTTTCCTACCTCGTTGTTATTCAAAGTAATTTTTAGCTCCTGAAGGTTCTCAGCCAGTATTGTCCAGTATCGCAGATTTTTAATAGGAATGCCATTTACTTTTACTTCCATTGCATGATCTTCAAATGCCAGCTGGTATCTTTTCCACGTAAATATTAAACAGGAGTACGCATTCTTGGCGAACACCTTTGGCAATTCTTATATTGTTGGTTTGCAAAGCGTGATTAAATCTTAACTTTGGTTCCAATACAGTTTATGTATTATTCAGATATTCTTTTCATCAATGCCGGTTTCTTGCAAGATCGGTATTAATAAATCATGTCGTATGTTGTCAAATGCTTTTTGATAATCGATATAAGTACTATATAAGTACGATATAAAGCATATAAGTACATCCCTTCGTTGGTCATAGTATTTTTATACGAATAGTTGCATACAATACATTGCCTCTCTCGTATCTAGGCTATTCTTGAAACTAAACTGTATATCACCTGATTTTTCTTCACATTTGCCGTATATTCTCTTATGGATTATTTCCAGGAAAGTTTTGAGTCCGTGATTCATGAGGCTGATAAGCCGATGTTCGTCACATGTTTTAGCGTTATACTCCTTTAGTAGCGACGAAGGTAGAACCAATCCAAGAGTAATCAATCCACCGAAATGTTGAATCATAGATCGCATTAAACAACTGTCAGAGCCTAGTATATATAGTATCAATTGAGTCAGTTTGAGCATTTCCGCTTGTATGTTGTCCTCTTCCGGTGTCCTCTTCCAGTGCCTTTCTGTTTTTAAGTGTCAAAAATAAACTAAAAGTAGACTAATAAAGTGACGTAGACCACTTCTGACTCCATTATTGGGAGGCCAGATACGTTGTTAGAAATACCGATTGGGGGCTTCGAGCGTATATCATTGAATCGTTCTCGGATATATTCCTCTCATACTCTACAGATCTCTTCGAGAGCTGTTAAGATCTTGTTGTTCTTGGTAATTTTTGAAATGCTTGTTCTTTTAAAGATGTTGGTAATTTTTTTGGTTTTTTATGGAAGTGGAAGACATCGTGCTTTGCAGCTCTTCAGCTTTTCTATATTGTCTTATCATATATTTTTTGTCCGCATAATATAATTATACAAATTTATTATTATAAGAAAGAAACATAGATAAATATTACATATCGTTTTATTTTGTAATATAGATACATTAAAGAAAACACAAATGCATGCAGAAATACATATTTATAGCTATATATATATATATATATATATATATATATATATATATATAAATGTACACATATATAAATACATATGCACCTATATTATTATTATATATTTTATTTCTTCTTTATCAACTCTCAATTCTTTGGCTGTTTAATTTCTCAGCTATTTAATTTCAATTATTCCATCTGTAAACCAAAAAAGAAGCGAGAGAGAAAGTTTCCTATAATGATTAATATATATTAACAAGATGTTATAATTTTATAAACTAATCGCAAATATAAATAGTAAATAGTAATTTTATAAACTAATAGCAAATATAAATAGCAAAAGTAAATAGTATATAATGACAAAATAAATCATTACACAAATTCTTAGCAAAGACAAGTAGAAAAAAGTAAATAATGTAATTTCATTAATGAGATAAAACTTAACAATAATGTATATAAACAATAATGTATGAAAACAAGATAGAAAAAAATAATCATAAATGTAAAATATTAAATATTGTTCTATATTTTCCATTAATATTTTTGCATCCTTTATTATATTGTGATAAAAAAAATTAATGCGCATATGTATCAATAATCTCATTAAATTTTATATAAATAATTAATAAATTTTTTGGAAATTTGATATTTCAAAAGATATAATCTGTATCAGTTAAAACAAATAATTGCCAATACTTTTTTTAGAAATAATTACTTTCAAAAGTAATAGTGAATGTTTTCTAATTCATGAATGTAAAAATAAGTATTACGATTTGCAACACGCAAATATCCAAATGAATTTTCTTATGACAAAAAGGAAAGATAAGCTAATATAAGCTAATATTACCTACGATAGTTTCGTTTTTAAAATAATGTAATACATGCTTCATATGTATGTATTGCTAAACACTTTTTAATTAAATATTTACATATATCTATATAGATATATTTATATATATAGATTATTTATATATATATTTATATATATTATATATATATATATATATATTACATATATATCTAAATGTTGTTTTTCTTTCAGCAAAGTCATATTATAATAATCATGACTTCGAATATTTAAAATTGGATGCGCTGAAAATGGAATAGATATAAAAAAGTGATAAAGGATACAAATATGATAATTCAATTTAATTATTTCATTAGTATTCGCGATATATGTTGCCTAAATTATATAGATATCGGATTTAAACAATTACTACCTTATTATTTAATGGAGCCAAAGAAATTTTCAGGACATTTTTTATTTAGTTTTCAGTTTTCAGTTGTGCAAAAATATGGAAAATATAAATATTTTGATTTCTTCCAAAATAGCATATTTTTAACTGTTACTTACTAGTATTCAAAGCATTTAATAGTAAGACAAATCTATTATATCAATTACATTCATACTTTTTATAAAATACTATTCATTCAGAATTTTATTTGTTTCTTTCATATAAAAACTTATCTATATTCTTTAATTTATTGCAAAAATTTTTGTTGTTTATTAAAAGTTTTAAATTGAGTTCAAAATAAATTGTTTCAATGTTAAATAATTTATCGAAATGATTGATAAAATCTATTATTTCTATTTCACAAAAGAAACTGAGAAATGTTTATGTATATATGCTTACAGTTACGCGATTACTAAAAATTTAAATATTTTATTTCCATATCCTGCTTTTCTAAAATTGATATGTTTAATATGATTTTAATATAATTTTTAGATTTAGAACTGTTTCAATCCATTGTTTACTATGTCTATGTCAAAATATCACAATATGATGCAATTTTATTTATTTCTAATTATGTGTAACATTTATATAAATTATTATATTTTCATTAAGTGCAAAATATTAAATATGTATAATAGTTTATATTGATCAACTGAAAAAGTCGAATTTTCTATTAAAATACTGAGACATTTACGAAACAACTGCATAAAATTCGATGATTACATCCGTAATCATAATGTGTATAATTACACTACAATCTTGTAACTTGAAACTAAATTAAATATAATAAGTTTTATGATATTCATTTTGCACATTATTTTAACTAAATAAAAAAACTGAATATTTCCAGTTACCTGCAATGTTATGTTATAATTAAAACATTTTTCACAGACTTTACTCATTTCAGGATACTCTATTTCCAAATTAGATTATTTCATCTCGTGAAATAGAATAAATAAACAAACTTATTCCATCTATGTATAATATACAATAACATTTTAAAAGCAATAAAAATTTAATTTTATGGATGAAACATAAAAAATTTTAATATTTACTTCAATTTGTCATTTAATTTGCCATATTTTTTATTCTTCTCTGAAGCCATTTAATTCTACCGTGCAACATTTTATTCTCTGATATTAATTTGAAACTTCATTTTTTTATTTTTTCTTTCATAAAGTTTCTTTTATAGTTGCTACATATGTAGTAAACATAAAACAATCCTACATAAAACAGGAATCTTTTGATAACATTGCAAGAATAGATTGCACGTATTGAGAAGAAAGAAGAAATTATGTAATTAAGATAAAAAAATATTAAGAATAAAAAGAACTAATTAATAACTAACTAAAATTAATTAAATTATGTTATACAATATTAATATTGCAATAATATGTTATTATTTGCAATAATATGTTTTTATTTTAAAATAAATTAAAATAAGTTAATAGCAAAATAATATAGAATATAAGAAAAATATAAATGAGAAATATAAATTAAAATTTATTTTAATGTGCATGTTTTTATTCGAGATAATAACAATTATAAAATATCATTAATTTTTATCTTTCTTATCTTTTATATATATTTATAAAAAGTACAATATTTAAATGCATATAAGTAATTAACTAGATAACTGTAAAAATTTACGGTTTAGCAATCTCAATTATATATTTCTATATTATATATTTATATTATATATTTATAGGTAATAAGTTGTAATGCTTTTGACAAGCAGATATTGCATATATCTTTAATAATAAATGTTTTGATAAAAACTAAAACATTTTGCAACATACAAGAAGTATAACGTAGCAAAGTTTACCATTATTATTTAAGATATATAAAATGTATAAAAATTAAAGTATCTATTCATTCTTTCTTTTTATCAGTCCTTTCGATTTTTAATCTTCTAATAATATTACGGATGTGATACTAAAAATTATATCATATATATAAAGATATTATTTCATACATTACCAAATATTGTTTAGTATTAAACAATCCTTTGTAATAATTTATATAATTGCTATATAGTTCGACATTTCCTTTTCTTATATTTTTTTAATTATCCTTTTTTCTTCTTTTTTTATATTTTCTTTTATAGCTTTTATATCTTTTATATCTTTTATATCTTCTAAGAAGCACCTGCTATAAAGTTAAGATCAAAAATAAAGTTCTGAAAAAGAATTGAAAATCAATTCTTATACGGCAATCTTTATATTGATTAAACTTTCCGAAAAGAGAATAACTTTGTTTGTCAGCTTTAAATATCTCAATTTTCTCTTCGTTTCTTTGTAAATATCATTATTTTTCTATCCGATATACAATAAACATCAAAGTTATTCGAAAACAATAGTCACATCGAGGCGTATTAAATAATATTTGCTTAATGTAATATAATTCTATGATACTTCGATAATTATAAGAAAGTGTACTATAATATTCTTTTTTTTTGTTTTCATTTTCTTCTATTTTTATTTTCTTCTTTTGTTAGTAGAAAAATGTATCACTGCATTATACTATCATATTATTTATATTAGATGAATTATATTATTAAAAAAGATTTGGTAGTCTCTAATGTCAAAGAAACTTTGCGAATCTGTTTTATTTACTTATAATTTTAGGATTAAAGTTATACAATTCATTATTTAGGCATTTCAGAAAAATGACAATAGAGTTTTTTTTAACATTTTACATTTGTAAATTTTTATATACAATTTTGAAGCATTTCTTATCTAATACGAAATTTATTATAGAAATTATTTATTACAAAAGCCAGAAAATTTAAGAATGTTTTTCAAATAATTGAACATAAAATATGTAATATGTTATTTATTATTAACCACATTTATTTTCCAAAATTTTACGAAAAATTTAATTAAAATAGATATCTTTTTATAAATCGTTGTAATAACAACGATAACAGATATAATATTTTATCTAGATGTAGTCTAGATGATTTTATTCTTTTCTTTGGGAGGTGCACAAAATCATACGATTAATGGAAAAATTAACAGTAGTATAATTATCTTTTAGTTGCATTTATATTATTTGTGATATAAATATTTCGAAACCACCAATAAATGCTAGAGTACATATATTGCAACAAAAAATGCTATCCTTATTAAAGTCTGAAACAAAAAATGAAATTGATATATCTAGGAATTATAGATATAACAATTTACAAAATCAGTTTTTTTGATATTTTCATAAAAATATTTTATGTAATATCTTTGAAAATGAAAATATTTAAAGATATAAAAATTTAAAAGATATATCGTTTATATTAATAAATAATATATCTTATATAATAATTATATAAAATAATTCTTTTATTATAATAGATATATTATATATATATATAAAGCAGAAAATCTTTCTATATTTTATCACAAAAATGCTTGTGCATGTAGTTAAAATACGACAATCTTCTTTGCTATTTTACAAGAAATATTACATATTATATATTATATAACATATTTTTAAAAAGATATAAAGTCTATAAAGTCTATAAAAATGTTTAAAGAAATCTTTAAGGAAAGCTATATAAAAAAACGCTAAATACATGCTTTGTCTGTATACATTAATTTCATAATAAATATAGATAAAATATATATGCAAATAAAGAAAGCGCAAAACAATGTAAGTATAAAAACTATTCCTATAAATATTATAGTACCAGAAAAAACATTAAAAAAGGAAAAAATATAAAGAAATATATTTCACTTCATAAATTATATATATTATATAATTTATATCTATTATAAAAATGAATTGGAACAGAAAATGTATGTTAACATAGACAAATGTTCCTCTAAAAATTATGATATCAGAATATATCTCTAAATAAAAGAAGATAATAAGATATCTTATATCTTATCTATTGATAATAAGATATCTTATAAATAAAAAAATAAAACACGCAAACATAAAAATAAATATTAACTTAAAAATTTAGATAATAATTCATATATATATATATAAATGTACACATATTTGTTTACATAATACATTTGTTTATATTCGGTTTTCTTATTGAATATATGAAATTCGTTAAGTTATCCTGATTGAAAAATATATAATTTAATAATAAGAGATATGTTTTACAAAAGATATATTTTTAAAATACAAGAAATATAAAAACTTTTAATGAAAAAAAGTTGACTGTCGAATCAAATGTATAGATTGAACATTACATTATTTATTAATAATTAGTTAAAATTATTATTAAAAATTATTAGTGTAATAAATATGTAGCATCTTATATCTTTGTCAAATCAACATAGAAAAAATTCTAAATAAACATTTATTTTATAAATTCTTTTTCATAAATCCTTTTATCGAAAAACTTTAAGCTTGAGATATATATAATTATATTTTAAAGTATTTGCATCCAATAATTATTATATATTCTGATTGAATATGACTCCAACAAATAAGTTTTTATCTCATAGTCTTATAAATATATTCCTAATATTTTTTATTATAATTACATTATTACATATTATCTGATTATATATGCTATGGTACGCATATATATATCTTTACATGCCATAAATTTTTATAATTAACGCAAGTATCAATCAAATTTTTTAATGTCACCTTATAATTGAACGAAAAGAAAATTGAAGAAAGATATATGAACAAAAGCAAATAAACATGCAATATATAGATTAATATTGTTTATATAGTTTATTTTCTCTTAATTAATCTAGATTTTCTATATAATGTTAAAATACCTTTAATATCATATTAATAAAAAAATTCTATCTAGTGAAACTAAAGTGTATCCAAAGCAAAAAGCAGCTGATTAAAAAAATTAATCTATCTACGGATCAACATTGGATTGTAACCTTTAAACAAAAAATTTAAATTACATGCAAATTACAAGTAATCTAAAGAATGTGTTACATTGCATATCATGTAATTGATTATACGTTAACATATTAAATATAGAGTTATATTTTGTAGAAATAATATAATCTCCATTCGTCCATGCATAAATGCATATAACGTGTACATAAACCAAATTAATTATATCATTTAATATTATTTTATAATTGTAGATGAAGATTTCATTATGGCATTAAAGATTAAAAACATTAAACATTAAAAATTGTATTAATATCTAACGCGTTAATTAGCGCGCATTTTTATCCTTGTATATAGGAAAACTGGATCCTAACCATGAGGGCAACCATTTATTGACGTATTGCTGAGTTATTATTATCTACGAACTTCGTTGTAAACCTTGTGACTCAATCCGATCAATTCGGATTATTGTGCTTAACATTAAATTCTATGACATTGTCACTTGAATTATACTACTATAATTATATCACTTGAATTATATCAAATCAAAAGTCAGAAAGGACGGATTTTCATTTCCTCGTGGACTTTCTAAATCTGAAACATTAAAATTCTCATATTAATAACTAAATAATAATTCATTTAAGATGCGATTTCGCCGCGGGATAGGAAACGGAATGATACTACAAGTAACAAATTACATTTTTTCCAAAATATCTCGCCGATCCATCACGAAAATGAGTGTGCGGAATGCGCTAAATTTGGCTCTCGATGAAGAACTAGAACGGGATGAGAGAACATTTATAATGGGCGAAGAAGTTGCACAATTTGATGGTGTATTTAAAATAACGCGCGGTCTCTGGAAAAAATATGGTGATAAACGAGTAATTGATACACCGATCTCAGAGGCTGGTTTCTGTGGCATAGCAATTGGAGCGGCTCTTCTTGGTTTGAGACCAATATGTGAATTCATGACATTCAATTTCGCTATGCAGGCAATTGAACGTATAGTCAATGGCGCTGCAAAGTATTCCTATATGTGTGGCGGTCGATATTCCGTTCCTGTTTTATTTCGGGGAGCAAACGGCAACGCTAAATGTCTAGCTGCCCAACATTCACAATGCTTCGCTGCATGGTATACACATGTACCTGGTCTAAAAGTCGTATCGCCAGGTTCATCTGAAGATTACAGAGGTTGTCTAAAAGCGGCCGTGCGGGATCCCGATCCCGTGATCATGTTGGAAAGCGAAATGATTTATAGCGTAGAATTTCCTGTATCTGATGAAGCAATGGACAAAGATTACCAAATACCCTTTGGCAAGGCCAAAGTGGAAAAACCTGGTAAAGATATCACTTTAGTAACGCATGGACAAGCGTATATACATACACTTCAGGCGGCTGAAACATTAGCTGGAGAAGGAATTGAGGCGGAAGTAATCAATCTACGATCGCTTAGACCTTTGGACTGGAATACCGTCTTCAAATCAATCGGCAAAACACATAGATTGATGACTGTAGAGTTTGGATGGCCTAGATGCGGCATAGGAGCTGACATTGTCGCAACGGTGATGGAGAACCCGGTGTTCTATCAGCTTGATGCGCCCGCAATTCGGTGCACCGCAGTTGATGTACCACTGCCATATTCAGAAAAACTCGATTCTATATGCATACCGACGAGTCGCGATATAGCAGAATATGCTAAACGTGTTTGTGGTACAAAATTCTAATGTCATTCTATTGTCAATTCATACAAATAAAGAAATTTATTGAAATATCTAGTGACACTTCCCGTAAGATGACTTGGAATATATGATGGTAAATCGGTGGTGATGAATTAGTCATTGGTAACCTAATCTTGTTCTAATCAGGATATAAAATGAAATATGATGAAGCAAAGTGACTATACACATTGTACTATGCTGCTATCAATTATCTTTAAAACATCTGGCTTGGACATATCATAAATCAATCTATCTACGAACGGCATAATCTCATTTAAGTACAATGCCATATCGATATTTAGAATTAATAAATAACTCGTAATAGCAATTCATCAAAAAACTAAAAAATTAAATTTTAAGGAATTAATATTTTGTGACAAGAATTGTTTGGTAATCATCTATTGTCATCCATTGTTATCCATTATCCGGATGCAAAACAGATATTTCTGTCTTGTTTTATTTTTATATGTTCGTTTGAGACCAATATGTGAATTATTGTTAGTGATATATTCAGGTGGACATGATAGTCTCTATCTAGAATATCTAAGATCTTCTCTACTACTTGTTGACCTAGACCTGAATTGATTTTATATTCTTTTTAGTTTATTTCAATATTTGAATAGATTTTGATATTTTAAATATCTAAATATCTAAATGTATAATTAAATGTATATCATTTCATATATGTAATTTTAAATATTGTATATTATTATAAGACATTAAATATATACTTAATAAAAATCATTTACTTATTCATATATACACAAACGCACGAACGTGAACAAAATGCATATTTGCATATTTAAAAATCTGTTATACATCATACCACATATTTTACAAAAATTATTTATCAAAAAATATAAGATAGGTCTTTCTTTTATATATATATATATAAAATATATATATATATATATATATATATCATATCTCATAATTATCGATTGTTATATTGTTTATCTATTCTGCTAGATCGTATCATTAGAAAATAATGTATTTTATACTATAATGCTCGTATCGATGCAGAATCTCTTCAGTGAGCTATAATGCAGAATAACGGTCACATCAACGCATTATTAAATGTCCAACTTTGCGATACTTTTGCAATATTAATAATTATGAAAATATAGCTTGTAGCATATAGAAAATGTAATATAAATGTTCTTTTCATTTTCTATTTCTCTTTTCTCGGGTGAGAAACTTATCATTGAATTATGCTATCAAAGCGAACATAGTTCAATATTAATAAAATTTTATTAATAAATTTTTTATAAAATTGTAATAAACTTCTTATCTAACATTTTTCTAAATTATTATATACAATTATATACAATTATTATATACAATTTTGAAAATGTTTATTTAACATAAAATTTATTATATTATATTTTTATAATATTCTAAATATTAAATATAATAAATATTATAATATTTTATAATATTATAATATTTTTATAATATTTCATGCCAATTCTTATCTGATCATTAAAGTCATTGAGAACGGTTAGTACTTGGATAAATGACTCTTTGGGAATACAGTGTGACTTTGGCAACTTCGTTTGCATGGTTACTGAACAACTTAGTGATCATGCTACTGATTCCAACTCCGAATAAAAACAGAAAGGTTAGGAATCAGACTAGCTATTCCATAAAAATAAAATGCTCAAAAATATCGCGAATGCGAGTACCGCTACATGTGCGCGCATCGTGCAGTCTATTGTTGGTATTATTTTTGTGATATACCGGCTGAATAATTAGGTCAACAGAATGGAAGTCGTTAAACCTGGTGAACCCGTTGTGATATCCGTCACATTGGCCAGATTGAAGACCGAGCCATGGCAATGTAAAAACTCGTGGCTAACCTCTAAGGCCGGGCGGATCTGAGCGCTACCCGCGTTGCCTCTAGCGTCAGCATTGAGCTTGTGTCTGTGAGTGTGTGAATCAGCTGATAATATCCTCTAATCGTGCTAGATGGAGCACAACAAAGAGGAAAATACGGTCCAGAGGACCGAACATCCAATAACCATCGAAGAGAAGAGCGAGTGAGCGAGTCACAGTTAACAAGCGATCGTCCAATGTTCTCAGTAGAATGCGAAATTGAAAAGCGCCTTGCTACTGACATCTCATTATTATATGAATTCGAACCTAAAACCTAATGAATGAAAGATTTCTATGGAATGCATGGAAACAAGCAGAAAACAAAAATAAAACATTACTGCAAAATAGGAATTCCATGGGATCACGAGAACACGGGCACACTGGGGCCTAAATATGTAACTAATACACAATCGGATACTATAATCCATAATAAAATACAAACTAACATACGTGAATAAGAAGAGCAGCTTAATGAGAGAGTTCCCAAAAAGCTCTCATATTATGATACAATAAACCCTGCTACAAATCTACGCGTATACCAGAAAAAGATCACATTCTCTGGACGAATCGATTACTGAACGAGATCTTGTGAATGGCGAGGAACACCGTAAAACAAATTACACATAATACAAAAGACAAACATGGACGCTTCGTGGAATGAAGTTAGCAGTAAAAAGAGAAATCGGAACAGCCCCATAACAGCCCGTAATATCTCAAAAACAACCAAAAATGAACAGACACCAGCCAAGCAAACCCGTGCCTACTACCAACTCCTTCGAAGAACTTGAGGACGAGCTCAACGACGCGAGCACCAGGATGAGAAAGAGAGCTAAACCCTCACCCATTTTCATTACTAGAGTCAATAATTTTTCGTCGCTCTCACAACTATCAAAGGAAATCGTCGCTTTCAAATACGAAATAAAAATCATAAATGAACAAACTAAGATCCAACCAAAGAGCTCCATCGCATACATAAACATTGTGAAAGAGCTCAAAAGCAAGAACGCGGAATTCCATATATACAAACCCAAGCAAGAGAGAAGCTTTAGAATAGTTCTCAAACATATCCACGCTTCAGCGAATTTGAATGACATCAAAAAAGAAATTGAAGAACTAGAACACACAGTTATTAATATATGGAACATCAAAGCACTAAAAAGGCCGTTCATATGTTCTATGTCGAGCTTAAACCGAAAAGTAATAATTAGGATATTTACAACGTTAGTTTACTATCCCAATGTAAAGTAAAATTTGTACCATCCAAAATGTGGGATTCTTCAATGCATTAATTGCCAGCGGCAACACAAAAAGTGCTTTTGTGAAGCGAAATGCGCAGAAGACCCAACCATTAACTGTCCGCGCAGGCAGAAAGGACGTCAAATGCCTACGGTGTGAAGGTAACCACCTAGCCAATTACAAAGGTTGTATAATTTATAAAAATCTGCAAAAGAGTTTTTTCCGCACATTACGAAGAAAAATGGTAGCATCTGAATCACGACCACGAATCGAACCTTTAAGTATACAAACTAGATTAGTATAACCAGGAAGATCCTATGCCTCAGTCACAAGAACTGAAGATAGATAATCAATTAATATAAGCCAAAATAATCAGGAAACACAAAATGATACATCCATGTCCAGCTTATAATAGACGCTATACAAGAATTATAACATGTGATAAAAGAATACATAGAAAAAATGGGCGCAATGCTTAACGGCCTAGCAACACTTGTTACCAAAATAACACAATGATCGAGCCACTTAAAATAGTAACTTGGAATGCCAACGAGCTGACTAAACATTCGTAAGAAATTAAAACTTTTATTTTCAGTCAAAACATAGATATTTTACTTGTTTTAAGAATACATTTCACTAACAAAAGCTACTACCGCATCGCTGGGTATACATTGTATCACACAATGCACCCTGACAGTAAAGCTTACGGAAGTACTGCACTTATTATAAGAAGCGACGTTAAACATTATGAAATCAATAAGTACCAAAGAGAATTCTTGCAGGCTATTAGCATTGTGATCGAAGATGGTAGTATTACTATTTCAGCCGTATACTCACCGCCTAAGCATGCTATAAAAAGAGAACATTATATTCCTAACCTTCTATAACCTTCTAAAACCCTTGGTAATCATTGCATTGCCACAGGTGATTATAATGCCAAACATACGTACTGGAGATCGAGACTGATGCTACCCAAAAGGAATGAACTATTCAAAGCGATTGAAGACATGAACCTGGTAATCTTGCCAACAAGAGAACCCACCTATTGGCCATCTGATAATAAAAAGATCCCTGATCTATTGGACTTCGGCTAATCATCAGTAATATTCCTAAAGATTTCTGCCGCACCGAGTCCTGTCTCGAATTATCCTTAAATCATTCTCCTGTAATTTTTATAGTAAATAATAAAATAATGACTAAAAGCAAATCTTGCACTCTCTGCAATGCCAAAACAAAATGGCCCTATTTCCAGGAGTTACTAAAAACTACACTCAGCAACTCCATACCATTAAAAACCGACGGCGACTCGTGCAGTTGAAAGCTTTGCTTTCAACAGACCGCCGGAATGCAATGCCAACCAGCAATAATCCAGATATTAATATCGAATATTCATCTGCAATAAAAGAAAAACTGCAATAACAGAAAAAAGGAAGCCCTGTAAATTATGGCAAACTAACAGATGCTCAGTTACAAAAAATAAATTAAATCGTGCTACCAAAGCATTTAAAAACCTGCTAAACTCGGAAATAAACCAGGAGATACAAGAATATCTAAGTAAGTTAAACGCTATCTCGGAAACCAACTACTTTCTATGGAAAGCCATCAAGAAACTGAAATGGTTGCAAGCACAATATCCGCCTATCAGGAAAGGACGGGAGTTGAGCCAGAAGTGAAGAAGGAAAGACCGAAACATTCGCTATACATCTCTTCAAGATTTTTAAGCCTATTTCGCGCGAGATTACACTAGAGAAGGAAAATAAGTTGCTCTCTGATGACATCACTTCGATCACCCTGGATACTATAAGGCTCTTTACTATCAAAGAAGTGAAAGCCACAATAAAAAACCTGAATCCAAATAGGGCGCCGGATTACGATCTCATAACCAAATAATGCAGAAGATGCCAGAAATGGGAATAAAATATCACCCAATTATGTCACGCAGTCCTCAGAAGAGGCTTCTTTCCATCTCAATGAAAGGCAACACAAATTATTATGATCCAGAAACCTGGTAAATCTGAACTTTCAAAATCGTACAGACCAATCAATTTATTACCTGTCCTATCAAAACTATTGAAGAAACTTTTACTCCCAAGGATCTTCATAATAAAGGAGAGCCAAGAGCTGATTCCCGATCATCAATTTGGTTTTCAAGGTAGACATGCAACCATAGAGCAAATACATAAAATCGTTAAAACAATAAACAACAAAATGGAAGCAAGTAAATACTGTACAGCGGCCTTCCTCAATATTTCGCAGGCTTTCGTTAAAATCTGACACCAAGGATTATTTCATGAAATTAAAAACAGCTTTCCAACTTATCTCTATGCCATCATAAAATCTTATCTACTACATAGAACTTTCAGACTTAACTACGAAGAATAGTTACTCAACTAAAAGAGATTAACTCTGGAGTGTCTCAAGGTAGGGCCAGTATTCTCTTTGTTATACACCGCAAATCTACCGGTCGCTCTAAGTTCCACAACAGTAACCTATGCAGACGACACAACCGTACTTATAACTCATAACAATTACTTAGAAGCATTCATGCAACTACAAGAAATCCTCCATCATATTCAGAAATGGCTAAAAAAATGGAGACTCAATGAAACAAAATCAATACAGGTGACATTCATTATCCGTAAAAAGACGTCTATCACTAACTCTGAATGGTCAGAGAATCCCTCAAACAGAAAATGTCAAATATTTAGAGTCACATCCACATCGCAGACTAAATTGGAGGAAACATATATCTATCAAGAGAAAACAATTTGGACTATAACTAAGGAAAATGTACTGGCTACTCGGCAGCAAATTACAACCGTTGACTGAAAACAAACTACTATTGTATAAAGCAATTATCAAACCTACTGAGCTTACGGTATTCAATTATGGGGTATGATCTCCAATTCGAAGAAACATTACAAAGGTTTCAAAACAAAGTCCTTAGAATTACTATTGATGCACTTTAGTATGTTACTAATGATACTCTATGATCTTAACGTACTATACGTTAGAGATGAGATAAGAAAACATAGCCAGAGATATGCTAACAGGATGGAGAAGCATACTACATACTTGCGAAAAACCTCATGAGAAATGTCAAAACTCCACGCAGACTAAGAAGAAGACTTCTATAAAACCTAAGCGCCTGATCGATGCAATACTATATGGTATATGCCAATGGGCGTATACTTTTCAAGACTTTATAACATCAAACTGCCATATGTATTACTAAATATCACGTTAATGACAGCTAATAAATTTCTAGGATGATAATAAAAAAGAAAAGAATATCGGTGTTGCCTCCGAATTAGGCGAAGCTAATGGAACATAGACCGATATAGGAAGAGATAGTGCGATAGTATAACTAAAAATAGGAAGAGAAATAAGAGCTAGAATAAAAAAATTGAAGAAAAAGGAAAGACGATATTATTGCAAGGATTAAGGAATTTATAAATACTTCTTAAAATATTTTTCAATGAACATAAAAGATATGTTTCCAACCAACATTTATGTTCTTCTAAAATAATTTTCAAATAAATTTCAAAATAAAATTTTTTAAAGAGAAGTTGATAATTAAAACAGAATGGTTCAGCAAAAAAATGAAAGATTGTGGAAGTGAAGTGGCAATGACTATATGCGCATGACGTTATAAACTATTATGTTTTAATTATTTTTAATATTATTCTAAATATCATTAATATATAATGATAAATATCATTCTAAAAACTGCAAAATTATTTTAAATAACTACTGTAAATACATTAAAATATATTTTTTATCCAAGAGAAATTCCTAAGCTTTTGAAGAGATAAATTTAAATTTTTTTATTTGTTATGATAAATAATAGTTAACATAATAAATAAAGTTTATATTAAATAATTAAAAATTGTGTAATTGTTTGAAATTTGTATATAACAATTGAGAAATATAAGATTTAATTATAAATGTCAAATTAGAAGAATCTCATTCAGAAAGCGATTCTTGAATTATGAACATTCTTCAATTCTAAACATTTTAATCTGCTTGTTATATCACTAAATTAACAATCTTTTTATAAAAATATTAAAACAGGAAATTTTTTTTATAATTTTTTCGAAATAATAAAATAGTTGAATGAGACATAATACAGTTTTAATGACGTAAATGAATAATGAGTAAACTTTATTAAAATTAATAATGAGTTAATTAAAATTAATAAATACTGCGGAGTTTTTTTTATATTTTGTCGGATTTTGCTAATGAAAAGAATTCGACAGTTTCTAGTCGATAAATTTCGATAAATTTTAGTGTTGCTTTCAATCATTCTTATAGTATATTTACTAGTAAAGCCTTTATAGCCCTTATCAAAATGGAGATAAAATTTATCATAGCAGTATTAATGTTTTTAGGAGAGAATGTTTTTCAGATTAATAGTGTAGACTAAAAGAAAAAGACATCGATTATAATTGACATATATCAATGACTTAGAAATCAATCAAAGCATTGTGCGTTGTATATATGTGACGTGTGTATTATGTGCATATGTATATTGGAAGTATCATGTCTAAAGAGTAATCTCGAGAAAAAAAACATTGACGCTCGAGAGTTGCGACTAGATTAAATGATAATATATAATCATTGTAATCCGATATAAATATTCCAAGATTATTTTCGTGCAATCATGTGAGACATATTAAAAATAAAATAAACAAGATACACGCAGAGAGATTCCCGGAAAAGAAACAAAAAATCGAAGAATCGAGAAAGTCATATAAAGCGACTTGTGAAGATTGTATGAGAAAAAGAGCTGTAAATTGTGATTAGCTTGGAATTTATAATTAAAAGTTATGAATTGTGAAAGTCTAGCGGATAAAAATTAAGTGTTTCTTTTATTATTTTTAATCTGAAGTTGAAAACTCATTTATTTATATCCATTATTTATATCATATTTCCATTGGATCCAAATTTTGAATTCTATAATGGCTTAGTTTCATAATTAATTGGAATATTTATTGTTTCAAATTCAATTCTTGGATGTATTTAAATCTTATAATCTTATGCAAACAAATTTACAAAATTATTTTATAATCATTGTTTAATATATTTTAATATATCTTCATAGTTTGATCATAGAAAATACATAACTTGATGTATGTTTAAATAATAATATATATAAAAATAATAATATATTATAATACTTTATTATAATAATGTTATGATAATATAACATATTATAAGACTGGTAAAAAATTAATAAAGATTTGCAGCAATTTTTATCAGCATTATAAGGTTGGTAAAAAATTAATGAAAATTTACACGATTAGCAGTTTAAATCAATGTGAATCAAAGAGAAATGGAACCGAATACTTATCAGAACCAAATAACATCTATGAGATTGTTATAATTTGCTAATGGAATTCTTTCTGTCAAAGTATCGGTCGCCAACAACCGCAAAGAGCTGTAGTCCGTTTATGCCGCCGAAATAGTATATAATTGATGAATCTTTTTATCCTTAGTTAATCAAAGTTATTCTATTAAATTGTGCAACATATACAATTTATCGTATTGATGAGTAATATCTTTGCATCTCATTCCAATGCTATCCACTTTTCCATCCTACATATATATAATCTTAATAATCTTTAGAACTATGGCTCGATTCAATAAGAATATCTTTAATTCCTCAAATGTAGAAATCTGTCTACATTTTACCCTCTTTACGTGAAAGCGCTTGATAGTGTCATCGTCAAGTCCTGATCATTACATGGACGAACATATGATTTTTTAGGACTTCATTCAGAGCAGGAAGTGCCCAAGCGAACTGTTTGAAGGTGTTCAATATCGAATTGAATCTATTATCTAATTTCTTATTGACACACATACACATATATATATATAGGCAATTATATATATATATAAATAAAAGATATATATATAAATCAAAAGTATACCAAAAAAAATATCTTGTTCTTCTTTTTATAGGAACATATATTTTACTCTATTGTATTTGTTCTTCTATGATATTGATGTTCAATTTTTGTATCAAGATTTTAGACTATTCTGGAGGCTCGGAGAGTTTCTCAATGTTTGGACTTTTGGTGGACGCTTTATAATCGCGCCGCCATCCCTTAAGTCGGAATTGTTAGTTTTGAAATACAATAAGGCGGCTCATCTTCCGATCCGGATGGATTGAGTAACTCGAGAGGAAAAACATCAAATATAGTATCGCGTACGTGAGCAATATCCTAACAATGATTGTAACGTCTATAACATTGCATAAATCCTTCAGAGTCAAATTGTGACATCCACCATACTTCACGGATCCTTGACCTTCAGCCGTAAGGGACGTCATAGACTCATGAAACTTCAATCGTTATTTATCGCTTTATTTTATAACCCTCTAAGACTTAAGAATACAGAACAAACCGGATGCAAACCATAAATGATTATATGTTTCAAATACTATGTTTTTAGAATGAGAATAAATAAAACATGTTAACACATCGCTTCTCTGATTTACGACAAGGAACAATAAGGGCTAACAGTAAGATTATAAAAGGGTGAGTAGAGTCTTTGTCAGTTGAATTCTACTTCTTAATCCTAGTTCAACTCAGCTCTTTTGTAACAAACAGTCTACGTAACGAACGCAATTCTATGATAAAAAAGTATTACATATAATGATTACACAATAAAATAACAGAAGCTCAACATCAGGTATTCAACTTCTCCTAATATCCACATACGAGTATCGGTAATTATTTAATTCGGCAGTCTTCAACTGGCATGTACGATCGAAGAACACTCCTTATGATAATTTGAATTACAATTTTTAATGATTTTTGCTAACCAGTTATTATCCATCCGCTTTACATGATCTCTTTATATTTATCTCTTAACTCTGATCCATCTTATAACATTTTTAATCTCGCAAATGATACAGTTGTCTTATGAATTCTATTCTCACAAAGTCATTGATGTATGTTAATGTCTTCATTATTCTTAATAATTTAGTCTAGTGATAGTTATTTTCGCTCGCATTTTAAATCATTATAGATCTCATACAAGTTTCATATGTCTGTTTAAGCATTGGCTGTATCACGTGCCATACCAAGTTATCGGAACTGCAAACACGTGACAATCATAATATATCAGACTGCTTTTCGACCGCGAATGGACCATAGCTCGAAAAGATTAATTAGAGGAGAGTTCCCGGCTCGTTATCATAGTGGGAAATTCTTCGAGTAATCTAACGACGGATTCAACACACTGTATTTGTTTCAGCTTTCAACAATTTTATTATTCGCTTTTTTATTTATTTCTTTATTTCAATCATTAGTTGAATCAAGTATCCTCTAGCCTATCGAGCCTCTAGTCTGTATTCCTGATACAGGGAAGATACATCTCATACAATTAAATAATATAATTATACGCAATTGAATAATTTAACACTAAACTACAGAGTATTTTTTATTATCAAAACTACAGCCAAACATCTAACCCGGTAAGCATAAATACGACAGATTCCAATCGGTGCTGATCGATCGGCGGATCTCCAAAAATATTGTTATCTTGCTTTTTGAAATCATATACTTAATTTATCTATATTATATCGCATAAGTAACATAGCTGTTTTAGTTGTTTGCACTTGCATCTTTTCTTTCAGGTTTTTGTTATTTGTAATATTAGCTTCAAGATGTTTGAAAATCATGAGCCAGTCAGCACTTGTCAGCATTTGTTGTATACCGTCAATTTGTAGCGCCTCAGTTCCCTGACGATCACGAATATTTGTGTTTTTTGCACATATAGAGACATGTTATATTTTTTCCGCCATCAAATTTATGCAGAAGTCTTTGTAAATTATTTTCATCTTCGGATATTATAATTGCATCATCAGCATAGTAGACTTTTTTCATTTCTTTATTCCTCACTTTGTATCCTTCACCAACATCTTTCAATTTCTTAATTATTTCGTCCATGATAGCATTAAGAATTATTAGACCAAGATTGACCTTTTGTTGGAATTGATATCTTCTTTGTGAAATAATTTTTCACTTTTATGAAAGTGCTTGATTTTCATTAATGATTATCACAATGTAAGGTTATAACAATATAAATTCAGTTGCCGGTAACAATTTTGATACAGCTATGAATCTAATTTTGTCAAATGCTCGTGTAAAATCATTGAAGCACATCATCGGAGCAATCATTGAAAACAACTTTGTTAAATTTAATGGTTTTTTCTATTTGGAATATCTCAACTATAGTACTGGAGTATAAATATTGTATCAATCATGAATCTATTTCGGCAGAACCCATGTTGCTATTCGCTAATGTTTGTTGTCGCAATTTCTTCGAATATGATTGTCATGATGAATTTTGCGATCAAATTCACAAGATTTATGTTGTTATAGTTCTCCAGATCAGTTTTGATTTTTTGTATATCGATAATATTATGTTCTAGTAATACAACAAAAAACGGAACAGCACAAGAGAAAGATAAGTAAATATTATATCAAATATTCAAAAGATAATTTATATAATCATTCATGTACATAGTTTTTCTTATTATATGATATGCAGTGAATTATCTTGATTAAAAAGCACATAATTGTAATATAATTACAAAAGATATATTTTTTAAATATAAAAAAATAAGAGACTCTTAGTGAATAAAAATTGTTACTGCTAAATTAGTTATATAAATTAAATTTTCTTATATATGTCATATAATTTTCTACATTATTCTTTAATTAGTTGTCACTATTGTTTTATATCTAATCCATATCTAAGGAAAGGGGAAGGGATATAAAGGGAAAGAAATTTTAAAAAGAAATCTTTTCATTATATTTTAAAAATATATCTTTCATAACCAATGATTATATCAAATATTTTTCAATCAGGATAACTTTATTACATGTCATATTTTGTAAAGAAAATGTAAACAAAATTCTACGTGTGTATTTGTATAAATTATTTTCCGAATTTTTCATATATTTTTATTATTTATATTACCCTTATAGAAAAGTACGCTTTGATTTTTTAATTATAATAAATATAAAATATTGCGATACGTACCAAAATATTATAGTGAAAAATACTCCTCTATATTTTTCTCTTTCTGATATCACTTTCTAATATCAGATTTTATAACTTTTGTAAGGATATTTTATATATATTAACATATATTACTATTATATTCCTATTTGAATATTTTTATAGATATAAACAATATAATTTTTTTCTATACTTTTTTAATATTAAGATTACTTTCTGACATAATATGAATAGGAATTATTTGCATATGTTTATATTACTATATGCTTATATTTTTATTATTTGCTATATATATATATGTATATATAATGCAAAACAGTATATATATAAACAGTATAAATATATATACATATATATTTTGTAACGCAATTTTCGTAGAAACTTAAGAAAATTCAAAATCTTTTTTTCTTACGAATATTTTTTATTTACAATTCTCTTAGCAAACGACATAAAGCAGACCTACGTTAAATTGTGGAACTTAAGTAATGGTCAAGTTGTAAAGAATAGCTTGGAACAAAACGCCCGATAACCGATAAACAGAGTGTACAAAATAACACACAAATCGTTTCATTCTTTTTCTGTTTTTTCACGTTTTAGTATGCAACACTTTCCCTTCCGAGATAAATTCGCATCACTTTATACAATTATATTAGAATATATTTTATTGTTTATTTTATCAATATGATTTTCTTGATTTGCTCCTTCAATATTTTCTAAATGATTTTCTTGAGCATTACTTTAAAATTTTTAAATTATAAAATAACAAATTCATATCGCGATTAATTAAGTATGATGATCAAGATTGAATTAGCCAATTAGACGATTGCCAAGATAACCATTGATCGTTGAATCCTGATAAATAAAGTAGGGAAATTTATTCAATACTATCATCGGAAAATACCTATGATTGTGGGCAATCTATGGAGAAAATTATATGATTTGTTAATAACCAAAAACAGAGATCATCATCGCATCATGTCATATCATAGTCCGAATATTAATAGTCGCGATAGGTCGAGACATAACTATATATATTGTTAAAGATTCACTGATCGATTAGCGCCGATTGGAGCAGAATTTATATTTAAAGGATGGATTTTAAAATATGAAATTGGTAATAAAGAATACGGCACATTTTGAATCGTTCTATGGCGCATAATATAATATAATATAATTGAAACTCCCTTTTTCTGCACGAGAAAAGTGACCATCTTTTAAAGGATGCTCATGAGAATAGAATTGATTGAATAAAGACATAGATATCAGATTAGCAAAAACAGTTAAAAATGAAAATAAATACAGGCAGCATCGATCATACTTCTAATATTGGCTGTTATCACGATATTATTGCTCAATAAGAAGCGAAGAACTTTCTCTCAACTACTCGGTTCATTCAAAACTGAAAAACGGTCTGCCATATTGCAGCGGTGTTCACTGGAAGCCTGTTTGCGATTCCTTTGCGGGGCGCAAGTGCAGTTAAAGATACAACATATATATGTATATATATAATACATATAATATATATAATATATATAATACAATATACATATATATATATATATATATGTATATTGTATTATATATATTCTAACTTACAATATATATATACACATTTATACACACGTTTATATACACAGGCATCATCATAAAAGTAACATGCATATACGCATACACGCACGCATGTACTTTATGCCCTTTTCGTACTTTCTTAAAAAAAAATTAATTGATATGATAATAATAACTTAATTATACGTTTCAAAAAATAATTAAGATAAAATCATATTTCTTTAAACAAAATGTTCTCCTCAATATTATTGTCATAACATATTATAAATTTAATTTATAAGTCATCATCTTATATTTTTATATTTTTTATATTTTTTAAGATAGCTGCATCAAAAAGTTTTTGAAGAAGAATTGAAAGTTAGTATAATCTTTAATTAACTATTTTCTGAAATGAGAATATCTTTTTCCTCGATTGTTAACATCTCAATTTTCATTTATTTCATTAATCAATATCCACTAAATATTAAATATATCTTCTACTCCTATTCTTTAAAATTTCTTTTTATTTTAACATTAATTATACAAACTTTCATTTTAAGATATCTATTATCGTCATTGAAAAGTACTGTTTCAGCGATAGGGAATCTATCCCTGCCTCTTTTTCTGCCTTCTTTATAGAAGAAAATACTGCGGAGTATATAGCTATAGTTATACAGTTGATGATACTAATTTCACTTTGTGCCACTAGCTCCAATTTCTTATAAAATAGATATAAAACTCCATTTAGCTGGCTTTCCTCTTGCCACGCAGACTGTGCATCGCACGAATTGTGTACTTCCGGGCTCGATGGCCGGAACTGTCGTATCCGTAGCTACTGTAATTAATATAACTGCTGCATTTTTGTCAAATATAACCTCTTTCAATACTTTTAAGTATTTAAAATATTAGAGGAGTCTAGCATTAAGCGGATCTATACAACCTTAATGCAGATTATGTGCAATCTTTAATGCAATGATGAGCTGGCAAGTCCGAGCCTTTATAAGGCGAAATCACCCACTTAAATTTTTTTAGTATGACAAACGTCGAAGTAATCCGTTCAGCGATCGTCGAGTCCTCGAGAATTCTAGGGTCTGCTTTTTCATAGCTCCGAATTTTTTTCTCGGAAGTGAACGCTTCCCTCAAATTTGATGCGAAGGTCTTAGTCCTTCTGTTCTGTGAATGTCGAGAATGAGCTCCCGTCCTTACTCTTCGCACTCTTCTTCTTTTTCTTTTTCTTATAGTGCCATACGCTCAGCGTGTAGCCATACATGTGTTTATTACACATGTGTTTACACAATTTGCTCTTTTATGCACATCTGAATAAAGTGGCAGCGTCTGAGATATCGCACTAGTTTCTAATGTTGCAGAGTCATGAATGTTGTCTGCAACCTGGACTCTTTTCCTCTCGATATGTTAAATCACCGGGAGATTCTTCGCACCTCGCGATGATTTAATACCTTGCCGAGACTGGAGGCCATTTTTTTTATTTTTCTGCCATAGTAAAGTTTTCTCGAACACATTGATTATCCTGGGGAAATACGGGTTTCTTTTTGTAGTCATCATAGGTTTCCATTTTTTCAATGACGCTGAGAGATGCCATTTCCTTTATCCCGAATGTCAAAGTTATACCGCTCATATTCGGTCTTTTTCACAATGTTAGTGATCCATCTTAGCGATTAACACATTGGACCTAATATCTTCTTGGTTCCAATACGATTTGCGATTAGAAGAGAGAAATCGAGTATCTTCGGTCGTGAAAATCGAAGAGAAGAGGATATTAGTGATGCTGAATCTTTCAATTATCAGGCAATTGCTCATGTCTCTCGGCTATTCGCAATCTCATCTCCTCAATTCCTGAATCAGTTAAGCAAATCTTCCACTTGGTTTTGTGCATGATATCGGTATGTGCTCCAAAGACACTCTGTTGTGGAATTCGATATTCCTCTTTTTCGCTACAGCAGCCTTTTTTATTTCTTCGCAGTCGTTTTTTCATCAATTCAGCACTCTGTTAGTAGCCGCGCTAGAGTTCAATAATTTCCTCGATCTCAGTTAGTTATCTACATCAGAGTCTAATTTATATTCTCTATTAACTCTTATAAGTTGTGTTTTAAGTTTTGTATTATTAAAATGTTATATTTTCATTGTTCTAAAGATTATTTTTACCATTGTATAAACCATTGTATAATACCATTGTATAATAGAACATATTTCATCATTTATATAATTCTCTATATTCTCCTGCGATCTTCATGTAACTTACATCTATCCAAGATGTATATATTTCGGAGATGACTGACACGGTGAATTATGCTGGCTTGGTAAGGTTATTCCCATATACATATATTTCCATCGCGAAATACTCTCGATCGCGAACTATTCCCAGGAAGAATCACACAATTCGATAATACCCGAAATTAGCGATTAAATCTCGTGTGCATAACTTAACTTAAGAATTAACAGTCGTGAACCGGGACATATCAGAAGCATTTCCTATTATCCATCAATCTCTCCTTTTGAGCTAAGAAACGATCAATATCTGGGGTTATCTCTGCGTATATCTGTAACTGTTCCATAGGCCCAAAAGATTCAAGAACTTACATATAGATTTCTCACAGAAGACACGCCACCAAAAGCTCTTTTCATCATATATCAGAATATCATACCATTTATCAGACGGAAGACATATTTTCACTTCTTTTTGGATGGAATCCTTTCAATTCTTTTGATCCTTTCATTTGTAGAGAGGAGATTTTTGATCTCTGAAAATATATATATATATATCGAATTATGCGGCGTCGTCGTCCTGTTCTTTCATGAATCATTTTGCGCGGTCTTCTTCGATATGCTGAAAAAATCGAAATCATCTTCAAAGACACTTACTTTTTGTGATGAATTTAAACTGTTCATGAACATGGAAGGATTAGAATTCCCATCGATGACCCGGCGAAGAGAGATTTATCAGCGACGGGAATTCTAATACTTCCTCTGCGCTCTGTACTCAGTTTTAGAGATTATTGGGAAGTTGGTTTGTTATCTACGACTCTTATCTTTACTTTATCGCAATATCCCAGAACCGGCATTAAATAAAGATATGAACAGCGTTGAGCGAATTTTATCAAAACCGCTCTAAAATTGTTTTTGGTCCTTTGGTCCTTTGGAGCCGGATGATCTTGTACATCTATCCTCTAAATGTCCAAATGGATCTTGTGGCGTCGTCTTCCTGTTCTGCCATGGATCATTCTGCGCCGTCTTTTTCGATATGCCGAAAAAATTGAAATCATCTTCAAAGGCACTTTCTGTTTGTGATGTATTTCCACTGCTCGTGAAGATGAAAGGATTAGAATTCCCGTCGCTGATAGATCTCAGTTCGCCGGGTCACCGACGTTCACAACTCGTTCTGACAGTGACGGGGTTAGCGTCGACAGTTTTGACAGCGGCGCGTATAACGTCACGCCGCGTGGCCACGGAAAGCCATCGGCGTTGGCTATTTACGGCCCTTTTCATCCTTGACGACCTCGTCCGCTCACTCGTGACAGCTGAATGATAGCGTTACCGCACGAGCGGTAATGTCGTGTCTTCACGAATTCGTGGCCGGATCCGCAGCGTATCGCGGTGGATATTAAATTTTCAGAAAACGGCTGCCGGGCTAGCCGCAACGCCGGAAGCGGCCCGGAAACGGTGGCGCGCATCCAGTTACGAAGCGGCGCCTTTTTATCCGCCTTGTATCTGCGCGAGGCGCGCGCGCGCGCGCGATATTACTGGCTCGTTCCGCGAAAATTCGCTTCTGAAAATCTGTTAACCGGCCGTGCTTACCGCGCTTACATGACCGAGCGGCGGTTCGCCGAGCGTGCGCCGGCCGGATCAAAGAACGGATAACGTCGCTAACGGCCACTGTGCAAGTACGCGATATCCGCTCCACCTTTCCCGCGCTCCCTCCCCGCGCTCTCTCCCCGCGCTCCCTCCCCAGAGGCGAATCTGCTGCCTCTCCATTTTGAAAATTGACTATAATCGCGTCGTCGCGCGCTCCGAATCGCAATCGTGCATCATCAAGCGGCACGACATGCTGCGGACTTCCGCCTCGCGGTTTCGGTTCCGCGAATCGCGCGGCAATCGTGGAGAGTGCCGAGCTTCCGATAGCTTCTTCGTAAGTGCGGAGCGGAACACGCCAAAGGGCGTCCTAAATCATCCGGAACCCCGTCCTAAACCTTCGTTCTACTTCCCGAGACTATCTCTCGAGATTAAGAAGGCCTGACAGTCGACGCGCGATAACGAGTGGAAGGAACGGCGCTCTTTTAAGAGCGGCCGATATCGATCCGCAATATTTCCTCGACGATGTCCCTCGCCGCCGCCTCCCTCTTAATTTCACCCGATATCTCCCTCGCGTGCTACGACAGCCGCGGCTTCCGCTTATCGCCCATCGCCGTTAACCTTAATGCGGCTGGAATTTACGCGCGCGTCGATCGCTCGTTCGAAAATGATTGGCGGAAAATCCTGAAAGCCCTGAGCGGAGCGCTGATGAATTCTTCTCAAAAGAACGATGGTGGAGAGGGTGTCGTCGCGCATCTATCGTTCTTCAAGTTCGATGTCGATGTAAACGCCGGATCTTTTCTCCGAGCGAGTTCCGCGCAACGGGATCCGCGTAATGCGCAATTAATTATGCTGACTGATCGAGAACGGCTCGGCACGGCATGTAATGTGCGAAACAACATCTGTTTCCCCTCTTCTCACCTCCCGCCTCCCCCACCCCCGCCCCCTCCCGCGCACGAATGAGTCATCAGGCCGCCATCCGATCGTGAATGCTATCGCACATCCACTTGACTCGCGCATTTCGCGCGCGAAGGTGCACGCGTGCGTGCGTCAGAGCGCGCACGTGCGTGGAAGCGACAAGTGCACACGGCGTCATGCGCGAATGCACGTCAAAGGAACTCCGATCTCCGATCCGCCGCTGCGACTCGCTCCGCGAGACGAATCAGGCAACAAGATCTCAAAAAGGAATACAAAGAGAGAGAGAGAGAGAGAGAGAGAGAGAGAGAGAGAGAGAGAGAGAGAAGGAGGCGAAGCAGTTTCCAATTGCCGAAATTGCGGCAATGACGCTGAATTATTCACACACATGACGCGCGAATGAATATTTCTACGCGTTTCCCGCTGAAATCCCGCGCGAAGAGTTCCGTATCGAAATTTTTAATTCGTCGATAATAATCTAGTTTAATCGAGTTTAATTTCATTCGACCGTAAGAATGCATTATTCATCCGTAATGCGTAAGCGGACGTTGTTGCGACGAATTCGTAATACAATTGATGATATATTTATTTATTCGTACGAATGCACGAATAAACGTATCATTACTTTCTTTTCTCTTTTATCACGAGCACACACGCGTCATTGCGCCCGTCCGGCCATTCGTCCTCTGTTTGACCTCGAGATGCAACTGCATCGATCACAGCATCCACCATATGCGCGAGAACTGCATCTATACGGACTACGCGCGATTACGCGACGGAAAGAGATCAGGTAGACAATGATCCTCCACGGCGTTGGATTCCCCTCGGGGACATATGCTGCGGACTTTTATGGCCGCGGCCACCCCTGCGAGCCATGATACCCCCGTTCGCCCTCGCGCTGCCGGCGTCGGCGGGCATTGTGCGAGCGTCGCGTCGAGACGCGGGATCATCAGCGCTCATTGTCACTGACTAATTGAATCTCGCTGCCGCCAGGCCGACGTACACGTCGGCGGAACGCACTAACGTAACACGTATCGTAAATATCAAGCGGAAGGCAGTGACGAGGGAGTTGTGGTGTCGGCGCATTTGTCGAAGGTCGCCTCGATGCTCTACGAGCGTTTCAACCGGCGCTACATCGCGGGCTGACCGGAGATCGGAAATCACCCTCGCCCTCCGATGTCTCCTTCAACGCCGACCCGCTCGCGCTGGACCACACATGGCGCGCGCGCGTACTATTTTCGACAGCGCGCACCGACGACACTCTATGTCGATGCTTAAACACACGCGGCTAATTATATCGGCGTTATTGGCTACGGAGGCCTCGGACAAGTTATTAAAACGCTACTCATAATGCACCATCATGCCGATGATGGCGCGCTAATGGACAGGTCGCCCGTCTCGGTAGGTATTCCAGGATCGAGCCGGCCTTGAAATCCGATGGACCGCAACTACCTATTGCGCGGACCCATTTGAGAATGCGGAATAGATCTCTATTGCTCTTACAGCATCGAAATGGGATAAAGAGAACTCGTCAGTCGATCTTCGCTAGAGTCTGCCAACCTTGCACGTGGATTTGGCTGATGAAATACCCTCGAGTTGACCCTCGCTCGGTTTAACGTGCGCTATATTTACACCATGTACGAAAGAGTGGACTTCAGTCTGCCGAGATCTGCGATATAGAGCGACGATCGTCCGTCTCCTTTTAGCTTCCAATTGGAACTGATAATCGACAACAGTCGAGGTCTTCGTTCGCAACGATCGCTGAAGACGAGAAAAAAGCGGGCAGCTAATGTTGCTCAAACGATGTCGCTGTTTACGTTGCGTGCAATTGCAATTTAGGATCTCTCTCGAATCTTGAGCCACTCGGTACTCTCGAGATCAAAGAGATCAGGGAAAGCATCGCGATGGTTCCTGCCAATCCCGCTCGATGTGCGGCCAAAATCCTAGCAGTGGAAGGCTCTGCTTCATCGAATAGTATCGATGTCTCGCATACGATTCGTATCCAAAAATCACGAAGGACAATCACGGAGAGCGATAAATTCACGGGAACGGATGAGATATGTCTGACTGAACGAGAAGCCGAGGCGATCTCGATAACGAAAGGCGAAAGAATAAATCCGGAGCAAGCCGGAAGTCGCGAATGAACGTGAGATCCATCCCGAGATTTCTGAATATTTCTGAATATTTGGGAGATTACCACAGAAAGCCACACGAATAAAATCAGATGAGGAGGATCACCAATATCGCGATCGAGTCTCAGAACGTGACGCGAAGCGGTCGGACTAGACCGTTCTACGAGAACCCCCATAGAAGAGAACAAAAGAGAGCAAGAGAGAGAGAGAGAGAGAGAGAGAGAGAGAGAGAGAGAGAGAGAGAGAGAGAGAGACAGCTTCTCTCTCTCCACGTTGCCAGCACACGTCCATTCATTTTTGAGGCCAAAACCAGCGTTTCCTCGTCGTGTAATACGTAACGATGGCATATAATGCGCTTCCGCGTGCAGTAGCTTAAATGATCGGTTACACGAGCCGACAGGCTCGCGGCGTCGCTTCCTGGAGAGAGCGCGAGGGAAAGACGAGAGCAGAAGCGAGAGAGAGCATTCGAGGATTCCCCAAAGGGCCATCTCGCTTACTGATCCAGGCAGAGCCGGGATGGCACTTCGTGCCCACGCGCAGACTTCCGGGACTTTTCGCTCCTGTTACGTGCATCGAGTCAGCCTCGCGCAAGATTGCCAGATCAGCGTCTAAGACCCTGACGAGAATGGCGCTCAATGAGGACACCCGCAGCAGCTTGCGCCGCCTTGGATGCCTCGCAGGGAGGTTCCGTGAATGACTAATCACAACAATCCGTACATGCGAGGTACGGTTGGCCCTATAGGCAAGCTCTTCGCGACTCTGCATCTACGCACCACACTCTATAGAGCTCTAGAGGGAACCTCTATTGCTCCACTGCACAACTTTTACGATTCTCCATAAGGAGACAGAAGTAAATCTCGCTCGCTTTTAAGAGAGTAGTTGTGACTCCCGCCGTTTACCCGTGCTTGCTTGAATTTCTTCACGTTGACATTCAGAGCACTGGGCAGAAATCACATTGCGTCAACACCCGCGAGGGCCATGGATGCACGCGGAACGCTGCTCTTCCCTCTTCGTGGGAGCGTTTCTGGGATTCGCCGGCGTCTGCTTAGCATCTTCGGGGCACCTTCGGGGAGGAGCGTGCGACTGATTGGCGATTTAATATTTTACGCGGTGGAAAAGCGCAGCGCGAAGATATTTCGTGTCTTCGACAACACCCGCACCGTGTTCTTGAAGTCTCGCCGCCTTTGTTCCGTTGTCTCTCTCGCTGAAGTCTCTCTCCCTCTCCCTCTCCCTCTCCCTCTCTTTCTCTCTCTCTTTCTCTCTTTCTCTCTTTCTCTCTATCTCTTTCTTTCTCTCTCTCTATCGTTAATATCCGATCGACGAGGAGCCGGCAGGCTCTGGTTCTCTCGACTACGCGGGATTATGCGGGATTTAAATTATCGTCAAACAAAGCGATTGGCAGCCCGGTCTCTTTCGAGAGATCGATCCGTTGGTAGAATTGGCACGGTGTTGGCATTACGCTATTATCAGGTTGATTCTTAATCAGCGCGGTCATCGCCGAGCGCGCGAGCAATTACGCAGTTTAAACAAAGGCATTAACGATCCGCGCAGCACAGAGAGAGAGAGAGAGAAAGAGAGGGAGGGAGGGAGGGAGGGGAATGTCAGGTTGATCCTCCTTTGACAATTTCTGAAGCGCGCGGCTCGCTTGCCGGGATAATTGAGGCTGCGTTTCCACGATTGCGCAGGAATCGACAAAGCGATTATGCAACCGAACGGATGCGTACATCCACACGTACATCCGCGCGCACGCGCACGCATCTCGCTCGCTCGCTCGCATGGCGGGAAAACTTGAAAAATCCTCTCGACAGGAGGGGGGAGGTATCGTGTCGGAAGCACGAAGGAGATGAGTACCCGAACATCAGGAACTAYCCCCACCCGCCGCGGCCTCCCTTCGTATTCGTCCCCCCCCCTCCCTTCCTCCACGTTGCGCTGGATTTTCGTTGCGGGATGAGAGTTCATCCCGCGCTGCTTTGATCAGTCTCGAGCGTGAGCAGTCCGTTGTCGCGTCGCGATTAAGCGAGACAACGCTTTCTCTCAGCAAACGCCGCTCCCTCGAGATCACTTCCAATCGCGAGATTGGCTCTCGAAGTTTTTCGGACTTATCGGAGCGCCTCGCGCCCCTCCGCGGGCATCCGATCGCGCGCCGCTTCGTTTACCGTTCGTCCGCTGCTGAGACCGAGTTCATCTTTACGAGAGCCTCGACACTCGGGCTAATTAATAGAATCCCGTAACTCGCTCGCGGAGAGTCGCGGGGAGCATCCCTCGCCGACTTCCGGTCAGGAGCTCCGAACTAACATTGCTCCGAACAATATCATGGGCTTCGTAATCGATGCCACGGACGAGCGCACGATTTATTACGCTCGCAGATAAGACCGCGCGAATCTGTGGGGGGAGGGGAGGGTACTCGATTCTCCAAGGGTAACGGGAACCTCAAGGAGGGAGAGAGGGAAGCAGAAGAGAGCCTCCGTCGGCCCGATTTCGCTCCGGCGCGAAGTTTCTCCGGGTTCCCGATACTCTCTCCCCTCCCCCGGCTCGCGGGGGGGGGAGATGGGAGCGACCGGGCTCCGGGTATCGTTTACCGGCTCCTTCCCCGTCCCCTCCTCCCCGGCAGTTGTATCTGGGCTCAGCATCTCGCGCTTCCAGATGGAAACTGGAGCATATCTCGAGAGAGCCCTTTCGTTCGAGGCGGCAGGAACGTGCCGATTTTATTGGAAAGAAGTCCTTTCATCCGCTTGTCAGGCGATTCGACTCACGTATCATTCTCCTTCGCGGTCGTCTCTCTTAACGGAATGGCGGCAGCGGCCCCTCATCCCCTCCCGCCATCCCCCCAGCTCCCCGTTCGTCTTCCTTCCCGGCTTCTTTCCGTCCGGCCGTTCTCGCCCGGGCTGTTTACCGCTCGCGGTCGGAAATCGGTGATTCGCGATTATATATCGCCAATGAAGGGAATTCTCTCTCTCTGTAAAACTGAAGAGTAATCCAAAGACGTTGGTGCTTAAAATAGCGCGACGCGCTATTGGCTTCGAGAGACACAACACCGAGCTTACGCCGGAAACGCGTCGCGCTTGAATTGCTTGAAGATGCGTAATGAGGGGTTAATAACGGACCCCCGGTGTACCGACGATCCCGTTTCTTCGCAAGCGCAAAATAACGCGAATGCGAATCGCCATTGTAATAAGGTCGCACGTTTGACCGATCTGAATCGCGAAAGTTTCGCGTTTAAATTCGCCGCAGGGACCGGCAGAGAAAGAGAGAAAGTAAGAAAGTGAGAGAATGAGAGATGGGCAGGCGGAGGACGGACGAGGGGCCGGTGGCCAGAGGAAGGGGGGGAGAACAGCGCAGCTCTTAGATACGAGATACCTTAAATAATTCCCCGGGCTGACGTTTTATCGACAACAAATCATTCTGCTCGCTCGCACCTTCCTCCGATCCATTCGCAGCCATTCACCATATCTGCCGCCTCCTTCGCTCCCTTCATTCCGCCATTCTCTCTCTCTCTCTCTCTCTCTCTCTATACACACACATATATATATATATATATATATATATATATATATATATATATATATATGAGAAATGAATTCACGCTGTCGGCAGCCACTCGGACTGACTGACTGACGGCCGTGCGCGATCGGGGGCGAAGGCGCGTAGCCTCAGGGGCACGCATGGAACACGGGGGGGTGGAGGGGGAGACAATCACAAGGAGGAAGGTACGCACGCGGGAGAGGCGACGCGTCATGACGAGGGCGCGCTATCGATGGCTGTCTCGTGCAATTGATGCGCAAGCGCGCCGACGCGCGCAACCCCCCGATCGTCATTTCCCTCGTCCCCCTGTACTTCCTCCCCTCCTTCTGGATTCCGCGTACGCAGAGCGCGCGAAAGAGGAAACAACATCGTCATCGTGATGAATCGCCCCGGATCGTCAGGATCGGATGCGTGTTCATCCCTCTATCCGTCCATCCGTCTCGGTCGACCGGAAGCTCGGACAAAAGCAAGCGTCATCGACGATCGCGCGCGATCCTCCGCGAGGAGCGATGCCTCTTCAAGACAGCGAATCTTCGCGTTAATCGAAGATGGATGGAGAAATTCTTCATCAAACCTCTAGGCCCACGGCGCGTTCTCTCTTTGGTTGCCTTGCTGTCTTTCGGTTATATCGTCGCGTCAACTCTTTGATTGGTCGAGATATGCGTATCTTGCTACTTGCAATTTTCATCTGTTTCTGCTTGAAACATGATCTTCTCGCTTCTTATTTTATCCGGCAATGTTTTTCCCGAAACACGCCTCTATTCTCATCTCTATCGTCTTCAATTTTTTGAGATTTGCGTCGATGGGTCTCGTCTCTGCTGTGTACGTCATAATGGGTCTGATAATTGCTTTGTGAATGCATGATTCTTTCGATTCAATATGTCTGCTTCTCTAGATTGCGGGACATCCAGCTATTTTATCAAGCCACTCGTTGCATCTCGTCGTTCGGTGCTTCCGAAGCTGGTTACATTTAATCCAGGTTATTTAAATCGCTGTTGAATCACCTGTCCATCTATCCGTCCATCTTGCATCTTCCTGGTTCTTTCGCATCTAGTTCTCTCGCTGAGACGCTCATATCGCTTCTCGCTGATATCGAAGATGCATTAATCGATCAGTTGTTCAGACTTTAGCTGCATGTCGCACGCCCTGAGGAATCGGAAACAAGTGCATGCGCTCGACAGGAACCGAGCTGCAATGTGAAGGGCTGTTTCCTGACTTTGGGAGGACCGAGCAACTCGCGTTAGCGCGCGAGTGACATCAGTCAAGATTAGCCGCGCGCTCTTTGCTTTGTCTCCTGCAACGATTGTTGCTAACGCAATCCTTTTTTTCCTCCCAAATTCCATCTCGAAGCCCTTGCACAGCAGTTCTGCTCAGAAATCGAATCAAATCTCTAACGTATTTCTTGCGAAGCTCTAGATCTCTTCCACGGCGGACGTATGTCGCAAAAGAAACTCGTATCACATGTATCACTTGTATCACATTGTAAATATCGCAAATCTCAAACGGTGCAGGGTCAACCGCAGGGTATTATCCAATCCGCAATCTGATCCGCCGCTGATCGACCGGCGAGTCTTCAGCAACAGGTTCAGGGTTGGTTAACTTCCCGTTAACTTTTGCTGGTATTTTATTTTATTATCAGAGTACGCGTCTTCTGTGGTTTGCATAACATTTATTGCATCCCTGCCATGCAGGATTGTAGGGAGAAATTGCGCGGAAAATTTCAACTCTGGAACTCCATTCCTCCTCAGCGATGTCGACGAGCAGTTCTGGTAGAGCTGCACCGCGTTAATCTTGAGATTAACATTCTTCCGGTTTGCGATGGCCGGCGATTGTCGCGCAGAACTAGATGGAGATTCGAATGCAGCAGTAACCAGTGGCACCAAGATCGCCGACGGCGATGCGATTCGCGCGGCGAGATCAATAGCGGCGTATTTATTCGCGCGCACACGCGCGCATGCGCTTTTCGCCGATACAATATCGGTTATTACGACAACAGTCGATGCTAATCCGTCGATTACTGTTTGCGTCCGGGCAATAACATTATCGGTTCGACGATAATTCGATATATCACCAAAGGCATATCCCACGGGGGTAACGCCGTGCCGGCTGTTCGGCGCCGACAGACGGTAGGCTCGATTGGCCGATATCGATCGCTCGCATTTGCACGCGAGCGCGATTAATAACGCGCTTAGTCGCGAGACGTTGGCACGTTAGCTGCTAACGTCGCCGACCTACAATATTCCGTGATGGTTACAGCCTCGCGCGACGTGCAGACGCTTAGACAGAAGCAGGAATGAGGCCGCAAGGCGAATCATCGCCCGATTCGAATCATCCAAAGCACTCGCGCGATCCAGGCGTCTGGAACGGCGCAGATCCTTTCTCCGAGTTGTGAGTTCCGGGAACTCGCCGCGGAGGAAACACAGAGTCCATCAAATTACGGATGATCCTCGAATCTACGGGATCTGCTCGGATGCTCCGTGAAATCCTACTGGTCCCCCTCCCCTTGCCTCCTGCTCCCCTCGTTCTCATCGCTGAAAACAACAAGCGGCGAGGACTCGCGCACGAATTCGACGCGGAAAGCCAGCAAATTGATCGGCTCGATAGCGTTACGGTCGAACTGGGAACGGGACCATCTCAATGAACAATTGCGTGAAAAACCCTTGACGTTTGTTGCGGCGGTATTTATTGTACGATTGACGAGCAAAATAAAAGAGGCATTACTACGCGCGTGCGCGCGCGCATTCTCGTTCGACATCTCTCCATCAGTTTGATTACGCTTTGATACTTGTCGATTTTCCCCTGCTGCTTTTGACAGATTGATATTTTATTCGTGCCGCCGCTCGGGAGTTTTGAAAAGTGGATATCAAAATATTATCCAGTCGGGCCATTGTCGTCATTGTATTGCCAATCATCGTGGCGCGCTATGCGCGCACTCGCTGTCCTTTTCCTTTTGTTGATTGTAGGGCGCTTAACGGATTCAAAGTCGAGCTATTCTCTTCCCTTTCATTTCCGTCAAAATTCAGGCATTATTTCTCCGGAAATTCGCTCGCTCGTGCCGATCCGTCAGGAACGTCCATGTGGCGCGATCCTCTTGAGTTCGCCTATCGATCGATTATCACTGATCCGCTTCGCGGATGTGTGTTTATTATGTGTTTATTTCGCCCGCCACGTGCCCCGTGATAAACAATGCGATCGTCGAATACAAATCACAGCGATGACGAGGTCGTTGGCGCGCGCCGGACCGACAATGCTCCGGCGCATGCGTCGTAATCCGTTCGAAAAACGGATTATTATCCGCGAAACGACGAGCGCCGACGAATTTGCAGTAATAACTCGTCTCGTGCCGGCGCGAATCACAAATTATCTCGCGACCGACCTGGATCGCGCGCTTGGAAATTTCCACTCGTTTCGCTCGTTTCGCGCGAGGGGGAGGTGGAAGACCACGTGTCCGTGTCTTGTCGTTCATTTTTTACACAATGAACTAGCGATTAACGCTTTCTCCCAGGCACGAAGCGTTTGAAGCTTTTGCCTAGCAGGCTGATGGATGGAGCGAGCGAGACGTGGCCGCGCAATCCTGTAATCAGCTGATTACAGGCGGAACAATTAGAACACGCGCGGAAAGCCGGATACCGCGACGAGATAGCGGCACGCTATGCATTTGAGACCGAGGTGTTTCGCGAAATGACCATTCGCGTTCAACGCAAATCCCGGAGATGCTAAAGAAGAGAGCTTCCGTCACCGTGCTCGATATTTTTAATCGATCATGATTTAATCGATCGATGCGCTCTGATCGTTCGAATCGCGCTGTTGGAGAACTCGCCTTGTTAATAAAATTATAATTTATTTGTTTGTTAAGTTTAAATATAAAAGTTATTGCTTTGTGTAGTAATTATATTGGTGTAGTAAATTTAGAATTGAAATAAATATTTATATAATATAAGTAATAATATTTATTGGATTAATAGTTTATTTGTTATTAAATATAATAAGAATTATCGTAATAATTTTATTGGTGATAGTAGGGGTGGCTTATTTAACTATACTTGATACGAAAAATATTAAGATAATTTCGTAAAGGCGCTAATAAAGTTGGATTTTTGGAATTATTACGGTCTTTTAGTGATGGGTTAAAATTATTGAGTAAAGAGAAGGATAAATTGATTTATAAGGCTAATTTTATAATTTATTATATTTGTCGTATAATATTAGTTATTGTTATATTAATGTTTTGGTTGCTTTTACCTTGGGTTACTAATATTTATTGCAGAAATTATTCAATATTAATTATATTTGTTTTAATAAGGTTGAGTGGATTTATAATTATAATAATTGGCTGAAGATCAAATTCTATTTTTTCTTTGATGGGGGCGATTCGGTTTATTGCTCAGTCTATTTTTTAGGTAAGTTTTATATCGATCTTCGCCAGTTGGAGTCTGCCAACCTTGCACATGGATTTGCTAATGAAGACCTCGCTCGGTTTAACATACACAATATTTGCATCATGTACGAAAGAATGGACTTCAGTCCGCCGTATTTGAGATGCAGAGCGACGAGATCGAACGTCTGTCTCTTTCTAACTTATAATTCGAATTGATAATCGACAGCAGTCGAGGTCCTCGTTGATCGCTTAAGACCGAGAAATAAGCGGGCAGCCTTTGATTCGCACCGCTGATGTTGCGTGCGATTGCAATCTAGGATCTCTCTCGAGGTCAGGAAGAGCCTCGCTGCATCGCGATCGGTTCCTGCTGATCTCTAAACGAGATGTGTGGCAAAAGTCCGCGCCTCGCGTAATCGTCGACGTTATCACTACAGCTCGAAACGACAAAACGATCATCGGGCGCCTGCCGGTGGAGAATGCGTCGGCTTGATTTATCCGCGGCGAGGAGAAAAAACCAAGCCGGCTAACGATCGAAACGAGTCGGCGCGAGCATGTAATTGCGCGGAGCGGAGACGAATTTTCGGGAACTACTCGATACTCGAGGATCCGCAGCGTGCATGCCGCCTCARCAGCATCAYCCGCATCCCCCCCTGCGCCCTTCCCGCCGCTGCTGCGTTTCCCGCAGGCTTGCCGGCGTCGGCGTCGGCGGCGGCGGAGGATGGAAAGGAGCAAGATGCCGAGCGAGAAAAAGAGAGAGAGAGAGAGAGAGAGAGAGAGAGAGAGAGAGAGAGAGAGAGAGACAGAGAGACAGAGAGASAGAGAGACAGAGAGAGAGAGACAGAGAGAGAGAGACAGAGAGAGAGAGAGAGTGAGGGGGGGGGGAACTGGGCAACTCTTGTCGCCGCAAGGCCACGGTGAAACAATGCGGGCATCGATCGGCCTTCTCTCCGCCTTGAGACGCCGCGACGAGTCAACTTGCTCGCTCTCGTCCTCAAGAGCGTCGTTCTTACATGCCCGCGGAATTTACCTCGTGCGCAGAATTCGCCGCGCCGGCCGCACATATCACGGCCGATATTGCCGCCGGTATGTCGACCGCTCAATTATGATCCGAAAGGACAGGCGGAAGGCGCGGGGAAGCTACGTATGATATCTCCGCGCTGTCGCAACTCGCGATCGACTCCGCTCCTCGTGGCTTCCGACAGGAATCTCGCCGCTTGACCCAGCCGTTAACCCGCGCTGCTACGGTGACGTGACGGCGATGCGGATCGATGGAGAATCGCCAATGTGAGAATCGTATTTGTCAGCTCGATGGCAAGTCGCGATGACGATAAGCTCTGACAAGTTTGAGTGAACAGTGCTGAAAAGTTCTCAAGCTTTTCCGACATCGGCCCGACAAACAAGATGAGCACTTCGCTGAGTATCTATTAGTTTTTACGGATAAGCTTTAACTTCCTTCTTAGGCTAGCGATACGAAGGGTTCCAATTTTCTCTCAAAGAAGCGCCATCTTTTTTCCAGCTTGTAAGTTCATTTAGATCGCTCTTTCCATCAAAGTGATAATGGCACCAATTTTAATCCGAGTTGCTATTAAAGGGCTAAATGATGTTTAATGAAGTAAGTTGTGACTCGCTCTATTGCATAAATCCACTCCAACATGATCACAAAGATATGGGTCACTGTTTTTGTGATTTCCTTCTTTTTCGAGGCGAAAAATAGGCTGGTTTTTGTAAGAGAAATGATAAATATTGTATTCTCTGTCAATTCATCTCTTCTCTTCTTCACTTCCTCCCTCTTCCTCGCCTGCTTCTTGAATTTGCGAGCATACAAATCCACATCAAACTTTTTGACATCAAGCTGTTCGTTTTCTGTAGAGATCATTATTTGGAGTCAGATTAGTATCTGACTTTTCGTCTCCCACATTAATCAGGGTATTTGAAGAACAGATCTTCAAAGACGAAGTCCGGGAAAGTTCCCCTCCTATAATATAAGAGCTGGGGCTATGCATCCAAAAATATTCTATCTCCATGAACATCTCTTTGCCTAAATCGCGCTCGACATTAAATAGAAAATCTCAATAGAAGTCTCAATAGAAAGTCCCGAGCAATCATCTTCAGAGAAATAAATGTGATGTAAGTGTATGTAACTATTTAATGTACGCGCGCGCGCATACATGTGTGTTACTTCCTTTAAGGTCGGAAGAAGCCGAAAGTTGTACATTCCCAATTCACAAAGAGTTATTTGCTCTTAGCCGTCTGCTCACTAAATATTCGCATGTGCGAACGCAAAAAAAATTACTGCATGACAAGGTGATGGATAATTTATATGAAAACAAATTATTAACCAGAGTATTTAAAACTAACTTATCTATATAAAGCAAATCTTGAGATCTAGTGCGCTTTCTAGATATCAGTTCAACAAAGTTTTCAAGATCGAGAGTCTCAACCCCGTGAAAATTACTTTAAATAAAATATTTTAAATAAAATATATTAACTAATTAATTCACTAATAGTTTTATTTTTTATTAATTTTATTATTTTCTTATAGCAATGAATCATATAAATGATATTTTATTAAAATACCAAGAAATATGATATTTATTAATGAATAACATATTTTATAAATATAATATTCATTTAGTGTAATAAAAATTGTAATGTATAAGAAAAATAATATATTATAAATTTCTGTATATTTTTGTCGAAAGAAATGTATATATAAATTAAATTTTATTGACTATAAATAATAATCTACAGAAGATATGGCTTGAATATATATAAATGGCTCTGAAAGTATATAAATATTATTTATTATTATTTATTATTATTATATTATTACATATTAAGTCATTATAAATAATTATAAGATACTTGCAGATATATAGAATTCTGCTCTTAATATAAATATAATATAATTTAATATAATTAATATAATTATTATAATTAATATAATTAAATTATAATTAATATAATAATTAATATAATTATAATTTAATATAATATCATTTAATATAAATATAATATAATTTATATATGTGTTTCAATCATTAAGAAAATTTTCTTAAATTTACAAATAAAAAATAAATTACGTATGGAAAATCGCATCAGATTTCAATTGATCCATTTAACTTAAAAATTACAGAATCTTTTAGTAATAATATTTATAATATAATATAATATTTATAATATAATAATTTATTTATTTAATTTACATTTATTTATTTAAAAAATTCAAACAAAGAAAAAATTTATTAAAAGTACGATTAATACAATATGTTTAAGTCTGCGATAAAATTGTATATATTGAATATTCATAAACTTAGAAATTCTTATAATGATGTTGAAATAATATATCGTTATCTTCTCTTAGATTCATTATTTTACAAGCTGTGTCTACTGCTTGCATCATAGCTGGTGTACCACAACTAAAAACACCAATCTTGTTTATCTGAAAAAATACTTGGCTGTTATCGCGAATTCGAAAAAGGACACTCCCTCTCTGCCTCTCCCTCTCCCTCTTACACTCTCTCTCTCTCCCACTCCCTCTCCCTCTCCATCACCATCTCCCTCTTCCTCTTCCTCTCTCTCATCTTCTCTGCACGTACCATGTATATATATGTATACATGTGTGCGTGCGTGTGGCATGCCCGCGTACGAGCGTGTACATGCTTGTGTACGTGTGTGTGTGCGCGCGCGCGCGCGCGATATATATGTGTACGTATGTATATGCATTAAATTGCGTATAATATAAAAATTTTGAAATATGATATATGTATTAAGAGAATAGATAAATAAATATGATAAATATTATGATGAATAAATGAATGCTATAGGAATACTATAGGAAAATTTCTATCCTGATGTAATTGTTAAATATTATGAATCTTCGACGCCTCAGATCGATGGAACAATAAATAAAAAAAATTCTCTACAAAAATAGAACGCAAAGATATCTCTCGATAGGCTAGCTGACAGGCTTCGCCGTTCACGACTCTACAATTACTCGATTACTACGCTCTGTTCTCACACTCTCTATCTGTTATTCTATCTGTTACTGTCACACATTCTCTGTCTCGTCCCTGCCGTCATTCTTTATATACCCAATGCAGTGCTACATTCCAGAGTTGTCGGCCAATCATTGCATATTATCATACAATCTAAATGAATCGCGTTATCCCGCGAGTTTTCAAGCGTCAACGGTGTTTTTCATACGCGATTGTCCTTTGTTTTGGACGCGATGTGTCCAACACGCTCGTTCGCACATCACTTCGCTAATTAAGTTTTTCAAACCGCTAATCCTTTTCTTCTATCTTACAATACTTACAGTGGAATGCAACTTTTGTATAGACAGGAAGAATTCAAAGAATTTCGGTCGTCCAAAATGTGTAACTGCTTCCAAACCACTAAACAAAGATTTGTTTGAAATCTTTTGAAAATGACGTTCGCAGATATACTAAAAATAATTTATTTTGTAAATAATATTCTTTATAAGAAGATTAAAAATAGGGGATTTCTATATTATATTCAGATATCTCACCAAAAGTATTGTGCGTAAATCGAATTTCTGATAAAATTGAGTAATAAAAATATGAATTGACACTGTATTATTGATGTCTGCTTTTTCAAGTTCTCTGAGTATGTCGACCAACCATTCAAATTGTTTCTGTGTTCTTGTAACCCAAAGGAAATATACCTATCAATGGGATATATTATATATATGTTTCCTTTTCTTATGTAATATAATGTTTTAATATAATACTTTTATCCTACTTTCTTAATATATATTTAATATTAATTAATTGTTATTACCTTTTTGCAACCAAAATATAATTTGCAATTTGATTTAAAAACGATGTCTTTGAGTATCGAGGCAAAAGGTGTGACACCTATACCACCACCAATCATGATTGCCACTCCATATTTATCCCAGTCTTGATGACCTTCTCCATATGGACCATCTATATGAATCTATCAATAAAAAAATAATATAAAATCTTGATTTTATTTTATTTATATACATTATTAAACTAATTAGCTTTTATACATTAATACATTTTTAATAACTTATTTATTTTTATTGTACTTACGTAATCATGTATAAATATATATGTAAATAAATAAGTAAAATAAGACATAATATAAATATATTTTACCACTGGTAAATTTTTATTAGACATTGTGCATAATTCTAATTTCTCTCTAATATTTGTAGTCCATGGTCCAATTGCTCGTACATGTATACTTAAATTTATTTCGTGTGGAGCAGATGATAAAGTAAATGGATGATATTCATTTGTTTGTAATGCTGGGCATGCTATTCTTATCCATTGACCAGATTTATATTGAAAATTTAAAGGCTTAGAAAACATAATGCATGTTACACCTGAAATATAGATATAATATGTACATGTTATGTTTATATAATATGATTATGCAACGAATATACAACTATACCTGATGGCAGAATTTCAGCTTTAAGTATCGGTATCTTTATTGTTGTTCTAGTAACGGTTATCACTTTATCGAGAGTAAATAGAATAACTGGTCCCAAAAAAAAATAATGGAAATATGGCTCCTGTTATATTTGATCAAATAATTCTCAATTATATAAAGTTTATATAATAATACATATAATGAAATCAGTTTCATCATATAGACTAACTGTTTTTAATTTAAAAAAATCAATTACTTGTACTAATCTTCCGCTGCCATGTAAAACCATGAATATGTAAAAAATCGGATATAAAGAATGTACGAAAGAGAACCAATTGTAGAATAATTTGCGTACCATCGACAATGAACATATAAATATTAATCCAGTTATAATAGTTAAAAACACTCCTGTTAAACCTGTCATCGTATTCCAACACCAATAATGAAACTTAGGCAATTCATGCGTCCTAACAATACCAATATATTTAATATATATATGTGTATATGTATATACATATATAATGCAAACATATATAATGTATAATCATAATAACCGAAAACATGTAGATGTAAGTATTTTTCAAATTATTATGAAACTTACGCATGGAAATAATTGCGAAACAAACATGTCAGATCATCGGCAGTTTGCGTAGATATATGATAAAAGTTGAAACCATGTCCAATTATATGTAACACTAGACATTTTTAAGCATATTAATATATAATAAGTGTTATTAATATATAATATGTATAATATGTATACATACATATAATATATTATATAGTGTGTTTATATATTAAGATATAAATATTATATACAACTTATCTAAAAATTATTATATTTAAACATAATAAATAAATTGATATAATTAATACGCATATATACATATGCACATATACATGTATACATATATTGTTTAATATATATCTAATACATTTCATTGTTCGCGTATTATCTTTCTATATTTATTTAATACAAAACAATATTCTATATTCCTTAAAATATGATTATTTATTTTGATATTAAAGATAACTATTCAATTATATTAATTATCATTAATTAAATAATTAGCAATTATATTAATTAACATTCAATACAATAATATAATTTTAATATAATTTTAATCTTAAATTTATAATTTAATATTGTATTATTACATATTGTATTATTATAATTTTATAATTTATTTTATATTATCATAATTTACTGTTGCTATTCAAATTAAAAATATCGTACGCGTACTCACCAGTAAAGATTAATGCCCAATAAGCAATATACTTATGCATTTCAATCGCTGAATCAAAAGGAATGTAGAATTGTAAAATTGTATTTCTTAGAACAGTAATTATGTTATGGCACATCATAATTAAAAGTGTAGAATAGGTGAACATCATAGCTGATGCTGCACCTCTTGTTATAATTAGGCCATAGCCCAATATCCGTCTCAAACCAGTATGTTCTCGTTGTATAGAATAATCTGTAAAAAGATCTATAAGATTTCTTTTGCAATTATATTAAAATCCAAAAATCAGAAGCCAGAAAACAGAATATTATATTATTATAAAATATCATAAAAAACTAACAGTATACTCTTTCCGCGAAAATTCCAAGTAACAATAAAGTGTATAAACATGACCAGAATATTTGTAACTGTTTATTGGCAAGATATTTCATTATAGGATACCAATAATTATCTAAATTTGTCTTCATTTCTTCAACAATTGTTTCATTCTTGTCAATAATTTTACTATTATCGTCTTCTTTTTTTATATCTTCTTCATTTTCGACTTTGCCTTCAATTCTGGATTGTAATTCACTTGGATCGGCATATAAACTTTCCACAGTTTTTTGTACTTCACCAATAAATGTTGATCTAATCGTTTTAACACCTGCATGAAGTTTTCTAATACTTTTTCCATTTCTAGGCACATTAAACTCTAATTCTGCATAATTAAATTTATTATTAAAATCTCTCAATATTTGCTGAAAATCTTGAAAATTTATAATTTCCTTGTTTGCCAAATTAGCGTGATACATCATGGAGTGTATCAAAGTTTCCAATTCATTATCCATTACATCAGCATTATTTGTTTCCATGAATGATCTGTAAATTGTTTAATCGAGTGTATTAATGCCGCATAGTTTCGCTCATCGATTTTCAATAAATATTAGATAACAGATATTCAATATTTAATATTCAATATAATATAATTCGTTAAAGGTCAGTCGAAACTGGAATGCATGAATATACTCAATTGTACATGTAATAAAAATTTTGCAGAATAGCAATAAAGTTATCCTATTAATTATACCTTACATTATACCTTAAATTAAATTATACCTTAACATATTTGAAAAGTCTTCTCTTTTAAGTCTTCCGTTACCATCAATATCATACATATCAAACATGAATCTCATTTTTTCTTCAGCAGAGCCTTTCAAAAATATTACTAACATATCAACAAATTCCCGAAATGATATGAAGCCATTTTTATCTTTGTCCACTAGATTAAATATCTGCAAATTCTATTGTTTAACAAATATTTGATATTATATATTTTCGTTATTAAGAAATTTAAGAAAAAATCTCGTAACCTTCTTTACAAATTCAGCATTTGATCTCATACTTAAAGCTTCTGCAAATTCTGTAATAGTCAACTCAGTGTAAATTACTTCTCTAGCCATTACTGAATCTATTTGTAAAATCTCATCTCCTCTGCGTGTAATATGAAATGCCTAAAGAAAACATTATGTTTTAATATAATATAATATTTTATAATATAAATATAGGTGTGCACGAAAATATACATTTGTATATATATTTTCCATCTCAGGCACATTAAACTAATTCCGTATATATATATATATTCATACACAAATATATTCATGAATCTTGATATCATGAATTTAATATTTGAAAAACTATAAAATGTAGTTTAATCGTGTTAGTTTTATAAATCTCAGAGATCTCAAGAATTTTTAAATCTATATTTATATTATATATATCCAATCGAATAATTTCTCTAAAATGATTTTATTTACCAAATCAAATATATAATTTCCATAATGTATAAAAAAGACAAGCGAGTTTCATTTGAAAATTATTTTTTCTTGGAATAATAATTTTAGAAATTATAAGCATTTGAAATTCGTAATAAAAAACTTTGTCACTTTCTTAGCATAAATTAAGTATTATTTAAATATAATAATTTTTACAAAGATAAAAGAAATATACCTGAGCAAATACAACACGGAAAAACATTTCTAATTTCTTCTGACGATGTTTCTTGATTATCGCTTGTTTAAGTAATGCTGTATATGTAATATTTATCATCATTTGTATCGAGCTTGCATTCTCTATTAGAATTTCCGATATAAATTTCTTAAATGCTTTTATAAATGCACTTCTCAAGAAATCAGAATCAAACTTCAATACTAAATCGTAATTGTGATGCACACGAATCAGCATATAATGTTTATCTGACGCACAATAAATCTGAATAATAATAAATATATATATAACATATATAAAACATATATATGCAATATATATAATATATGAAATTATATATATTTACATATAAAATATGAATATAAATAAGATATTATTTATATAAATATATATTTTATTAATTACCTGTTAATCAATGTATTAATAATGACATTAATATGATGATAATCTGACAAAAATAACAAAATAAAAAAGAAATATGATAAAATAATTGTACCATGATGTTACTATTTGATGGAAAATCTATTGCGCGTATCAAATATCCCAATTGATTTTTTACTTCCAACTGCTTTTTTCTGACATTCGGTACTAATAACACACATTTCAATGGAGCTTTTGGTCCTTGCCATTCTCTAGCTATTTACCAAATAATTATACTAATTATATATATATATATAATATATTATATGTGTTCATTACATTATGTATTGAAATTTACCATAATGTATTATATCCATGTCGCTATTATCCATTCTTTTAATATTTTCTCTCATTATTCGCTTATCTTGTAATTGTATCTTAAAGAAGATCAATATAATAAAACCTGTATAAAAATCAATATTAAAAGATATCAGGTCTTTATTACTAAAAATTAAATAGCATTAATAGCAAACAATTTTTACCGCAGAAAAATGTTGATACACCTAAAAAAGTAAAAATAAAGGATAGATTGCTATTAGAAAAAAAATTATAAGTTCGAAGTTCTGTACAATTTTCTATTTTATCTTTATTTATTTGCTCGGCGTGATAGCAAACACTTCCGTTACATTTGCCTCGTACAAGAATATTATTTTTAAAGCAGTTAGGATGTATATCATCGTCTGAAAAAATATAAATACATTTAATATCTTGAATTTTATATCTTGAAATTAACAATATTTTAGTTCCAAAAAAATAAATTATATAGCATTAACGATATAATTCACTTAATTCAATTACATTACATAATAAATTATTATATTTTTTATTGCTAAAAATTCCGGTAGTAGACGAGACATATCTACAAGATTTGTATAACACCTGTTATGTATACTTGTAATTAAATAAATTTAAATTTCTATATAGTTCTACAATTTTTCTAGATATAATTTACTTGTCATAGGAACTCTAAAAGAATTCTTTGGAATATCATTCCAATCCATTCCAGTAACGCTCATTAATATATCATAAAATGATAATTCTTCTATTCTTTGAGTTTCATCATAAGTGAAAAGTCTACAAACATAAATCATGTTAACTCAGTTAAACATTACTTATATTTAATGGCAAATGTATAGAAAATATAATAAATTGTGTATATGATATAATGATGTAATTACATACCCATTGTTCAAATTCTTGTACCAAAATCTATCACCGTTTCGTATTCGCTGAAATTGATCACTGATGATCTCTCGGAACAACTCCCCGGGTCTATCGATAGTTTCTAGTATTCCTCCTACCCAAATATCTACATTGTCGAATGAATTATTATATAATTGGAGGAATTTCTTTTGGATCTTGAACAATATAGAAAAAAGTAATATAAATTTTATAATCTTTGGCATAATCGTTCATGCACTCATTAATTGAAGACTTTTTGATAACATACCGTTACGTCCACGTGCTTAAAATGAGATATATTTTTAACAAGATGCAAACCATACGCAAGACGAGCGCTGTTATAATCGGGCACTCCATGATCACGTGCTCTTTGAATATTGAGTGCCATTAAATCTCTTCTGGAAAATTCTAACGGACCAAATAAACTACCTCGAAGATCTTCAATAATCTTATGATCTTCTTCTTCACATAATTGAATGGCCATTCCCATTAATAATTTTTCAATGCTTATAGCATCTTCCATCCTTGTCAAATTAGCATGCAGAGAATTCTAAATAAATATTTATTGTTTAAATCTTTCCTTGTAAATTCTTTATTGAAAAAACGTTTAATTTGAGACACATATAGTTATACTTTAAAATACCTGCGGCATCCAGTAATTATTGCATGTTCTAATTGGATATGGTTCCAAAGAACAATTTTTTCTCCCATGATCGCGTAAATATACGCCTAATATTTTTTATCATTATAATTATATTATTATATGTTATTTGATTATATATGCTATTATACACGTATATAAATATTTTTACATATCATAAACTTTTATAATCAATGCAAATATAACTCACATTTTTTCACATCATAATTGATAAAAAAAGTAAACAAAAATGTATGAATAAAAACAAATAAAACATATAATATATAGATTAATATTGTTTATATAGTTGATTTTTCTCAATTAATTCATTTAAATTTTTTATATAAAATTTCTCCAATATTACATTAATGAAAAATTGTCTACCTGGTGGAACTAAAGTATGTCCAAAACGAAAAGCAGCCGATTGAAAAAATTGATCTATCTGCGGATTGATATTGGGATCGTAACCTTCAAATAATTTGAATTAAATTAATACAAATTACAAATAATATATAAAATTTATTATATTGAATATTGTGTAATTGATTATACATTAACATATTAAATATAGAATCATATTCCGTAGCAATAATATAATCTCTCTTCCGTCTAAAGATAAATATTGTACATATAATAATATAATTTAATTGTAGGATCTATCGATTAGTCGATGGGCGATTAATGCGTCCTTCTTTTTCCACCATACACATTTTTTTATTCTAATATCATATGCGATCGTTATATGCGTCATACGCGAATTTTTCAGCAGTCCGTTATAAGAAAGCAGTTTCATTTCTTAATCTTTTTCATTAATGTTTCTCAATAATGTAAAAAGACATGTTATTCGATGAATGTTAATCGATAAATCGGGATCAGTTTAAAGCATTAGAAAAGTTCATAACATATGACAAGTTCAAATCTTACTATGTTCCGTATTTTATATTTTGTATCTTATATTTTATATTATATTACATTATTTATATTATTTATATTATATTATATTATATTTTATATTTTATATTAATCTTGTATTTATATCAAATAAATATATATTTCCATCATACATCAATAATCCTAAATAAAATAAATATCTTATAAATTGGGGCCTCGTCTAGTAAATGATAGGTAAAGATAAATGATGAAAAGATAAAAACAAAGTGTCAAAATTGCAAATGTCAAGATGTCCAAGAAATTGTTTAAAAAGTTGCATCACGATATAAAAATCACATCAAGTTACAATACAGTATTTAAGACATATTATGTTATTTAAGATATTACATCAAGTCAACAACAATGTGAATAATTTTATGAAAATGGTAAATGGTGAATACTTTGATAATGGTGAAATGAGATATTAATATAGTAAACGATGATATAAATACAAAATAGGATAATGATTCAATTGAAGGACGAATCGAAAAAATAAGCATTAAAAACAACCAGATTGAAAAACGAACTCATTTTAAGACTGATAGCAATTATGTAATTTGAAAGAGAACTCAGATATTATAATAATATTAAGAATAAAAATAACGATGGCGAAAATATATATTAAGAAAGATACTAACGAAAATAATATAATTTCTGACGACGACAAGGACGAGATCGAAGGAAAATAAATCAAAAGAAGAAATTTTCAAAGAAATCAATTATTAATATTCAGAAATCTCTAGAAATATCCAAAAATAACGTGATAGATGTGACGAGATGAATTAAAAATTTCGAAAAAATTACTGAATTATATGAATATCCAAGAAGTTAAAAAACATATCTATAAAAAGCATCTCTTTCCTAGTTCACCAAAATTATGTGTCAGTTATGAAAAAGATACCAAAATGTGAAAGACGTTACAGAAGGCATTAATAGAAGAATTTATTAACATTGTAAATAATTATACAATACAGCAAGAATTTACTAAAAGATTGTAACTTCCAGTTATATTTGAAAAATTCGTGAATATTATATTTCAAGATTTTATTTCTAAGGAAATCATATAAATACACAAACGATTTAATAATTCTTTTATAAAATATAAACAAGTAACCAATGACTTAAAATATATAATAGAAATATCAAGTTAAGCTAATCTATGTGATAATTCTCGCAAAAGTCAATTTCTTCAAACGAAAATTAAATATTTAGGACATAGTTTAAAAAACGGAACATGACCTGAAATATAAATATAAAACTAACGCTGTCATGAAATTTCCGATTTCCAACTATGTATGAAATATAAATTTTCTTGCAATTATTAGCTATTTCCAAAAATTAATCTTTCAATAATAGCTATACTGTTAACAAATCTGTTAAAAACAAATATAGCATTTAAATTTGAAAAAGATGAATATATATAAGCATTTTAAAAATTAAAATACTCATTAAATGAGTATTTTAATTAAATCCATTTTAAAGTTACATAAACAAAGAACTGAAGCAGAGCAACATATATATGCATTAAATTCCGATTGTGATGAGATATTATTACAAATAATACCTGTCTCAATTTATTACGTGAGTGGAAAGACTACTTTAGTGGAAAAAAAGTTATACTAGCTATGAATTAGTATTTAATTATTAAATCATTTTAAAAATTCAGAATATATCTATTAGCCATTCCTTTCAAATTGTATTTATTGAAGAGAATGATTAACTGATTGTAAAGTATTTATATTAACGATAAATAAAAGAGAATTATGCGTAACCATATGAGTATAACTTTGAATGAATGAATGGACTGAATAGCTCACTGAACCACTACCGATCCCAAACCCGGACAAAAGAGGAGAATTAACAGAAGAGATACCAAATTATCCCTCATAAAAAATTTCATATGCTCATATCCTACTGCGAATCAAACTTCGAATTACGGACAGACCTCATGGAATAACGGGATGGCAATGACAGAAATGACTTTCGAAATCAAACGAATTATGACGAAATAAATAAATGAAAGAAGAGATCAAGAAATGGTCTTTATTATAAATAAACACATAGATATCTGTGCACTTTCCAAAATGAAAAAGAAAAGAAAAAGAAGATACCAAAATTACATCCTCCTTTATAAAGGAATAAAATAACGGAGTCGTGGCTAATGTTAGAATACTAGTACATTAGAAGTTTGAAAATATAATAGATGAAGTAAAATAAACGAAAACATAATGTGCGTCATGATTAAAACAAATGGGAGAATATACTTTATAAACATATATGCAAACGGATATAAGCAAACCTAAAGAGGAAAAAGAAATATTTTTCAAAAAACTTCAAGATATAGTAGATATAGTAGACATAGTAGTAAGCTCTCAGATAATGAAAAAATATTCATCATGGGCGATTTTAATTGGATAAGAATTGGAAATATTTCTACCCCCAGCATCATGCAATTTAATGAGGATACTATCAATGATAACAGTAATATGCTCATAGGATTCTGCTTACAAAATGAATTACGGATTAACAACACATTCTAATATCATAAATGGCAATATAAATATAGATTCTTCAACTCAAGGAATCAAAGATCAATCATTGACTACATAATAATAAACAAAAAAGTACATCCAAGTTAAATAGATATTCGAACACTCCTCAGCAAACTTAGATAATACTGAACATAGCCTGCTTTCCTGTAAATACCGAAACTCTATGCAACTGAAAAAGAATAGACCAACAGAACTTAGATCGAAAATTAATATAGAGTTCCTAGAAAATGAATTCACAAGACTGCTATTTCAGAATAGACTTTCAAAAAAGATAAATGATGGAATTAAAGAAAAAGCATCGACCAAGCCTAGATGAAAATAATATAACCGACATAATCGATAGTATCACAGAGACATTGGCATTAGGAAAATAAATATAAGTAGAAGCAAAGTCATCAAACCATGGTTTATCCAAGTGATTAAGATCATAGCCCGGGAAAAAAGAAAAGCCTGTCTAAAGTATAGGAATGCTAAATCCATAGGAATTTGAGATACAAGGAGATAAGAAAGAAGAGAGTCCTTAACCAAAGGATGAAAAATCTGAAAGAAGGATACTGGAAAGAAGTTTACTAGCGATATGGAGCATGATCTAATACGGACACTAGAAAATGGAAAATGCTACGCAATAGGAAGAAGTCAATAAAAGAAGAAATGCAGATAACACCAGAAGTGTGAATTATATATTTCCAAAATCTGTACTAGGGTTATAGCGAAGACGCCGAACAACATAAAACCGTGAACTCAAACAGAACAATGGTGGAAGAAGAATATTATGATATAACTCTGAAAAATATGAAAGATAGGGAACTCAAAAAACAGAACAGCAGCTTAGATAACATCATGAAGGAAATGTTAAAATGCGGAGGACCGAACATCCAATGAGAGATAGCAATTTTTTGGGGGAAAATTATAAATACAGGAATAATACCATAGGAATGGAAAACATCTCTAACAATATCAATATTTAAAAAGAAACAAAAGAAAGATCCGAGCAACTAAGGCAACTTTATTTATCTCCATTTCGAATATATTTAGAAAGATCCTAATCGGGAAAATAGCAAACAAATTCAACACACAAGGAGAATAGTTAGGCTTCCGACACAATCGATCAACTACGAATACTATATATATCTTAAGACAAATCGAAAAAGCAATAGAATTCAAGAACTGTTCTATTGTTCCTATATTTTGTCGATCTTAAACAGGCCTTTGAGAGAGTGTGTCTTGGAAATATATTTAGATCCATGCAAGGGCACAACATTACGAGAAATATATGAAAATCGTTGCTTATCGTGAAATGAAAATTGTGAAATGAACAAGAACAACACCACAAGAATAAAAGCTGGAAACAGCTTTGTTTACTGTATTGATAACCACAAGTATACGATATAGGGAGATAGCCCTATTCTCTTTAATGAACGAGATAATAAAGGGCGTAAAAGATATAGAAGTTAAGTACAGCATGGAAAATAACACAATACAAATATTATACTATGCAACGCTATTCGAGGAGAGTGAAGATGACCTTCAGAGGCTTCTACATAGATTCGCAACTATAATATCAACATTTAATATGAGTATATCTATCGAGAAAATACAGACACATGATAATAGCCAAAAGACTAATCACATATAAGCTAGCAATGAATAATAGAAACAGGTCAACAGGTTATGAAATAGAACTAGGCGTAGCAATATCCAAGAACAGAGACCTGGTAAAAGAAATCCGCATACAAATTAATAAAGCAAATGGGATAGCTAGATACTTGAGAGACATCATATAGAGGAGCCGATATATGATGGTCAAAAGCAAAGACAAAATCTACAAAACCATATTAGGCCGTACTGACATACGCAGCGAAAACGAAAACCGAAACATCCAAAACAAAAAGAATCTTAAGGACAACAGAAATGAGGACGTTGAGGAGTCAACTTGAGATATAAAATAAGAAACGAACAAATAAAACACGATTGTGGTATTCAAGACATAGTAGAATGGATTAAAGCAAGGCAGTAATGCTGGAGAGATCTTGTGAAAATGGCATCAGAAAGATTGTCTAAGTCTTTCTAAAACACAGAAACCATAGAGTGCCTACCAGAAAAACCGCCTATCGAAAAGGTGGGACGAGTTGGACATCTTACATGAGACGTAGAGATATATACAAACAGAATTCGTCCTACACTAAGATGAAGAAGAAAAAGAAGAAGAAGGAAAAGAAGCATAACTATATTGCATTAAAAGATATAACTATGAAATCCAAAGGAAAAATAAAAGGCATATGTAAATATTTTTAGTAGAAACCCTTTTCCAAAAGCATTATTAATTAACGAAAATAATAATAACGAATCTAATTACTAAATTCATGAAAGCACAGAATACTGATCAAGATCTACAAAAATTATTAAGTTAGAGACTTAATAAAGCCATTACATAATAAGGAATATAATATGAAGCAATATAATAAAAAGTTGAAAAAATTGTATGAAATTGTATCTTAGTTGAGAGAAAATAGAAGAAACAAGAAAAATTTTTTCTTTCTTAATGTTATTAAGAAAGAAGATGTTAGATCCATATTCCATTAGATACATATTACAAATTTAAATCCGTTGCACAAAGAAAAATTACCATTATATTTTCATTAGATATATAGTAATGATATAGATGTATAGTAATAGATATATTTGGTAAATTTATATAGTTATATATTATTATATGGTAAATTTATATGGTTATATAATATTATATGGTTATATATATTACAAAGTCCACCAAAGCAATAAATTGTTTATGTAAACAATTAGATTTCCATTGGAAATCTGCGAAGATTGATATCAGATCATGACGTGACATTTGACTAGCACATTTAAAAATTATTATTTTGAAGAAAGAATTTAATATCTACTTATCTATAGAAATATTAGACACTAGACACTTGAAAAAACAAATCATACTTTTATACTGTTTTTAGTAAAATTATCAACTTTAGAAGTGAAAGAAAAATTTAAATTTTTTCTCAACAATATTTAAATGCTATACGAAATAGAAAAATAAATCAAAAGTTATGTCAAGTAATATACGTTTTCAAATTATATGTGTTTGAAAGATTCACAAATGCGCGTTGTTCACAAATAATTGAGAACAAATGGATATTTGAAGAAGAATACGATGATATCTGATAATAAATTAAAAAAAGAAATTGCAGAAATTGAACAAGAAAATATAAAAAATTATAAGAGAAAAAAATATAAAAATATATAAGATAGAAATGGAAATCTCATGGCAATTAAATCCAGGACCCAATTAAGTCTAGGATTTAGATCCATGATATATTTTCAAATCCATACTATATAAAATAATGCATTATGATTGATATATAGTTATAAAAGAAGATAATTATAATGGTCTTATAGAAATAAACCTCAATATCAATAAATTATGAAACACTAATTACAACACGAGAGAGAGAATAAGGATGAAACAACAAGCGAAGAAGAATAATAATTAATATTGCAATATAATACATACTACATACATACATACATATATTATAAGCAATACATACATTATAAGCAAAAGAATGGAAGATTGCCGAATATGGAATCTATGGATTAGCCAATAGCGTTTTGCGCCTTTGTTAGTTATATTCGATTGTTTTCACTGTATGCGTATCTTTATTTGGTAAGATCATATGCAATCGCCGATTCCTTTATAGCAATTTGCTATAAAGAAGAAATTTCTTTTATCGGTTCTTGACTAACATAAACATTTCCCGATAATATAAAAGAGCGATTAATCGATAGAGGATAAATCTAAAACAAGCGTTCATGACAGATTTACAAATCTGAATATTATTTTATTCTCTATACATTCTGTACTCTATACTTTGAATCTTATACTTTGTATCTTATATTTTGATTAAATACATATATTTTTTCATCATAAATTGGAAACATTCTATATAATTTAAAGACCCATCCTACACAATTACATCATATAATATTGTATGATTATATAATATTATGCTATTATACTATTAAAGAGTTTATAGAGTTTTGACATTAAACATTGAAAATTTTATTGATATCCGATATGCGTGCAATTTACACACATACTTACCCTTATATACAGGAAGACTGGATCCTAACCACAAGGGTAACCATTCGTTAACAATAATATGCTGCTGAGTTGCTATTACCCACTTACGGGCTTCGTTGTAAATCTTATCGCTCGACCAATCTGGATTGTTACGTTTTATGTTAAGTGCTATAGTATTATGCCATTTAAACCATACTATACCGAAAGTAAGCAAAAACGGATTTTCATTTCCTCGTGGATTTCCTAATTCTGAAACATTAGAAAATCGGATATTAATAATTAGATAATAATTCATTTGAGATACGCTTTCTTCATATGCTAGGAATGATACTGCAGATAACAGATTACATTTTTTTTTTAATATCTCATTGATCGATTACGAAAATGATTATGTGGACTGCGGTAAATTTGGCTATTCATAAATAACTAATTTGAGAAAAAATATTTATAAGTGAAAAAAATGCACAATGATGATATATTTAAGATAATTCGCCTTCAAAGAAAAATACAACGACAAATGACTGATTAATATACTAATCGGGGAGGCTGGTTTCTATGGTATAGTGATTAGAGCTATTCTCTTAATTTGAGATCGATATGCGAATTCATGACGTTTAACTTCGCCATATAGGTAATTGATCATATCAATTAATGACGCTGCAAAAAATCTCTATATGTTTATGACGTTCCATTCCAGTTTTATTCCGGAAACTAACTGACAATTTTAGAAATCTAATTGCCCAATACATGCAATACTTTGTTGCATGAATGTACATGAATATACTTAACCTGATGCATATCTTATTATAGAAGTTGTCTGAAGATACCCATATGCGATTCCAATCTCATGATCACATTAGAAAAAGAAATAATCTATTACATATATATAATATATATATTACATATGTATATACAATATATATATATATATATTACATATATATATATTACATATATATATATATTACATATGTATATACAATATATATATATATATTACATATATATATATATATACACAAAATATATCATTTCTGATGAAGTCATAGACAGAGATTATCAAATATCTAGCAACAATGTAAAAAAATCTGATAAATATATCAATTTGCATGGCCAAAGATATATATATATTTGAGACGGCCGAGATATTAATTGGAAATGATTGACATGGAAATGATTAATCGAGGATCATATTAGATCTCTGGAATGGGATACTGTATTGGAAATCAATTGACAAAACGCACAAATTAATGATCTTAAAATTCGGATGGCTTGAGAATTCATAGCATGAGAACTGAGATTAATTGATGACGGAAAACTTAGTGTTTTATCAGCTAGATGCATCTGAAATGCAGTGCAATGCAGTTAATGTGCTAATTCCATTTTTCAAAAAATTCGAGACTGCATATCAATAAGTTACAATATAGTGGACTATGCTAGACATGTATAAAATCCTAATATTATTCTATGTCAGTTCATATAAATAGAGAAATTTACTGAAGTATCTAGCGACATTCTCTGTGTAATGCCTTGAAACATATTGATGATGATAAATCGGTGGTGGTGGATTAGCCATCGGTAATCTGATAGAGTTATAATCAGGATATAAACCAAAGTATGATGAAGCGAATTGACCATCAGGTTGTATTATGCCGCTATCATTTGTCCTTAAAATATCTGACCATGCCTTGGATGTACCATAGATCGATCCACCATCTAAGAACGGCGTAATCTCGTTTAACTACAATGTCATATTGATATTTAAAATTAATAGATAATATTGATTAATTAAAAGATTGAAATATAAATTTTAAATTAAATTTTAAATTTTAAACATATTTCGTACTTGTTGACGAGGATTATTAGGTGAATGACCCGTCTGTTGATCATATCGTGTGCGTAAAACGGGCATTTCTGTATGTCTCGTTTTATTTTTGTACGGATGCTTATTTGGTATTTTTATATTGATATATTCAGGTGGACAAGCTGGTCTCTGCGCATCTAAGATCTCTTCCACTACTTGTTGACCTGGATATATACTTCTCTTATTTAATTGCTTTGTTTGAATATTATAGCCTTTAATCTCTCAAAATCTAAATATCTAAATGTCTAAACATCTAAATATGTCAAGTATATTTTTATCTTATATATGTATATAATTTTAAATATTGTTCACAATATTGTTATTATTGAATATTAAATATATATTTAATGAAAATCATTCATTCACTCATTCACACATCACGAACATACATATACACGCGAAGAAAATTTATGTATATTAGTATATTTGCATATTTAAAAACGATTTGTAGTATATACTTCACTAGATAAATATTCTATACATTATAAATTGTTTTTGTATACCGAAAAATACAAGTAAAGCGTTTCTTCCTGTTTTTGATTTAGATCCGATTTTTCCACTCAACAATTGTTCGCTTATCTCTAATGGTTCTGGTCTATTAAAACCTGAAGGTTTATATACTCCATCCTCATAAACCGCGGGCGATCTTCTTAGTAATGGAGTATCAACTGCACCCATTTCTGGTCTAGCAAGATTGTTGAACCATCCATCATAACCAGGATATTCAGATGCAGTGCGATATTTTGTGCATCTGCCTGAATCAATGAATTTATAAAAGTTCGAACATCCAGTAAATAACCAATTCGTTAAGCGTCTGGTGAATAAATCGTTTTCTAATCCGCCAGTTAATTTTTTATCGGGTTTCTTGAATTCTGAGAAAAAAATATTCATATATATATGCATATATTAAATATTGGTTTATTGATAGTAATGTTATTTATCACAGTTTTCTTTCCAAGAAAAAAATATTTATATATACATATATAAATAATAATAATATATATAATAATAATAATTATATATACATATATAAGTAATAATAATAATCGATAATACAAAACCGATAATATATATATATAGATATATATTTTTTTTACAATTGGCCATTTTATTTCAAAAAGGACAAATCTCTCTCTCTCTCTCTCTCTCTCTCTCTCTCTCTCTCTCTCTCTCTCTCTCTCTCTCTCTCTCTCTCTCTTTCTCGCTCGTTCTCGCTCTCTCGCTCTCTCTCTCTCTCTCTCTCTCTCTCTCTCTCTCTCTCTCTCTCTCTCTCTCTCTCTCTCTTTCTCTGTGTGTGTGTGTGGTGTGTAAAAATATATATGATGTTATTGATTGACCGCCATCTTCAACATATAGATCTCTTTTAAATATATAAATATTTGAATATATAAATATGTATATAAATATTAAATATATAAATATTATAGAATTATAATACTATTCAGCATTCTATTTCTAACCAAAAAATGTTTATATATAGATACATATATACATATATGCATACATACATATATCACGCATTATGCATATATGCATATATAGGTGCGTGCGCGTAAATATTTCTTTCCGAGCAATGTATATAGCTTGTATCCTTTTGATTATTACAATTATTTTTTTGTTTTCCGGATTAGAGATATATTTCTTACCGTTCTCAGTTTCTAATATTTTATAAACATTTCAATCTATTTCATCAAATGGTTTTTTTCTTTTGAAGTTTTAAATGTTCATGAAATATCGGAACTAAAATATCAGGAAACGCAATTTCAAGCCAAATATAAACCAAATATAATTCTAGAATATAGTTCTATGGTCAAACTATATATATAACTATATATACATTTTTTCTTTCTTAAATATAAAAATTTAAATATAAAATTTAATTAAAAATAAATTTATATGAGAGTATTTATTCCAGATCCAACTTACATCAATACTATACTCGTATATATCAATAATTTATAGTACATACATATTTATAATATACACATATACATGCAATAAAATATAAGTTTATATTTTAATGCAGAAACATATACATCGTTGTTTAGCAAAGTCTTTAGTCGCGCTGCGCTCTTTAAATCAAAGCCGCGAACATGCGATTATGATATTGTGGGCTGTCTTCTGACCTCGGGTGAATTAAGTAACTTGAGATAGGGAAACTGCCAGCTCATTATTGCACTAGCGGAAAAGCGTCAGCAGCGATTACAAAACGCGAATTCTTTTAATCTTGGCCTTCAATGATTGCGGTTAACGGCCAATAATCTTTTGCAGTTCCATCCCAACCTCTTTATATTATGAACATTAAGGAGAGATAATTCTGTCGTGAATCTCTAACGGATCTCATCCAGATATAGATCCTATCAACGGATCATTATTTATATTATTTTACAATTATTAAACAATTAAATCTTAACTGCAGGATATTTATTTTATCCAAATCCACCTTTTAAGTGTTAGAGGATTAAGTGTTAGTTCGGCAACCTCCAATTGACGTTGATAGATCAACGTCAGATAGAATCTCCAACGTACATTAAGAGACATGATAGTATCTCACACCAAGCATGCGCAAAACGATGCATGCCTAAATTATATATATGCATACGCAAAACACTATCGATTATCAGACTCTAACAACTGAATGAATTCAGTTCATAATAATATCTAAGATTCATTTTGTATAAGAAATATATTTTTATTTTCGCTTTATGTATTCTAAATTGAAATATTATGATGCACTAATATATAAGCATTAATGTGCAACAAATATTATAATTAAAAAATAGTAATATTGTAAGATAATAAGAATTATCATATTATATTTTTAATTAAAACAAATAATAGATACAAAGAACACGGATAGTGAGACACGTAAAGATATATTTCCTTGTTTGTTTTATAAGAATGCTGAAATATATATATCTTTTTTTTCATTATTATATATATATATATATATATATATATATATTGATATATATTTGATATATATATATATATGTATATACATATATACATATACATGTATACCAAAAAAGTATATAAAAAAAGACGATATTTACAAAAATCTTAAAATCATTTTAAAAAAAGGTATCAAGTATATATTTTGTATGTATACGTGCGTATTGGTTTTATAAATTGGTTATAGAAATAAAATATTATATATATAGTAAATATTATAAATAAGTAAATATTATATATAATAATGTATTATATATATAATATTATATATAATACATATAGTTATTACCAGATATAACTATTATTATTGTTTTATAAGATACAATAATTTAAATTTTTACAAGATTTGCAAACAATTAACGAATAAGTTGCATGTAATACATATATATTTATTACGATATTACACTATCTCTTACTATGCCGATATTTTCCTGTAGTGACTTTACTTATATTATATGTATAATCAGCCGAATATATATGTATATATATATATATATATATATATACAAATACATACAATTATACATAAACAATTTTCTTTACAAACATTTTGCTTATAAACATATAACATGCAATAAATTATCTTGATTGAAAAATACATAATCATAATATAATTATGAAAGATATACTTTTAAAACATAAATAAGAAATAAATAATGTTTTTAATAAAAAGTAACTTGATATTTCTGAATATTAATTAGACAGGAATAATGTCAACTAATTATTAATAAATGTTACATTCAATTCAATTAATTATAGTCTATAAAATTTCGACACACTCACGACAATAACACACTCTTTTTCATTTAAAAAATTTTTTATTTCTTATATTTTAAAAATATATCTTTTACTATATTAAATATTAGAATGAGATCTTTTTGAATCAAGATAACTTATTGCACTTCATAAGAAAAACTATGTATATTTATATGTATATTTGTATAAATTACTTTCCAAATTTTTGATATAATATTTTATATAATAATTTTTTATGTAATATTTATCATACTATCATTATATACTATATTACATTATACATTACGTTATATTACTATTGTACTACATTTTTTTTATACTTTCATTTTTTTAATTATAATAAATATAAGATATTATGATATTTATTAAAATACTTTAATGAAATATGCTTCTCTATATTTTTCTCTTATTTAATAACTTTGACATTGTAATTTTTGCAGAAATACTTTATGTATATTAACATATATTACACTTTTCCGATTGAGTTTTTTTATTATAATAGGTATATGTAAATATCTATAATATAATGAAATAATATAATAAAATATACTCTTTTACTCATTTCTCGTATTGGCTACTTTCTGATATCACTTTTATGAAAATTTATATATATTATATTTTCCTGTTACATAACTTTTACGCTGTTTTTTTATTTATATATGTATTTTATTATTTATTATAAAATTCATTATAAAATTAATACATAATATACTTGATATCTTGTTTGTATTTATTTTTGAAAAAGATAAATTTTTATGGATATATAAACAAATATAAAATAAATAAATATTCATTCATATAATTTTATATAATACGTACGTTTAATTTCCAATATAGATGTAGATTTTGCAGTAGTAGTTACAGTAGTAGTAGTAATATTTTGTGTAGCAATTAATGACAAATAAATTAGTATAATTAATAAATTTATTAGAAAATGCAGCTTGTATTCCATAATTATCACATATGAAAAATATATGTATTGCGTGAAAAATTATTTATTTCAGCTAACTATTCACGTTCGCTAATGAATTCATACTGAAAAAATATATTATTCATACAAGCGATTTGATTCTCAAGTTTATTTCCTTCCCGTATGATAAAAGAGCTTACAGGAAACCAAAAAGATAAATCACAACTTACATTATCAGATCATCAAATTAATAAAATAATCGCAGATTTATTTCAAAATATATTACAACAAAAAATACATATACGTAAAAGATTGCATTATAAATATTAAATACGTATAAGGTATGTTTGAACGTAATTTTTTATCTGCGATCCTCAAGTTTAGTGCAAGTTAGTTTTAATGTGTTAATTTCCGATTATATATTATGCGTATTTAAAAAAAATCTTTGGTTCTTGATACAAATATAAATACAAAAAATTTAAGGGAAGTGTTTTAGCTTATTTTAAGAAAATACATCGTATGAGCATATATTTTAAAATATTTCATTTAAATACAAAATATCAAAATTGAGAAAAAATATGAAAATTTTAGAAATTTAGAAACATTTAAATGATACTTCATTTTATTTTCATTTAACAGTTTATTTATTTTTGAACTCGTTAGTTTTCAAATAAGTAATTCGCTAATTAATGAATTAAGAGATATTCAAATGCTATAACAGATTTAAATCTAATAAAATTAAATTTTTTTCTATAGGATATCAGGAATTTTCAATTTCTATTACAATTATTTAAAAGATCTTAGAAATCATATAATAGCTGAAAATAAAAAAATATGTAACATTCCAAGTATTTGAGATTTATATATGGTATTTGGGATTGGGATATATATCATTGAAAGAAATCAGAATAGGTATAATTACAAGACATTATCAGTAATTTGATGTTAATTCTCTTTTTAATTACTATTCACTTTTTTGTTTATAGCAACGTGATTTCCTAATAAAAAGTGAAGTAATTTGCAATTTTTAATTTCAATGTCTTATTTTAACCCAAAAATAATGTACACATATACACACACGCCACGCACACGCATGCGCGTGAGGCTGATTATTTCAAAAAAACATAAGACATATTTCTTATGGATTTAATACGTAATTTTTAAAATATTATTAAAGAAAAGATAGTGACATATTCTCTTATCAAAAAATCTAATATATAGATATAAAAAGTATGTATAGATAAATAAAAATAGCGATATAAAAAAACAATTTTTAACACAACGTACGTATATCAAATTTAAATAATATATCTCTAAATTTTCTAATATATCTCTAAATTTTTCAAATATATATGAAATATATATGAAATATATATTTCAACTTTGATATTCTTAACTTAAAAGAGCAGTTAAAATATATATTCATAGTCTAATGCCTTACCACGCATTATTACGCCGCAATACGTTTTTTTTAACTATATTCTACTATATACTATATTTACTCCATATTTTTATTTCATTTATTTCCTTCTAAAGTTCATAAATACTATTTGCCTAGACAAAGAATCATAAACGTATTTTTATATTGCATTTCCATTCCTATATTTGGATATCTAAATCCTGCGTCTCCACTCAAATTTCTAGATTTGCCGATAAAGCATCTTTATAAAGAAGACACATTTCATATCTAATTTAGATCTCATTAGACTTTAAATCTAGTTAGCTCTTAGATCTCAGAACAGATCTTAAAAATTAGATTTCGTTAGTTCTTGCTAATCTTCGCAGAGCAATACTTCTAAACATTAATAAACTATCTATCTCACACGGAAAATATTCTTATTTTATTCATTCATCTTTATTCATTTCTTCATTTCTCTTGAAATCATCATTACACAGCATTGCTAACAGATATAGTTACTGCTATATCTAGGGTATCTCGCTTATTGCTTCAGAATATGCTTTCATTTGCAAATTTTAATCAATTAATAACTTTTTATTAATAACTAATTTTATTAATAACTAATTTTATTATTGCAAATAGTATAGAAGTTTTCAACTCAAATCATGTTCTTTCTATCGAATGTTGTTTCGAATTTTGTCAGTATTATAAATATCTAATATCATACCTAAAAAATTAAAAGTAAAGATGAGTTGTCAACAATTGAAAAATATTTATAATTAATTTTATTTTTAGAAAGATATCTTTTTATAAATGCTACACGGATATTTATATATATGAATATTATAAAAATGTTTGCAGATATGAATTAAGAGATGTTTATTTATATTTATTTATATGAATTAAAAGATGTATTTATTTATATCTACATACATATACAAAGTATATATCTATACAAAAGTTATACCTACAAAGTTATACTTTTTACTATATGTAATATAATTCTGATAAATGCATTTATATACAATATAGACATATTAGATTTATTAGTTTATTAGTTTTTAGTTATATGGAGTTTCTTATGTTTTAATATTTCAATAGCTGTGAGATATAAAGTTTTTGAACAATCAAAACATTCGTATGCTTGACTATTAGGCTTATAAATGACATTTTCGCCTTCTTTTTCGATTACATTTACAGTCATACAAGAATTCTGATGTCGAAGTTTTTCTATGCACGACAGAATTATTTGAAGGCCACAGTTTGAACAATGCCATACAGTCTCATGCATTTCTGCAATAAGTCGTTCACTCCAATCAGTTTCTTTTATGCTGCGACAAAAAGTTATAATTGAAATTTTATAAGTAAAGAATCATGAAATATTTATATCAATTAACGTATTTAATTTTGCATAATTTAACATTTAATCTTTTTGATTATATTTTTTCTATATAATGACGTGCAATATAAATAATCACAATAAATTAGTGTACATATGAAAATAAAATATATTTACCAATTATATGTAATATTATCTGTCACATAAACTCCACCTTTAGTTATATTCGGCGTAGTACTGAAATCTGATTGAAAAGGATTAGATCCTATATTTATATCGTTATTGCCACTACCTATATACATCACTTTCAAATCGGCTGGTAACAATCGTTTTATGGTGTATGGCACTGTGGTATACATATATTCAATTAATTCTTGCGTAAGACTTTGTTCAATTATGAAATCTTTCTTCTTCTCGTTACGTGGATCAAAATATCCTAAAATAATATTTATATTAATTTTCTATGTATATAAATTAATAAATATTATTAGAAAAATGAAATATAATATAATAATTCAAAATATGCCTTTTACCTTGTAATTGTTGATTTAACAAAAGATCCCATTTATTTCTCAATTTGACAGCTTTAAACAATAAATTTTGACCATTATCAAGAATGGGAAATTCTAACATCAGCCACGAATCGCATATTATTCTATAAGATATAAAAATTATTTTTTTATGTCAAATTGAAATATTTTATTTAAAAAATAGAAGGAAAATATTGTATGTAAAAATATTATATTATATATGAATATACAAAGTTAAAATTAGCATACTCACATTGAACATGTGCTATTCGTGTCTATTTCGCGTGCAAATAGCAGTAATGTTTGCGCGGCTGGTATTCTTAAAGTATTCATTAGATATGGTTTTGTCGTCTCCAATAAAGATCTATTAACAATATAAACAATATTTTCTTAGATGTGATAGATTAAAGCTATATAATATAAAGCTATAAATGTTAACTTACAAATATGCCAATATTTGATGTTTAGAACTAACAGGAGTCTTGCTCTTGAATCCTGGTATCGATACAATATCTGATTCTTCGATTTGCAAAACTTGTGGATGATTTCCGAAGAAACTTATTGGATGTAAGGCAACGTATGGTTTCGCTTTCGTATGAAATAATTGTTCGCTCGTAGACTAAATAATGACATAAAATATATTATGTCAAATACGTTTTACATATAATATGTTCAAAACAACAATCTATAAGACTTTTAAATAAATAATATTAATTGAATTAAGTAAAAAATATTTAGTTCAGATAGATTAGTTAATATAGAAAAAAAATTGGAATCAAAATTCAATCGAAATTAGAAGATAATTTAATCGAATTATCGATCTTTTATTTCAGTAATAGTACTTCTATTTTTCAAAGTTATAATATAAAATCAAACAGCTATGTAATCATATTTTTAATTTAATGTTTATAAAAGATAAAATATTGAATATTTATTTTCAATATTATATTGCAGGAAATATATCACATTATTGAAATAATATATTATATAAATAACAAATATCTTTTCTTTATACCATTTTTATACGTGCCATACTCAAATATATATAGAAACATTTCAACTTCATTTTTTTTAATAGAAAAATTCATTAGAAAATGGATTTTTGAGAAAACTTATATATGAACTGAATGCAAAATTAAAATCTCTTTGTGCGTCTACAAAAATAAAAATGTTTAGAAATTAAGAGCTAAAATAGAGAAGTTTTTAAAATATTAAATTTTTTTAAATCTATTGCTAATATTAATTATAAACTTCTCATAAAAATTAGAGAAACATTTCATTTTTCTTAAAAATTAATCATGCAAGTGTAATTTCGTTAAAAATGTACGAATCCAAATCCAATTTAAATCCGAAATCCAAAAAAGATTTCAAAATTAAAAATCTCTAGTTCTGAAAGATTACAACATTTTTTAATTTCTGTAATTGGTCATTTTTACAGACAACTATAAACTGAACAAAATAGAACATCTTCTCAATGGATCTATCATCTGTCTAAAAAAATTCTATGAAACTCTTTGACTTTTTAATATAAAAATTTAAAGTTTTTCTTACAAAATCATTTTTTTTTTAAATCTTTCTAAGATTTTTTGTCATTGAGTTATCATAGATTAAAGGTAAGCATTTTGACTTTGACTTGACTGTTTTTCTATACCTAAGTTTAATCCTGCATTTGGGAGAATTTCCCGAATGATTATGAAATTCTTTTTAAGCTAGCCATTATAATTATATAAAATAAAACATACAAAAAATTATAAAATTATAATTTGATATAAATGGAAAAAGAAAACAAAATAAAATTCAATTAATATTAAAACAATTGATCTTTATGAAATATTAACAACAATATAAAAATTAAATAGTTATAAATACAATCTTCTCGGTAGGCTTCGGATAATGCTAATGCTATTTTTCCAAATTTTAATGAAAAAAGCTAAAGAAAATTGTTTTTGTTCTTGCTGACATTTCTAAAAAATCAATATAGTGTAACAACATCGAAAATTAATCTTCTAACATTAATTGTACTTTATTTTCCCTCATACCCTGTTCTATTAAAATTAAATAATTTCACAATTTTTTATATGTTTATCCCAAAAAATCATAATAATCATGAAGAAAATTCCATAATTATCCGGATTTTTTTAATGTATTAATTTTTATATTTAAAAAACATGAAGAACAAATTTTTTTCATTGCTCTATACAATTGTTCTTCGGATAAAAATATAAAACGAAAAAAATCGCAAATTTTTATATTTATTTCCATCCATTTGCATCATATTTATATGTCTTCAAAAAAAATTTTGCGATTACAACATTTAATAACAACATTCAATAAAGTTTCAACTTTAAGAATCGATTTTTTGAATTATAATTTTTAACAAAATTATGGGCAGATAAATCAAAGTTAAAATGCTCATTTTTTATTTAATACGCAATAACTTAAATTTTAACAAAAATATTTTAGGAATATTTAAAAAAGATTTTGTAAGGAAAACTTTAAACTTTCATATTAGGAAATTGAAAATTTTCGCAATTTTTTTTTAAACTTATGAAGTGTACTTTATAAAGATTTTATTTTAAATCTTTATTTAAAAGATACACTATAAGCATAATATATCAAGTTCTTATATTTAATGCATTCGCTTTAAAAAAAAATTTGTTGGACTTCTATTTGAAACGTAGACTTGATTCGAGACATAATATGAGAATTTATTCGGCGATTTTATATAAGATTTAGCAAATATCAAGCAGAGACTTCATATCATTGAAAGAATGCAAAAAATTTTGTTATTTTCTTCACAAAAAGTTATCTTGCACATTTTATATATATATAATACGGGCAATAATACGGGCAAAAATAATATTTTCAATATTCGTTTTTCTTAGTGGATCTGTAATGTATAGAAGATGTACCTATAGAAGATGTCTGTTCTGTTTTTTAAATGTCTTTTCCTCAACTCTTTTTGTTGTTAACCCTTCTTTTTTCATTTTATTGCAATTATTTTATTATCTTTTATATAAAATGTTTTAAAAACGATTGTGAAAAATACAAATGTTCTGCTATCGACACTAAATCAGATAGTTCATTTTGCACGAGTTAGAATTTCCTAATTAGAATCGGATGAAATTAGCTTCTGAGAATTTGAAAACTTTTAATGATTTTGCTTTTGAAAAGCGCATAAAGGAATCTAAAAAAAACAAAAAAGTCAACCCATTCTATTCATTTCATGTAACATTTTTTACATGATATTTAGTAATGAATATTAATATTAAAATATTGAAACTAAATATTCTTATTTTTTATTTCTACATTAATACTAAATATTTTTATTCAAGTTAACAACAGACATCTATTTTAAAATCTTTAAATCTTCTTCAAATACTATATATACAATGAACACAAAAATATCCAGATCTTTTTGAAAAAAATATTTTCAGGAAATAAATATAATTAGCAATTTATTAATATATATTTTTATCAAAATTATTTTAATAAAAAAATCTGATATATTATATATGATAATATATATTTGATATAAGATTTTATATAAAATTTGAAATATCATATAATACATATGAAATATATATGAATGAAATATTATATGATAATATATATATATATATATATATATATATATATATATATATATTAGTCCAGTAATTACAAATAAAAAATTATAAACAGAATAAAAATAAGAAAGTAATCTTTGAGAAACCAATAATATTAATTTTATCACGCTATTTAAACAGATTGATATACAAAGATAATAAAATAAAAAAATGAAAAATTATTATTAATTTGATTTAAATATCTTTGAGAAGTCAATATACAAATAAATTATTGTCGATAAATCTCTCCATACAATCAATAATTAATCATTATTTCAAAAGAAAATCAGTTAAAAATAATCGATTAAAGCATTTACGAAAATTCAGTTATAAGTTTTATAATTGAATGACTAAAAGAAGAAATTATAATTAATCAAATAAAATTTCGAGAATACAAAACTGGATACTCCAAAAATTCTGAGTTGAAAATCATGGTATACATTTTTTATATAATCGATTTAATTTTGAAATGCTGTAGGAATAAACATCCATCAATGTTGCAATGCAAATGTTGTTAAAAAAGACGTTCCGAATAAACAAGATTCATTGCAATGAGTGATTATAATTCATGAAATAATATCTTAAAATTGATAAAAATAGAAACATTAATTTTCTTATTCTTATCTCACAATCAATTATCAGTAAATTTAATACTTTTAGATTTTTAGAAATGTATAAGCACAGCAAAAATTGTTATTTATCTTTTATTAATGATATATAATAGAAACATAAATTGAGATTTAAAAAAAAATATTCATATTAGAATGATACAGAAATTATCAATAATTATATTTATTTCAATCATATTAACAATAATCCTGATTTATAAAATAAAACTATAATTTTTTCATATTCCAAAACAATCGCATTTTCTCAATCATTGATTGTATATTTGTGCAGTATTCATATAAATATTATTAATAAGATAAAAAGAAAAAAGAAATTTTTCGAGAAAAATAACAATTAAATCAATTTCAATAGATAAGATCTTATATATATAATTAATATATTAAATCTTATAAAATTAATATATCAAAACATACATTATTTTTAATGATTATCTCAGAAAATTTATTCTTAAATTGAAATTTAAATAAAACTTAAATTAAATAATTTAAATTAAAAAATGGATGAAAATGTTTAATATGAAAATATCATTTTTTATTCTTATTAGAATAATAAATGCTTATTAGAATAATATACTTCAATTCTCCTGGTTAAAATAATATTAAAAAATATTTATTATGTAAATTAAAAGATTACGAATTAATGTTAATATTTTCTGAAATTTTTTTTATATAGATTTATATAGATTTTTCGCATTAATTATACTATGTATACTAACACATAAATATATTATATAGTATAAAAACTAAGTTTGTTTATATAATATGTAATTTTTACCTTACAATAATTAAACTCGTCAGCGCAAGCGAATTGGGGATATAAACCGCTGCACAATATCAATTTTAATATGGTCAAATCTTTATAATTGCATGCAGTAGATGCCATCAAAAGATTCTGCACTTGACTCCAATCATTTGTCATCCGAAATTCTATATCTTTTATGTCAAAGTCTTCATTATCTTCATCATTATTTTCTAGTTGTTTATCAAATGTCTCTATTTTTAATTGTTTACGTCTTTTCGGTTCATTTTGTTTATAAGTTCTTTTAAGAGACTTTAAGTGTTTTAATTCCCCGTATCTTATCACACGTTCTGCACTAGTCATAGAGGAGTTTGATTCTGGAAGACTATAGAGTAAATTGCAATCCTGCAACAATATACAAAATAATCATAAGCAATAATATACAAATAATAATATAGAAATAAAAATATTAAATACAAATGTAAAATAATAAGATTTGAAAATTATCTATAATCATCTATAATTTATAATATCTATTTATTATTCATAGAGAGGTATTAAATATTTGAGAGATGCATTAATTCTTTAACTGCAAGTTATCAAAAAATAAGAATATTATATAAATAAATTATATAAATCAAAATATTCTTGCATGTATCTTTATATATATAAAATTACAAGAATATGTATATTTATGTATGTAAACATATAAATGTATATATATATATATATAATATATTATATAATATATATAATACATATTTTTGTAATTTTAACATATACAATAAACTAAATTTTAACATATACAAAACTTGTTAAAATTATCTTCAAATTACTGAATTAAAGAAAAAGTCAAGCATCTAAAAGTTTTGATAATATCCAGTAAATGATTACTATGCATATATGTAACTAACTTGAAGTAATTCCTTAAATTGAGCTCTCAATTTTATCATCTCATAAAATCGTTGTTCTTCCAAACCTCTTCTTCTACACCACTTCCTGCTGTTATTACTACTGCTTCTGTATTCTTGAGAATTTTCTTGCTTTACTTCTAGCCATTTTTTAAATGTATTCAGTAATGTTATCGGATCGCCATGATCAGATTCTAATTTCTTTCTAAATGTCTTCAAAGTTATTAATATTACTTTATTACAAAATTTATTTCATAACATAGTCATTCCATATTAATCGATTACCTCGCATTCAGAATCCCTATATGCTCTATTGATAAATGGCGTTTGTATACTTAAAGCAGCAGCTAATGACAATATAGGCTCTACTTGATGAAAAATGGATCCCATGATTAGCATTTTCCCTATTGTAATATCAACAGGTAGACGTGCCAAAGTTCTACCAATACATGTAATCTTTTCCTTATCTGTCAGTGCACCCTAATAAAAGAATTATTCATTTTATATTCATATTTTATAAAAATAAAGCATATACAATTTGAAAACGAACATGTACAATTCAAATACCAACATGATCTTTTAAGGAAAATATGGCATTTTCTATATTATCAATTGGTGGTGGTTCTATAAACGGAAATTTTCGACAATCAGGAAGTCCCATTGCCATCATTTGTAATAGCAAAGAATCTAAAGGTACTCGTTGTAATTCTGGCGTTGAATATGTTTCCAACATTTGATATTCCTCTTCCGAATAAACTCTATGAAAGAAATCTTGTTTAATTTTGAAAAAATTTTGTTTATATCACAATTTCCGACGAAATTACCTGTAACAAACACCAGGTCCAGTTCTACCTGCTCTTCCTTTTCTTTGTTCTGCACTGGCTTTACTTATCCAAAACTCTTTCAACTTTTGCATTTTACATAATGGATCATAACTCATTTCCTTTACTTTTCCACTATCAATGACAAATCTGATTCCGTCGATAGTAACAGATGTCTCTGCAATATTAGTTGCAACGATGCATTTTCTGATACCCTTAGGTGCATAGTCGAATACCTACAGTGATAAAAATGAAATAAAATAATACAATAATAAAAAGTATTTAAAAAATTTATGGAAATAATAATATAGAAGAAGTATACTTTGTCTTGTTCAGTAATAGAAAGGGTACTGTGAAGTGATAAAACTATCCAATTATTTTTCTTCATATTATATTCCTTAGCAGCATCTACGACCGCAGTAATTTCACTTATTCCACTCAAGAATATTAATAGATCACCTTTCTCTTTAGCTGTAATATTTTGAATATTATCATATATTTTAAATAACAATAATATTATATATCAATAAGTATATAATTAATAAGGAGATCTAAGAAATATGAAATTAAATGAGCTTATTGAAAAAAAGAGTTAAGAATGTAAAATATGTAAAAGGATTTAAATATAAACTTTAGTAAAGAAGAAATTGCATATAAAGTTGACCATTTGGCCAATCATATGGTAAATACTATAAATAACTTTGATAAAATGTGAAACGTAAATTTAATCTCATTAATTTGTTATTTATTATATGTTCCAAAATTTAAAAAAAATGATGCAATTTTTTGGTAAAACGTATCAAAGTTGACAAGTCAACACAAAATTTTTACGTTAATCAATTATATTTCTCTATATAAATATATATATGTATGTATATATATATATATATATACATACATATATTTATTTATTATATTATATATATATATATATTTATTTATTATATATATTATATCATATAAAATATAAAATATAAAATATTTGTAGTGTATGATCGTATTTCCAATGTTTTTATTTTTTTTATTTTTATCACAACAATATCCGGAATTTATAATAAATAAAAATAAATGAAGAAATAAATATACAAAATCCTTGTTATTTTTATTATATATAATAAATATTGTATAATTATTAGTATTTTATTACAAAGAATTTAAAAAATTAATTAAACTGATAAACATAATTATTATAAAGAAAAAATGACACTCAAATTCTATCACAGATAAAAAAAAATATGCACATGTCACGTCATTTAATTACTGTGCTTCATACTTTATTGAAACTAATCATAGTATTTATCATACATAATATTAATTAAATGTTCAACTTTATATTAGAAAATTTTTCAGAAACGATGACCTATGCAATCAAATTCTTACAATACTTTTAATATTTTCAATCCTCCTTTTTTAATAAACTATGACTTATTTAATTTCGTGTTTTACAGTTTTATCATTTCCTTAGATACAATTATTCTTACTTGGATATTTTTCATCAATTATTTGCATTATTTGCACGTACGGACTTGGATCGAATCTATCATTTTTGGACTTGATATCTTCTATAATTACAGGGCGATAGAGCAATTGAATTGGATATAATCTTCCAGGAACCTGAATATATGAAAGATATTATTAATAGATATTATTAATATTATTAATAGATTAGTTTAGAATCAAAATATTATAAAAAGATATTTAAAGATTATTAAATTATTTAAGTTATTAAAATTTTATAATGCAATGCTAACTTACTTTTATCAACTTAACATTTTCTTTTGCGAAATAATTACTAAAAAGCTCAATATTAATAGTAGCAGACATTAGTATTAACTTCAAGTCAGGTTTTTGATATATAATACATTTCATAATGCCCAACAAAAAATCTCCATGTAAATGACGTTCATGTATTTCATCCAAAACCACTACATCATATACAGATAATGCTGATTCACTTGACATCTATTTATAAGAGTACATTTTGTTATTCATAAAGTTTTTTGAAATGATTAAATAATTTTTGGATATCAAAATACTTACTTGTCGTAATAATAAACCTTCTGTTATGAATGTAATGTTTGTCTCTTGATTTTTCTGTTTTTCAAAGCGTATCTGATATCCAACTTTGTGGAGATTCTCGCTCAACATTTCGAAAGCAACTCTCTTTGCTAGAGATATGCATGCTATTCTTCGAGGTTGTGTGCATGCTACATTATACATATATAAATAAATTACAAATAAAGATAAATGAAATTATATTTTCAATAAAAATAATGAAAACTATAAGACTTCTGACAAAAGTAAAATTTAATTTAAAATAATGATTTAAAAAATATATATATATATATATTTATATATATAGAAAATATAAATGTTTATATTGTACTATAAGTTTTCCAAAATTTATTATTGTAAATTATTACTTATAATTTATTATAAATGTATTTTATAATGTGACCAATTTGAGAGATTGATTGCATAACATATAATTAAATTAAAACTTTAATTTTATAAAATTAAATAATAATTGTTATAGTTCTTTTCTCCATAATGTATTAAATATATAATCTTGATATTAAATCATTAGGTTGAGATTTGTTATATTCTACTAAACAGATGACATTGAAAACTTATATTTAGATTTAGTAATAAATAATACTTCTTATTAAATTACCTTACCTATTCTCTGAAAACCAGCTTCATATAAGTATTGAGGAATCTGAGTAGATTTACCACAGCCAGTATCTCCTGCTATAATGATCACTTTTTCTTCCTTTATTGTTTTCATAATTACTTTTTTGTATTGCGTTATTGGTAAATTATCCTGCATATCCCTAAGCTTTTTCAATTTACTAAATTTCTCCCGTTGATTAAAATCCAAATATAAAACTATTATATCCTTAAATTTCAATAAACGTGATTTTGTCAATTGTTCCATTTCTGATATATGTGCAAATAATTCTTCATAAGATAAATTAAGTCTCAAATTTAAGCAATAATATTTATGATATTTTTCTGGCACCCCTATCGAATTTAAAGTAGAATTGACAGCTAGTTCATCGCTATCATCTAATCGCTTTTTCACAGTTTCGTATTTCTCCACAAATTTCCAAAAATCAGCAACATCATGGATGAGATTTAGATTTGTTATAAAGACTTTGTTTAATATATATTTGTAATTATTAAAACGAAAGTCCTCTTCAACTTGTTTATGATTTCGCAAGGATGAAAATGGCAATTCGGAATGCTGCATTTGATTAGAAGATATATACGTTTCCTGATTTCTTGACAAGGATTTTGAAGATTTGTGTTCTTTACTTTTGTAACTCTTATATTTTTTCTTATGATATTTGTTAATTTCATTTATATCTTTGCAAATAGATGAACATTGTTCTGTTCTGTTTTGTGACATTTTTTTACTTCCCTTGATTTTGTATCTGAGGTTAGTTATATCACACTTTATATATGTATTTTATTTTAGTAAATATATATCTAATAAAATATATAATCCAGTAATATTCTTTTATAACCTTACTTTTTATACACGATGTAACTTTGTCAAAATAAATTCATTAATCTTATTCACACCTCTACATATTTCAGATATGTTCTTTACACCAGTTGCACTAGTGCACTAGTTCTCTTTTCTTTCGTTCTCTTTTCTTTCCACCAATATAAAATTGTATATCTATTTCTTGTAAATTCTCTGTATAGACTAATTTAGCGGAAAAAATAAACCTACTATTGTATTAAGAATTTGTAGAAGACATGTATAGAGATTCACAAACCATCCAGATTTTAAATTTAAATTATCTAAATTGTGATAAAAATATACCGAGAATCGTGTAATCGAATAAAATAAACTAATCGCAATATAATAATTCTTTACTTTTGAATTATAATTGATCAATTATAGTGCTCGCTTGTAACTTAACACGAAAATAAATATCATATATTGTAAACTTATTGCTTGAAGATTCAAATTTAATGAAGAAGATATTAATTTTCGTTCTCATCTTTATGTAATATTGCTTATTTCAATGCTTCTCAAATAATATGAGAAATAGTCGGTTTTGATAATAGCTATAGTGTGAGCTTCAAGCTTTTTGATTGGTATACCGAGGTATACCGTATTGGTATAGTTTTGCATGCTATGGCATGCTATGGCTTGACTGCAGACTGACATAATTATGTCCTCGAGATACTTAAATATAATTATAATGACTAATTATAATGACTAAATAACTGATAGCAAAATATCACAAAAATTCAATAAAATTGGTATAGAGATACAAAGAAAAAAATATATATTTAATTAATAATTTCAATAGACCACGCAACTAAAATTTTTTATATAAAAATTGTATTTAAATGTAATAGCATTATCTTGTGAATGGAAATAATTAATCTTTTATTTGTAAAGTAATAATAAATTATTTAATGAATAAATTTGAATTATTTTCTTTCTAAATTTATTATTTAAATATTATTTTCTAGGAAAATTATTATAGAAAATTACTAGAGATTATTGCGATTAAATTAAATTATGATTAAATTGAGATTAAATTACGGGAATAATTTGAATTGATAGTGAGCGATATAAAATTATGCTTTTAAATATAGTGATTGCTCACTATATGTATAATTAATTCTGTAGTTAACATTTAAGATAATCTTGATCAAGTAGTCTGTTCAATATGAATTATTTTATGATTAATTTATTTCATAATAAAATAAAACAAACTTTATTCCAAAAGATTTTGTTCAAATTTTACTTGATTTAAAATTGACTTGACAAAGATGTACTTAAAACCATACTTATTCTCAAATCGGCTGTAATATTTTCGTAATATTTTCATTAATTTTTCCAAATATGAGATAAAATATAAGATTTAAAATAATATTTTATCTATATAATGTCTAATATATATTATAAGCCATATTTTGTTATACATGTTACATCTTTTATTGATAATTAGTAGAAATGTTAAGTTAAGATATTTTATAAGATAGAAGGCACATTTTTTGTTTCAAATAATATGTTGATACACTTATATTTTAAATATGCAAATAAATAAGATATTATTTTACCAAGTAAAATATTATTAAAAGATAATTGTTTCCTTTTTAATATTTATTTATTTGAAAAAAATTGTTGATAATAAATACAATTTTCAAATACTATGATGCGTAATATTACAATTAATTGTATGTAGTAATATAAAAATATAAGTAATATTCCAAAAATCCTTATTTGAAATCTTCGCGAAAATTTTATTTAAACATGAAATAAAAAGTTCGTAATCATAATTTATAGTCATTATTCTTAAAACTACTATGAATTTAGTTTTAAGACGCCCTCTACATCCATAATCAAAGAAGAAGAGATTTAGGAAATTGAGCTAAAAATCAAGTTATACCTTGTTCTTGTTTGAAAATATGTTAATATGATTCATAAACACCCTTACGCAGTTTCTATATCATTTCAGTAATATAATTTACATTAGGCCCACACTATACACTAGATTTATTTTTGCCAGCTGAAACGCTTCACTTGTACAACTTAGAAAAAGATAGATATACAATTTTAAGTACACGAGAAGTTTACGAGAAAGAGAAGAAGAAAGCAATGTGCCCAGTGTAGCCAAAGCAACGGAAGAAAACAAACCTACAAGTTTACTTAGTGCAAAAGTGCAGCCAGCCCAAAGAATTTTATTTAATTATAAAATTCATTGTGGTGTAACGTGTAATTATTCTTCAAGATGCAAGTACCGCCAATTTTCATGGAATTACCATTGGAGGATCAGGTAAATTTATAAAAAATTGTAAAAGTAGAGAATCAAACATTTTAAATCTACATTTCTTTCATATTCATTATGAATAAAAAGATACATTTCCATTATCTTGTTTGTAACAGTTTTAGGTTATTTTATATTATTTTGTATTTGTGAAATATTAAAATATCAAATCAATATTTTTAATAGGATAATAATAATTGTGAAAATAATCATAACAATCTTTGCTTAATGTATCCGTAAAAAAATTAGCATATATTTATTGTTAATTATTTTCATCAGGCACAAGAATTAAGAGTATATTTTAAAAGCCTTGGTGCAGAAATTAGCGAAGAGAAGTCTCCTAAAGGTATAGAAGATGATTTACACAAGATTATTGGAGTATGCGAGGCATGTTTCAAAGAAGGAAATGAAAGCGAAATAGAAACAGTGCTAAATGATATTGTTTCTATCATGATCTTGGTAACTATAAGATTTGAGTTTATATTAAACAAAATTACAGAAGATATAATAAAAGATATTAATATATAATTTTTAATAGATTTATTGATATAATCCCAATACATAAAAATATATAAATATTTAGTCTAAATTTTGATTTTAATTATTTGATTTAATCGATTCAAATTCAATTTGAAAAGTTGTCAATTATTTTAACACAAAATTAAAAAGGAGACAAGAAAATATTTAACTTTTAAAGAATTGTAACTTTTAGATTAAATAAATAATGGAATAATATCATTAATTCTTTTTAAACTTTAGTTTGACTATTATTAATAAAGGCATTATGATATTTGATTGCTAAGTGTTACTAGATTTTTCAGCAATGTTTTCAATATAATTTTCACAATCTATGTTATTAAAACTCAAAATTATTTTGATTTGTTTATAGGATAACCTGTAATTGAAGCGTTACATATATTATATGTTTCTGCTATATTACTCTTTGTATCTTTTCTATTTTTTAACAATGTTTTCAATAAATTTTGTTATATTATATTCATTAATCAATTTTTTACCTTATTTCTTCTAAAAAACATATTTAATTTCATTTATATCATTTTTATATCTCTATATGTCTCTGTTTGTTTACAAAATCACTTATAATAAAATGACAAAGTAATTTTAATAATGTTATGTTTAATACTAGATTACCAAATAATAGTCTATAGCCCATAGTCTAAATAATTATTTATTAATAATTATAATTATAATTGTAATAAACAATCAAATTAACAGGAAATTATCTTTCCTTATTAATTTTATTTTTCTTATTGTATTTATTATCACAAAAATATTACATATATAAACTTTTTATATTATACTTAAGATTATTATATTTAAAAAAAATAATTTTATTTATCAAATCAATCCAGATTTGATCCAGATCCAAAAAACTTAAAATATACAAAATTTATAAGAAATTAACTTCATTTCAACTTGATACTTTATTTCATTTTCATTCTTTTTTTTATTATTTTAAATATTTATATTCAGATACCTACAGAACGTGCTGAGAATTTAATTTTAGCATTCTGTGAAAAGCTTGTAAAAGCACCTGGATATAAACTTGGATTAGTATGTCTAAAAGCGTAAGATATCGTTACTTTTTATATACTAATAAATGCATAATTTGATATTCTTTGTTTCTTTATGATGATTTTTTATTGCAGTTTATGGCTGCTATTTCAATCTCTTGCCGATGATTCTCCAATGAGATATCACGTTTATTATCACTTGGTACAAATAGCCCGCAATGTTGATCAAGTAAAAGCTGTATACAGTGGAATAGATCAATTGAAACTACAGTTTGCTTCTTTTCCACCATCAAATGAACAAATGCAAAAATTATTACGTTTATTACATGAAGTTCTTTCAAGTTGTAAACAAGGGTAATTATATATCTTATATTTCTATTATTATATCATATTATACCATATTATTAATTGATATTAATAACTGATATTAAAAATATCCAATCTGAAAGAAAAAAATGATATTTAAATAAAAAATTGTTTAAATTACTTAAATAAAATAAATATATTTTTTTTATAATGTCATGGTATAGAGAACAAGCAGCGGCAGTAATGGTAGAATTGTTAGGCACTTACACGGCAGAAAATGCTTCCGCAGCGAGAGAAGATGCGCAACGTTGTATATTAGCTGCACTAGCAGATCCTAATACATTTTTATTAGATCCACTTTTGGCTTTAAAACCCGTGAGGTTTTTGGAAGGTGAACTAATACATGATTTGCTTCTTGTCTTTGTACAAGACAAACTACCGGCATATTTACATTTTTATCAACATCATAGGGAATTTGTTGAACATCAGCTTGGTACACATTTGTTCTAATATTGATTATTATAATATCAAATATTGATAAGCATAATTACTTTTTAATTTTTATATTTATTTTCTTATTTTTCGATTATAGGATTAAATCATGAGCAAAATATGAAAAAAATGAGATTATTGACCTTTATGCAACTTGCGGAAACAAATCCAGAAATGTCCTTTGATACAATGCAAGAGGAATTACAGATTAGTGAATCTGAAGTGGAAAGTTTCATAATTGATGGTATACTATTTTTTTATAATCTTTATTCTATATATATTATATACATATTTAATTTAATATATATATGTATATATATTAATAATATAGTATAATTTTTATTTATTTAATATATATTGTTTAATATTTTTATATATATTATTATATTATCCTATATTAATATAAAGTGTAAAATAATGTATATTAATATTATTATGTGTATATATATACATATATATATACATATATATATATACATATATATATATATATATATATATATATATTTCATATGTTTATAATCTAAATTTCAAATGTTTTGTTTCAAAAACCGAAACTCGGTCATGTTTGATATTTCAATTTTTCATATATTTCATTAAAATGTGTTTCGTATATTTTTTATATTTAATCTTATTTCAGGCATTTCATACACCACATGTTGCATTTATAATAATAATATTTAATATACATAATATAGAATATAATATATAATTAGATAATATATAATATATTATTCTATTATATATTATTAATATTTTATAATAATATATATAATTATGTATACATTAAATATAATATATTATACATTGTATAAACAATACTATTTAAAATGAAGTATGATATCGAATAGACTTCATATAGAATGAAATTTTTGTAAATAATGTTTTTTTATATAATTTATTATTTGTAATTTGCAACAATTAATTATTATCCTGTAAACAAAGTAGTTACCATTATGCCTTTAAGTAATGGTCAATTTTAAGCAGGATATATCAAATGAATTAGTACTGGCTTAATAAAATGATATTTTTATTGAGTTATCGAAAAATTCAACAATTTCACATTGCTATTTAATATAAAAAAGAATTTAAAATGATATTATAACATTTCATATTTTTACATTACTTATTAATTGCTTTTAGTTTTAAAAACCAAACTTGTGAGAGCACGCATGGATCAAGCTGGCCGTAAAGTATTAATTTCAAGCACGATGCACAGAACATTCGGTCGTCCTCAATGGATGCAGTTGCGAGATCTACTTGTATCATGGAAAGCTAATCTTTCGGCCGTTCAAGACGGCATGAAAACTGTAGCTACCGCACAAATGGAGCTCGCAACGAAAAATAAAGCTACACTTGCTCATTAATAATATCAAGACAATATAAAAGTAAATGATATATAATACTGCACATGAGAATACTATAAATAACTGAATATAATATTAAATCTTTTGCTGAAGAAGGATTTGTATAAATAACTCCTTTCTTTTTCCTTTTCCCTATACATTTTTATAAAATCTGATTATAAAATAAACAAAAAGATTAATGGGAATAATAATAATGGTTATATTGTAATATTACATTCTTGAATAAAATTTTTATATTTAATATGTAAAAATCATTAATTATCTTTAATATATGTATCTTGTATTATATTTGTTTATGAGATAAATATAATTTAAACATTAATACATAATATATCATAATACAAACTAAATTAAAAATGAAAAAATTTATTTTATTTACTCGTCAATGATTAAAGATAACTTAAAATTAATTAATGTTTTATATGTATAATAATTGTTATAAAATGTACATGCAATATTCTATATATAACGTATCACATGATAATATAACTATCAAACATAATTTGATTTGTCTTCATATTGATGTGTATTATTATATATATCGATATAATTATTTCCATAATTTCAACTTGTTCTAAATTAATTGTTCGATCTCAAGTCACATATATAGGTTTTTTTAGAGCTTTAGATAGTGCTGTAGACAGAATTATCAAGCAACAAATGTACATATGACAAAGAATGGTGTTCTAGCATTAAACATTCCATTTATAGTTTTAATAATTGTAACGTAAAACCACTTTTCGTTTTATGAGAATTCTACAAAAAGATTAATTGTAATTGCCATATACAAGTATAAAGACAAGGGTAACTTTTATTCTAGAATTTTGTGATGATTCCTGTAGATGCTTATCCAAATATTCCGCATATTATTTATTAATGAACTGCATTTAACAGAGATATAATGAAAGACATAATGAATTTACATAACAATTGCGTTCTAGATATCAATTGTTATCCATTAAGAAAGCGTTTATTGAACGAAAACTGATCACAGAGCAGTTATAAAATAGTGTTCGCTCATATTGTAAATATGAACATATTGTAAATATTCTCACCTAACAGAAATTAGTGAAAGAAGTTCAAAGTTTAGAAGTTCAAAAAAGGTTATTCAACTATTGAACAACAGTTTATGTCTCTTGAATAAATTTAATCATCATTGAATGATAATAACGATATTCAATAAAAATACTAATAAAATTTATAATTACTTACATATTTTTATTTTTTTAAATATATTTTATATATTATATTTTTTATATATTTATTATATATTTTTTATATATTATTTTTTATATATATTATATTTTATTTTTTATTATATTATATTATTTATATTTTTTATTTATCATTATATTATATATTATATTTTATATATTTTATATATTACTTTTTTATATATTTATTTTTACTTACATATTTATAACATAAATATGTAAGTAAAAATAATAGCTGATAATTTAATTAGCCTTATTATTTTCCACGGGAAAATAACAGAAAAATGTTGTTACTCTTCGTTTGAATATAATATTAAATTTTAAATATCATACACCATATGTAGTATTGTAATTCAATCTAGACAATTCTTTAATTCTATTGTTTAACTTAATCATTCAATCTAAATTAAATGGATTTTTACTTATGAAGTTATTTGAAATCTACAAAACGTCTATTAATAATATTAAAGAAAATTGAATAAAATTTCCATTTAAAAAATCAGAATACATAAAACATAAAAATAGTAATAAACTCAACATTAAAAAATAAGTTTACTTGTTATTTAATGTTATTTATTATATTTTATTCATTATTTATAATATCATTACAATTATTTTTTTCAGTGACTTACTAATAACTGTTATTTTCTTTTATCAATATTTTAAATCATTATTTTATTATATTTTTCAATAAAGAATAACTTAATAATTAATTTAATATCATCGCTTTACAAATTTATTGGCAAGAGGAGATGTTCATTAAAATATTTATTTTTTGAATTAATATAATAAAATCGCAATCTATATGTTTGATACATTTTGAAAGAAGAAAATGCAAAAATGGTTAAAATTGGTCTCGAAATTCGAAATCTAAAAAATAAATCCCACAGTATATTTGTATGTATATGAAAAAGAAAGATAACACAATATTGATGTGCAAAATTATTAAAAAGCAATACACAAATATTTTGTTAAGAATATAAATAAAAAATCATAAATAAAAATTTATTTTCTTGTAATAAAAAAATAAGAAATAATAAAAACAAAGCCAAAAAAATAACAAAAATGAAAAATGATACCAATAATCTTTATCTTCATCATAAATAACGATAAAAAATAACAATATTTATTTATTTAAAAACATTTATTTATTTATTTATTAAGAATGACTTTTGTGTATAAATCTATATATAAAATACATCTGAAAATAATTATTAGAATATAAATATTAGAATCTATTCCGATTCGGTCTAGGAAACTGAAAGATAATATTTCCTATATATCACATGTTCTATATATTATATTATTTTGAACTAAAATGCAATTTTCCTTGCATTATATAAAATTCTTTTTACGTACATCAAAAAATATAATAGAATATTGTGGAAATATAATATAAATATAAGAAACATAGTTACCAATAAGTTATTGATAAAAAATAAATGTAATGATATACGTGTGCGCGCAGGCACGACACATGCGGAAAGAAAGAAGGAGATAGAGAGAGAGAAAGAGAGAGAGAAAGATTATTATAATTATATTTTATGTTATACTATTTACGCTTATTAAATATTCTTATCAATTAATAGTTATCAATCTTTCCAACAAATAAACTTATAGTAATAAACTTACTATATATATCTCATAATATATCTTACACCATGAGATATATTTTATTTTTGGATATATAATATGAATGAAATGAAAAATATGAAAAATACATTTTATTTAATTTTACACACTGCTAACTAAATATTTAATTATTGAATCAATATTAAAAATTGTAGAAAATGTTTGTGAAGTTAGTTTTAATAATAACATTATGTAAAAAAGCATTTTTGTAGCATTTAATATATAGTATATCATATATGGCATCTAACATAAAGTGCATTCAGATTTTTTATTATATATATAATGTACATAATTTCTACGTAAAAAAATTATGATTCTAAATCTTCCTCTCTTTTATGATTAAATTTTTAATAATAATTTTTTATGATTTAATCATATTTATGTATTGAATATTGCTATCATATTAATTATATATATTTTTTTTTACTTTTTCTTTTCCAAAAAAATATCTATAAGTATAATTCACATTATTTTTATATTTATCAGAAAGCGTTAAAATTTTTAAAACAATAAAATAAAAAGAATATAATATATAATATATAATATATAATTTATTCATAATAATTTATAAATATTAGCAATGAAAAATAGTAATGTGATCTTTATTATAAATTATTGCATTATATATGTCTATAATGTTTATAATATGTTAAGTAATTATTAAATTGTTTTAAATTGTAGTTTATGGGAGAAGAAACGTCTAAAAGTCTACTGTTTTTCTATAAAGTATTATACAAAATTGATTATTAGCAAATTGTTGAAAATAAATCATTATATTTTCTCTTTTCTGTTTTGATAGTTATTTTTCTAATTAGTATCTAACTAGTATCTGAAATACAATATACTGATACAATTAGTACCTGATATACAATTTCATTTTAGCCATCACATAAACGAATTTACGAATGTTAGTACGAATATATTAATCATCGAAAAAAAAGATGTTTTTCGTTAAGCGTTTTTATAATAAAAGTAAAAATTATACGAAAATATATTATTATGGATTTTCTAATAAATATGCAACTGGAAAAGTTTCAAATAAAACAACATTCAGAAGGTGTAATTTTAATATTTTTCTGTGTTCTATTGAAATCTTGTCGCAATTATATCATTGCGTAAATTACCTTATTAAAACATTTATTATATCTTATATTTTATTTTATAAAATATAATATCTTTGCATTTGAATCGATAACTTCGTACATTAATATTAACTCAAACATACACAATTTTATCAAGTCATCGTGTTACAACAAAAGAAGTGATAACGGCAGAGCATTTTGAAGAAAGTCCGGAATCTTGCATTAATAAAATTATCTAGGCCATTAAAGCTAAGAACTCTTCAAAAAATTAGGAGATATAAAACTACATCCTTACAAAATCACATTAGTTATTAATGCCACAAACTATATAACTACTATAACTATAATAAAACAAATTTTCCAAGATACATTTTTTATATATTTAATTTAATTATATTCTTGAATTATATTATATATAATTTGCATACTATATTAATAAGACTGATAAGTTTTTTTATAAAACAATGTTTAATACATTTTGTATCATTTACTACATAGTACTTTACATTTAACATCCTTTTCATTAATATCCTATAATATTCTTAAGTAAATTACCAAAATAAAAATTATAGAATTCTTTAAATATTTAGGCATTATAAGTTTTAAATGCATTCTTTCATATTTATTGAATCTTTACGCAATTGCATAATCTATGACTTAGTGTATAAAATTCTTACAATTCTTACAATTCTTACAATACATTGCAATATTTATGCAATTTTTATTATTTAACTAATCTAAATAGCTAAAATTTTTTAAATTAAGGCATAATCCAAAATTTTTACAAAATATGCAAAGTGTTTTATCCCAGAACTGTGTTTATTCTACACATGTTTATATACATAAATCTTTTGTAGTTTTTTTTATAAAATAAATGATGATTAATAAAAATTTATGATATATTGTATCAAAAACATTGAGACGTGCTGAGCGAATAATTTTTCTCATTACAAATTTTGATGAATCAGATCTGAGTAGAAAATCTGGGTCGAGGCAAATCTCCAAATACCGTATCACCATGGACACTCTTGGCTAAAGCTTTAATTGAAGCTCGAATGTTGTGCGGATCTAACGGGTTGTTCGGTAACTGTAATTATTATACAAATTAAAAAAGGTAAGAAAAAAAGACAGTCAGTGAGAAAGAAAGAGAGAATGATGAATGTAAAGAAATGCATGAGAATTTTGTACATGAAAAGCAGCAATATACATGATTAATATTTGAATTAATATTAAAGAACAAAATTTTATTAGTGTATACAACTCTCTCCTTTAAACAATATAAAAAATAATAGTTTAGAATTAGGAGTTATTTATGAAATTTTGAAATCAATAATTCTAATATTGAAACTATAAGCTAAATGCAGTAATATATTTTACAACTAATTCTCAAACCGTGATAATTTTTAAATGCAATATGAAAAAATCTAAAATAAACATTATTTATTTTCAAAGAAAATTTATAATTCGTTATCGTACTATTATTTAATATCATTTATAAAAAATGATAAAATGACAAAATTATATAATTTTCAAAAACATAAATCATAGAAATAATTTTTTGATCTATATTTATTAAGCATTTTTTATTTAGTATATTATCAATTCCACAAATTTAAATTTTTTCCTGTATATTTTATATCATTCTATGTTAGGATTATGCATATTTTTATTAAAAAATTGCATCTTCGAAATAATAATAATAATATTTTATAAGTTTATGGATTAAGAATATTTAGTCGTATAAAAGCAGATTTATCAAGACTATAAATAGAAGAGAAGAAATATATTTGTTTTATGTTAAATGATATATAATTCTTAGGCCTGAATTAGTAGTAATGTTTGATGCTACCAGTCTTTCTCTCGGGAGAAAGCCTTTTTAACTAAAGGAGAAAGATTTAGGAGTGAGGCCAACAAGCTACCATTGTAAAAAAGAATCGTGCTTCTAAAACCACCAATAGTTTCAGAAAAAACTGATCATTATGGTGAGAAAACGACAAGAATGAGGAAGAAACATTTTTGGAATATGAAAGTACTTAAAATTGCAAAATGCAACATTATATCTTTCAATAACAAGGTCTAAGAAATTTTTATGAAACCGAAACAACGTGATATCAATATATGCCTTATCAGAAACAAAAAAGAAACACAAGGAAAATAGGTTTGAAGATTTGCTCATTTATAGCTTGATTTAAAGAATCAGAATGGTAGAGCGTCATGTGGAATCAGATTATTGGGTCATTCAAAGCCTAGAAGATAACATAAAAGAGATGGAATATATGACAAATTTTTAGAAATAATATTTCAATATCATTCATAAGGACACATATTATTAGCATCTATGGAATATTTGGAATATTATTGGAATATTATTAAATCACAAGAAGAGAAATCATTTCTTTCACCTATAAAGTATTATAAACGAATTACCGCAGTTAGAGAAAATCATATTAATGGGGACTTCAACGCTAAGGTCGGTAACGAAGTAATAAGAAGAATTGACATATTTAATAAGGAAACAATAAATGAAAATGGAGAGCAGTTAATACATCTGCCCAAAACGAGCTATATAGCTATATAAACAATACCTTTACTCCATACAATACAACTCCAACTATACATTCGGAAACACAAGATGTCACAAGTTAACTATAAATTGTATCATAACAAATAACATACAATCCTCTACAATATTAAATGTGAAAACTCTTGGTTCTGCAAGAGTCAACTATGATCTGGCATTTGCGAAGAGGCTTCAAAAAGTTGTCCAGAGAAAGAATAGAGCTTCCGTTAAATTGAAAAACTCAATATAGAATTCTTATTAGATGAATCCAAATTAGATGAAACTATAAAATTTCTTTACCAGTAAAAATTGAAGGAAAGGATTCATGAGAATAAAATATTAGACATTGACAATGCGGGGACGCATATCCAAAACTACGATCTAATCTGATGCCAGCCGCCGAAGAAGTATTAGACAGAAGAAAGATCAAATAAAATGAAAGACTAAATTGAAAACCTTGATTTATGTAAAAAACTCAAATCTCAGCGGCAGAAAAAAAATCGTATTTCCAATACAAACGTAAAATCATCACATATGTCCAATATAAAAGGGTAAGAAAGAATACAAGGAAAAATATAGTCGATTAAATATAATTTCTGAAAGAAATTTTCATTAAATATGGAGTACAATCTATATAGTGGCTATCAAAGAAAAATGTGTAACATGCTTAGAAATCATGGAAAATCCATTAACGAATATATCAACAACAACAAGAGCAATAGAGCAAATAATTTCAGAAGCTATATAACATCATCGCAGATCTGGAACAAATATCTGAAAAAACAGAAAATACAGAAAAAAAATAGATAAATCTGTTTTTTTAGAAAAATCTGAAAAAACAAGTGCAAGCACAAATGATCAAAGCATGATGTTTGGCTACTTATATAATATGGAGATATAATATGGAGAAACAAGTATATGATCTTAAAGAGCAAGATAAGGATGTATATAACTTATATGAAATCTATGCCAATAACTTATACCATTGAAACAAGAGTAGAAACAATCATCACCAAATGCCTACTAAGAATAACGAAATAAGGATTTTACATCATTAGCAACATTCTGTGGAATAGAATTTGCAACTAAGGCATCCGAAACATCGACGAAATTCAAATGTCATAAGATGTCAGAATTAGAAGACAAGCCTGAGAAGATTATATAAACAAGATGAATGATAATTGGCTAAATAGGAAAAATAGCAAAAAATAGAAAACCAAACGCCCAGGTCTCCTGGACGATCTCCAAAACATTGATGCTAAAGTTGATATCACAAGAAGAGAGGTATCTAAATAAAATACAGGATATAATTCTATAGAACTATAAGAAAAAAAAAAAGATATGTAAAAGTTTTGAAAAAGAGTTGCAGTTTAAAAATCACATGATATTTTATATGTTCATAAATTATAAAAAATTTAATCAAGATATATATATATATATAAAATATATTATTCATAAAAAATATATTTAAATTCCGATAATTTATTTGGAATTTAGATATATTTTTTAAATTTATTATATATATAATAAATTTCTTTAATTACATTATGAATTATATTAATATTAAAATAAATTTCTGTCACTCCATAAGAAAAAGATATAAATAAATTATCAGAATTTACATGTATTTGTGTATATTTTTCATAAATATATTTTCTTATAGATTATATATAACATTTGAAATCAGAGATGCTTGCATTTCTATTCTTTTTTTTCTCATCTTGCATAAGTTTTGGAAATATCTAAAGGTTAAAGATTGTAGATAAATAAGAACTATACTGATTTCTGAATTCGTAAATTTCCAATTAAAAAAATTTTTTTCAATATTTATCTTTGAGCAGTAGAAGGCATATTCATTCAACTTCTCTCTTTCCATAAGAAAAATCAGATTTCCGCAGAAAATTGTGATCTCAAAATTTTTGATATATCGCATTTAAATTATATAAATAATTCTAATTTTGTTATTTACTTTTTGTCTATTGTTTGATAAGTGATTAATTATAGAGTTTTTAAATTTGAAACTTTACCTGATCATCGTCCTGTTCTTGCATTGTACGACGAATAATCGAAGTGAAAGCAGGTACAGTAACTGGTAGTGATTTCGCTAAGGTAGTATGACTGTCCCTTTGACTTTTCGGCATATGGATCTCTTCATTTTTGCTAGAATCTATATAACCACTAACTTACATCTAATTTAAGATTACCGTTCTTAAGAACAAAATAAAGTCATACCATCAGTATCAGATTCCTCCTCTGAAAACCACAAAAATGACTGCTTGCTCGTATCTGTATCTTCCATTCCTTCGAAAGGAAACAGCGTTTCTGTATCAAGACTAATCGATTCCTTAGTACAAATATGGAATGAGTTTTTCTTTCTCGTACTATTTTCTTTCTGTAAAATTCATTTGCAATTCATTATGCAAATAAATAATATAGAAATTATAATGAAAATATTTATGAATAAAATAATATTTAGAAAAATTTAACATTTTCATAGCTACTAACAATATTATGTACTAGTCTTCTCATAAATAAAATTAAGAGCCATTAACTTAATACTATATACTTTTTATATTTTAATTCAAAATTATCTAATTTATGATTAGTTTATTATATTTCAATATCTATTCGATATTGAACATCACATATTAAAGATATTGAATTTATCAAACAAAGATGCGATTGTTATTTGGATAACATCTTTGTTTAGGAAATAGTAGCAGATTTTATCAATTTAAGAACATCATGATTAATCAATCAAATTTTATTTGTTATATGTAATAACAATTTTTCTTTTCATCATGATTTTTATCTTTATGAATTTAATTCATTTCTTTATAAATATATTTTATTTTGACTGCAGAATCTTATAATTTTCAAACTTACAATTTTGCCAATTATCATCAATTAAAACTAACATATTAAAATAAATAAAAAAATTACTTACATTAATAGTTTTAGATGAATGTCTAACTATCTCATGTTTGAGACACGAATCAGTAAAAATTTTTGTATCATTAAGCATTATATTAGACCTTAGATTTGTCGTATTAATTACAGAGGTAGTCAAAGCACTCTTAAAGTTTTCGGGAGTTGTCGGTGGAGTTTCTATATTATTGGTTACCCTACTTGTTTCCTCTCCTCTATATACTAATCTGATTATGAAAAATTAATATAAGATTATTATCAAACAATAATAGTAATATATATGATTTATACGATTTTTTATCAAAAGAGATCATACTTTGACAATAATCTGTGCTCGTTGTGTGCTTTTTCGCGAAACTGTTCTAATAGTTGATACTGTTCTGCAGTAAATGCACGTATTTTATCTTCTATCATTGCTGTTTGATGTTGCACGGCTTCTTCTAATTGCCGTTGCAATTCACCTAGGGCTACTTGAACTGTGTTAGGTAATTGCGAAACTAAACGAACAAAAAGTCATATAATATATTATTGAATAGTAATTTAATGTTTTATTTCTTAAACTCTTCTAATATATATATATAAGTCATACGTATATTTACCGGAAAATTTATTAGATTGATGTAAATAGTCGTCCAGATCTTCCAAACTGTGATCAATTATTATTCTAAACACTGAACTATAATCTGGATCAGATTTTAATCTATTTATTTCTTCCGAACATAGCTGAAATAGTATAATCTAATTAAATTTTTAAAAACTTTTGTTTCAAGAATCGATAAATTTATATAAATTAATTATATAAATTATATAATATTATTATTATTATATAATTATAAAAATTGATGATTATTCTAATCTGTATCATAAATTTTATTTAATCTTTATTCTAAATTCAGAAATGAACAGGTTTATATTTTTCTTTATTTTATATTTATTATTTATTATGTTTATATTGTAATATTATTTGTAATATTTTTATATTTACATTCTATGAAACAAAATATGTTTGTAATCAATTTTACATGTGAATCTAATCATCTTTGATAAAACTGACTTTTCAAAATATAAAGTTATAAAATATAAGTATATTTTTCTAAATATTATACTTCATTATATAACATAGATAAAAGAAGAAAAACGGATATGTTAAGCAATATATGTAATATTAAAATATTGCTAAAATAATAGAAATTTCATAAATCGATTTATTTCTTTTAAATATATATGTAAAAGTTGATTATAATTTTGTTTAATTAAAAACAAATGTTTGATTTATATTGTTTCATCGATTCTCATAAAAAATAGTATATTGAAGTTTTTATAAATAAATTTAATAAAAAAGAGATATAATCAGCCAATAATTCTCTAAATATATGAATAAATAAATAAACGTTAACGAGAGATCTACTAAATAAGATCTACAAAATTTATTTAAAAAATAATAAAAATAAAAAATCCATGGACTCATTTATTAAAAATTATATATTCAAAGCTTTAGAAGATATAAATATTACGTTATACTCATTTTATTACCTATGATTTATCAGGTAACAATAGCACAACAAAATAAAAAATAATAGAAATTGTCAATAATTTGTATTTTTGCATCAAAAGTTTTCTATTATCAATTAGAAAAAATTATATGTGTGTGTGTGCGCACGCATACGTGTATGTACATGCGTGTATTTTTTTCAATAAAATATATTAAAGTAAATATGTCACTTTGTAATATTTTAGTTTTCTTATAAAATAAATTTTTTTGTTTGATGTTTCAAGATATGAATCTGTAAATATAATGTTTTTTAAAATATACGTTATACATATATCATTAATATTAACTATATTATTAATATTAATATGTACATAATAAATAGGAATAAAAAGAATTTGTAATAAATATTATGAATCAAGTAATCAATCTGTTGAAAGTATATCAGTAAAATATATATAGAGTAGCATGCGAAATAAGATAATTTATATTATATGATAAGAAAATTATTTCGATCAATATTAATTTTCATAAAATGTTACATAGTTATAACAAAAAATTTTTTTATGGCCAGATTTCAAACTTACGATAATATCGCTATTAACAAGGACTAAAGCGGCACCATATTCCCTATGGACTGCATGAGTATACATTGAGCAATTATAACAACGATGTATGATCCAAGATCCGACATTTCTTATCTCCACTAATCCTGGTTGTTCCTTAGTAATAGTTTCCAATTCTGGTATGCTTGCCAAATTCTATAAAGATAAGAATAGTTTATATCAGTTATATAATTATAACAATAACAATAACAATAACTATAACTATAACTATATATTTACATAAATTTAAAGGGCCGATAGGAATTATAAGATGTAAAAAACATAGAAAGATCGCTTTGTTTGCCAATAAAGTTTGTTCATAAAGTACAAAACAATTATTTGATGATTTTTAATCATTGATAAAGTTGATGTATAAGTATTATATATACTATCTTGATGATAAGTACAGATATCAATAATGGTATTCAATTATTGCCTTAAAAGAAAAAGAAATAATAAGACAAAAATTGATCTTTATAGTCTATTTATAATTAGATATATTTTGTCATTCATTTATGATATGAAAACGCTAAATGAAACTATTGATATGATATGAAAAGAAAACAGAGGCTCGATATATATGAAAGATGAATAATAAAACAAACACGTACGCACGCATATAGAAAGAGAGAGAGAGAGAGAGAGAGAGAGAGAGAGAGAGAGAGAGAGAGAGAGAGAGAGAGAGAAAGAGAGAGAGAGAAATACATAATATGCGAGCATGCAAACTTCAGATCTATTTTTTTTAAGAATCATAAATCATTATATAATTGATATATTTAAAAAGGTACAAAATATTCACCTCATGGAAAAAAGCATCAGCGCGTTCCAGCTCGGTTAATTCAACATTGACTTGTTGTAGCTCGGCGCCCCGAGATTTGATGGATACATTCAAACACTTGCAAACGATGTGCATCCTGTCAGCAATATCAGCAAATCGTGCACAAAGAAAAATCTTTCACCCTTTTTCTTTTCTTTTTCTCAGAAAACAGAAGTGGCACTTTCCGTCACTGAAACTCATACAATCATTTTAAATCAAATTTCAACAACTCGAGTAGCCATTTCTTTTTTTGTTTAGAATTCGTACATTGAGAATCGTCCTCAATCAAACGAATTGTCATTTATCTACCGTCATCTATTAAGAAAAGATAAATATACGCGCTAATCTAATATCTTGCTACTTTTACGATCAGATATGAAGTTGCGATGAGTTACCGTTATAATCTGTAAAAGGCAAAATACTTAATGTCTTAATCTCTTAAAAAGCACACACATACGCGCACGTACACTCATCATTCCAAGAGAGAGAGACGATGTCGTTGTTTCTCAAAGTCGCTATTACAGCCAAGTGTTTCGCAGTTCCATAGATGATCAATGTTGCAAAACAATAAAGCGAATGCAGAAAATCTTTGAATTTGAGTTTCTTCGACTAGCAATGATATACATACTCGAGCTAACAAGCGAAACCAAATTGAATCACCAATGAAACAAATTATAAGTTCGGCTGCTTCTATTTATTGTTCATGGCGATAACGATCACGTGGTATACAAAGAGATATACTAAAAAAACAAAAATATCTCAATCTTTCTTATTTTCTCTTTGCCAATGCGTTGCCATTCGGTTGTTTATTATGACGTTTTTTGTTTTTATTTGATTATATTGAGTTACATCGAAATACAAGTAATAGACATACATATTGGGAAATATTTACATGAATAACTCGTACAATCTAAAATGCTGCGGCAAATCCATTGATGATATAACGAGTGTAACGATATATAAGCAAGTAAATATCATAATGACGAAAATGAAAGAAAAGAAAGAAAACGCTATATAAGAGAAAATTAAAAGTGAGTTTAATGATTAAAAGAGTCGAGTGACTAAAATAAATGCGCGAGCAACACAATACATACATATGCGCATGTGCGATATTATCGAACAAAAATATACTCGCTATTAGTCGCTAATTTATCAATTAAAAAGTAAAACTAATAAAACTTTGAATATCGTAAATGCAATCTGGTAATAGAACTGAACGTTTCTGTTTTGAGAGAAAGAGAACAAAAATCTTGGATTTATTCTTACATAGTAGATACATAGGAGACAAAGTAATCTTATATATTTAGTAACAGAGTAATTACATAAGAAAAACAATGCATCCTTTATGTGATTGACCAATCTCAGCAAATACTTTTTATAGCAATAATTAATAACATTTTTCAAATAAAATAATTTTTTCAAAATGTGCAAATCTGTCATATATCTATCATATATTTTTTCAAATATATTGATAATATATTAGTATTGATGTGTTTGCCGAAATATCAAATATGGGTATTTATATTTTTCATTTTTTGCTATAAAATTTCTGAACTTGTCAATTTGATCTGCAGATTGATTTGTCATTAATATTTAGAAACAAGAAAGAAAACATTGAAGTGAAACAATGTTTACTTAGAACAAGAGACTATATAAACCAATAAAAATAAATATTTAAAGTTTTTTGTCGCATATTATTTAAATTTTTTAGATATGAATAAACTCTGTTTGCATTGTTTTCTAATAAGATATAAGTATAAGTATATAAGTATATAAGTATAACAGTCTGTCCAACACAAGATATGTGAACAGTTTCAGAGTCTGTAAACACTAAAAAGCGAAATACAAGCGCGTGAAATATGTCAGTGTTACCAACTTTTCAAAAAATTTTATATTTAATAAAATATGTGGTAATTATGTTTATTATTAATATAAATAGAACATAAATTAAAAAAAAAAGATTATTGTTTCTTAGCATATATAAAAAAGAAAAGTAAAATTGAAAAAACTATTTAAAAAATTATACTCTATATCGGAAGTAAGTTGGAATAAACATTTTGAAAAAGAGAAAATTTTATTATGATGAGAAATAGACATTATCTTACATATTTTTTAGAATTTGCGTTACCAAAGTTAAGAGATTTATTGATTATTTGATAACCTTATATCATTACATTGATATTAAAAAAATATTACATAGATGACCAGTAATAAAAATAAAGAATTACACTTGATTCAGATACTAAGAAAATTAATTAAAATTACATGAAAACTAGTAATCATTTCAACAAATACACAGCAGAACATAGTAAAATATCATTATGTGTAGTTGGAAAATAACTAGAGTGTAAATTTATTTTCTACATTTAATGAAATAGCAAGTTTCTGATTACTTTGTAGAATTTAGTTGTAATCATTAAATATAAATCATTAAATATAAATCATTAAACAGAAATAAAAAATTTTATTTGGAATTGGAACTTTTTTCTTCTCTTCCATTTTTAATTTAATACATTCTATTTTAATATTTTTTCTTTCAATATTTTCAATATTACGTTATTATGTGAATAATATTCAAAAAAAGATTATAAAAATATTTTTAATTCGTTTCTATCCAGAGAATTTGTGATATTTTATAAGTGTATATAATGTCTAAATTATGTTGAAAAGAAAGTTAATCAAATAATCAAGAAAAATATATATAAATTTTATATTAAATACTTAAAATTCTAAAAACTTTTCTGCATGTAATATTTCAATATCTTTTAAGAATCTTGTATTTGATGATTATGTACAGTTATAATAAATATAATAACAAAATATTAAGATATATATAAATATTTACAATATATCTATAAGTATACATTTTCATAAAGCATTAAAAATTTTACATATATTGCATATGGTGCATACGCACACACATATATAGAGTGTCACAAGATCACCAATCATTTTAGAATCCTGTTTAGCTATTATTATCGTATCTTATCACAATATCGCATTAGCGATTTTACAATTCATTAAAGCATTGAGTGTTATGATTCATAATTTAATCGCAACTGTGCGCAATTAAAAGATTATCTAATATTAAGAAAAAATGCTATGAGATATTTTAAAACAGAAATTTTATAATAAACTAATAATATACTTGCTTATTTATTCATCTTGTATGATTAATAGAAATAGATAAATAATTGTTACCAAAATTGAAAAAAAGTACATTTGTAATTTTAAAAGATTGTGTTCTGATTGCGCATATTTACGATACTATATTATTAATCACACTATCTTGTGTGATACTGAATTATAATATCCCTAGCACGATAAGTACTGTGATTGGTAATATCCGATCATAATAGGCAAAATGGACTGATTCGATTTTCAATCTATTTTTTAGACATCTTTTTTTAACAAAAATAATCAAAATAAAAGACACTACCTTTTTTATAAATATCTATATTCTCAAGGGGATAACATTTGGGAAAAATAGGTTTTTTTTGAAATATATTGTAAAAATAATAAAAAATAGAAGAAAATTATTTTAATAAAAATTAAAGAGTTTCAAAAGTATCTTAAAATGATATTTCTAGATTTTTTGAGGATATTATAATTTTTAATATATTCTTATTATATATATTCTGATATAAAAATTTTGTTTTAATGAAATGAAAAGGTATTTTGTGCCGAACACAATCATATAAATATATAATATATTTCATATTTCATCATATGTTATCATATCTAGTCATATTCTAAAAAACGGATTTACGGAAGAAGATAGAAACATTTTTATGTGTACTACATGTGTAGTTCGAATATAGTTGCCTGTTTGATACATCAATGCAATAATTAATTTTCTTGAATTGTCTCATAATAAGAAATAATAATACAGAATATATATGTAAAATATATTACCATACATAATATTTCAATATAATAATATTCAACATATGACAATAATTACAATAACAATTAAACACTGATTAATTTATACAAAACAATAATCCAATATTTTTTAACTTTTTCGTTATAAAAGAATCACTACTAAAGTAAAACTTCATTAGTAGTAGGAGTATGAATCAAGAAATATAAAGCTGTCTGGCGTGACTTTAACAGTTAGAATATACAAACAGTGAAACTGGTATTAAATAAGACAAGATTTCAAATCACATAAATTAATGAAATTTCATATTGCATAAATTATCATTAATTAATTAGGAAATATATTATTGTTTTGAAGTATGAATATTTAATGTAATCATATACATATACATGCACATATGCGTATATACGTGTATATACAGTGAATTCGTCAGTCTTGTGTTTGATTTCTTAAATTTAAATCTTGAATAAAGAATTAAAATGGAACAAACAATCATTTTTGAAAGTATCTTATTCTTACAAGGATAATTATAAGCATATATAACAAAGAATAGGAGTCCTTTTAAAAATTTAGATTGTATAATTTGTATAACTCTATTATGATAGTTGATACTAGTTGATAGTTGATTACAAAACAATCAAATAGAGTCAAAATTAAACTTAGCATCTTATCTTTCTTTTCCTTTGAAATCTTGCAACTTCAATATTTCTTTCATTAAAAATGCGTTCTTTTCAGAAAATTTTAATTAAAATAAATTATTTCATATAAGTCTAAGAAAAGTTTCCGATTACAAAATACAATTACGAAAAAATATAATATTTAAAAATGTTTTTAAAATGCCGAAAATCTTTTTATGATTCATGTAAATAAAATTAATGTATTTTTATCCATTTTAGAAAAAAAATTCAGATAAAACGTGATTTCTTTGTATAATACAAAACTATTTATAATATACACTATAAAATAAAATTAGTCTCTCTAATTTTACATGATACAGGCCATCATTTGATTCTTTTTCTAGTGCATGCATTTTTAATACACAAAAATAAGTAACATAATATTTTCATTCAACACTTATACATATATTTAATGATCTAATTATATGTCTAAAAGACATATCTGTCCAGTCCATCCAGTCTAAAAAACTGGACAGACTCAAAACGGAGTTAATCCGAAAAAGAAAGAATCATGTCCTTTAGTAGGAATTGATTTGTGTCAATTTACTAAGTTAAAAGCATCTATCGAAAAGGCTTTAATATCGAGCAAGACAAATTTATATTTAAAATATATATGTGTATATTAAAAGATATTAAAATGTATTAAAATTTCCGAATCTCGTGTCGGAAACATATATGAATTGTAAGCATGTTTGCTTTCCTTGCTTTGGTTTGTATAACCGAATAATTTATTATATAATAATATGTAACAAGAGAAAAACATGATATTAATAACTGCCTAGAGATTTTAAATACTAAATTTCAAGAAATCAATGGAAATCAATATGAAACATTTATAAGAATATTACTAGTTTCAACTTCATAATAGTTTCAAAAATAGAAAAAATAATTTATGGTTTAAAGAAGTTGCAGATAAGTATGCAGAAAAATTTGCATTAATATTACGATTTTTAGCAATTACTAATTTTTATATAGAGTTTATTACAATTTTTTCATACTTATATACAATCTAACAGCCTTACAACACTAGAAGTTTGTAAAGCTCTAATTAATCCTATTAAAAAATGTATGCAGGTTTGTTTTTTTATTATATATATTTAAATGCGAAAAAATAGAAAAAATAAAATTTTAGAAATAAATTATTGTTTTATTGGCGTACTATAAAAGTTATTCGGATACATCTATTAATTGAACTCTTAAATGAATTACTCATCAAATAAATTTTTATCACTAAATGATGATGATCTTTTTAGTTCGAATATTTCAAACTTGACTTACATATAAAATGTTATTTAATTAGATTTAAAGACGTTTCTGATATGCTTTTTTGTACAAATACTTGTCAAATTAACAAGTAAAAGAAAATACATATTTTCTTTAAAATTCGATTTATTTAATTTAGATATAATTTAGTTACATAATATTAATAGATATTACATTTATTCAACGCTTTTGCAAATACATTCAATTTTATATACACCTTTTTCGTGACAAATTCCGATTTTCTTATATTTAATATAAATATTATCGCTCCTATTTTTTTACAGTAAGTGAGTTAATTGAATTTCTACTTAAATATAGTGTAAATATAGTTAATTTCAAAATTACGAATTCATCCAAAGTCGAGTTTATCTTTATCCAAATAGTTTTCTTCGCATAGACTCTGCAGTATCCTTAAATATAAATAGACAATTCATCACTATCTATCTCTTTGCAATTTGTTCGAAAGTGTTCTGTAATTTCTATTTCATCGATTATATATAGGATATGCGAACAATATTCATGTTATTCCCGGATTTTAAATCTGAGAAAATATGTATTTTTTTCTCTATGACATATTAAAAATTCTTCTCTTCACTTGGCAAAAGATATTTGCAGATATCTCTTTGTTTTCAGCAGATTTGGGAATTTCAATTTCATCCTTCTTTTAACGCAATTCGGTTTCATTTTCTTCGGAGCTTATAATAGAGTAATATTCATTAATGTTTCGTTGATTCTTTTTATTAAATCATTATTTCTTCTAAATTTGATGGTGGCTAAAGAAGACTGATTCTTCAAAATAAAATAAAACTATTAGTTTGCCCAAGTTCTATAATAATATTTCTAATATTTACAATAAATTAATATACTTTTTTTTCGAATATCTCTACTCATAATAATTGAAATCTTTTTTAAAATGTCTGCACTACGATTGCAACTTAATGATTACAGTTCGTTCTTTATTCGTAGTCCTATTTTTGATCTTAGGCATTTATAGTATATAGACATAGTATATAGACATTTAAATAGTGATATGATAACATAAATATTACAACAACATTAAATGTTTGTTTTAAGATATGAAGTATAAGATATATTATAGATTAATCAAGATTAATATATTCGTTGATAAATATAAGAAATAAAATTATTTTTAATACATATTTCATTTAGATATACTATATTTAACTAAAGATTCATGATATATTTATTTTATAAAGTCATGATTTAAAGTAATTGATTAATTTTTAACATCTTCAAAATATCTATCTAATATCATCAAAAAATCTATTAGTAATATAAATAAATCATTAGAATGGCAGTTTTCAGTTATTTTAATTTTGTAAAACATGATATTGTTTTATATTTTGTAGTTCTTTAAGTTTTAGTAAAGAATAATAAATTTGGCAACTTATATTATTATATATTAATTAAATACATAAAGAAAAACATAAAAAGAAATTTTTACATAGAAATTTAATGATTTGTAGACTGCTGAATGAATATTATTCATATATTATATTAAATTAGACAGGAAATTATAAATATATAAATTATAAGCCAGCATAAATTAATTTATAAAATAACAATACATTTTATAATATTGTAAGAATAAATTTTAAAATGGTTAAAATGGTTTTCATATAATTATTTTTATTAAAGAATAAAGCATGAATCATAAGATATATAAAATTTCTGAAAATTTATCAAAAATATTTGTAAAGGAAATTTTTATAAGCAACCAAATCAGTACATTCAGTATATATCTTTTTTATAAGCGATTCCATCTCTCTTATCTCATGCTAATTGACCAGCGCAGCACATACTTTGTTTTATTCCGTTATAGTTAATATACAGCGGAATTATATAAATTTCTTACAATTTAACAATTCTGCAAATATATCGCTTCGAAATATATTCGCAAATTACAAATAATAAATACAATACAAATATTCTTCGTATGAATATGTTAGAAAAAAGAATGCAATAAATCGATAATGAACTAAAATCAAAATTATATAAATTAATCTTATTCTAATAAAAAGTAAATTAATAACTTTCATGTGTATATATATATATATATATATATATATATATATATAATAAAAACTCAAAACGCATTATTTATCTAATAAACATCTATATTCTATTATAAACATTTAATCTATGATTTTAGTTTATCTGAGGAATAAATTGAATTATATTTGGCAATAATACTAAAATTAAGAATGTCTTAGATATATATATGTGATTGCAATCATATATGAGTTTTTAAACCGGTATTAATTTTAAACTTTATCCAGAAATCGATTATAAATTTTGCACAACATAATCAGTATCTTGTGTTATCTTGTATAACATAGTGTTCATAATATTATTAGAAAACTCTTTTCACGTTCGACTTTATTTGCACGCTAAAAATGATTAGTTTAATCAAACTTATTCATTACACTGTATATTTACACTACACCGAATAAATTTCAACATTTGTTAAAATAATAAAAATGTTAATAAATATAATTAAAATAACATATATATTGCTACTAATGAATTTTGAAAAATAATATTAAAATACTAAGAGAAATTACTAATATATGTGTAATAAATATAAATAACACATATATATATTGCGCCGCGCGTACGTATGTCTCTATATGTGCAAGATATCTGACATAAAATGTATTAATTTTAGAAAGAACTAGAAGTAAAGAAAATATACTCTGCTCTATAAAAAACCATTAAAAATTCTGAATCAGATAAAAAGAATGCAAATCAGTATGTATGTTATATACGGAGTGCTCAAAATAATAACCATCAAAAATATCTTCAAAATAATAACCATCAAAAATATCATTCTATCATTTTCACAAACACATAATTTACTTTAAATATCTTTTCTATTATTTTTTCCAATTTTTAATTTTTCCTTATTTGTTTACTTCTCTCCATCTTTTTATTTTTTCATATTTTTCTGTTTTTTTCAAAAAATTTCCATTTTATTTAGATTAAATAAATAAATTTTTATTTTATATATTAAAAATACTTTTTTACATTTGATTTTCTGATTAATAAAAGTAAATAATAAAAATTAATTTAATAAGTAAACTAACTTTAAGTTTTCAGATTTATGTTCTAAACATAGAAATTCTTTCTCTTATTAAATTTTATCCCATCAAATTTAATTAACTTCAAATACAAACAATTTATTTTAATATTTTCTTTTATTTTATGTAAATATAATAATGATGCCTGATTTAAAAGAATTGTTTTGATAAAATAAATCATGCAACTTTATTATTGCTTTCTTCTTTTTATGCCATACGCTCAATGTAATGTCTAGGCATACATTTTAACGTACAATGCAATCGTGCCCTTTTCTGCACGTTTGAATAAAGTGACAGTATCTAGGATGTTGCAGCATCCTGATGTTGCGGAGCCATGAGTGTTATCTGCGATCTAATCCTTTTTTCCCGTCGATCTTTTCAGTGAGAATGCTTTTTAGAAAGGTTTATATTTGGGTCCCCGCAATATGTATCTCAAGTACAATGTTTTGCGTTATTTAACTACATTCAACAACTGTTGATGTGTGTTGGCCCATATTAATACTTCTTTATTAGGCATGTGTCTTATGTCTCTAAGAAGATTCTTAGAAATCTTCTCAGTATCTATATCTCGAAAGCCTCTATTCTGTTGAGGGACTTAATCTTGAGTAGGTTTCTGCTCTGTATAACAGTATGTAATATCTAATAATACATAATCTGAGAAACACTTCCTATCACAAAAGGTACTTATGAAATCTGGCGAAGGTAACTTTAGTCATTGCCATTTTTATTTTAACTTCCTCATCGTTATCCCATTTGTCATTAAATGTGCAGCCCAAATATATTTAAATTTACTCATCCGTTCAATCGGTTGATTGTTTATATAGAGAATTGCATTATCATGTGGTTGACAACGATTGATTAATACTAACTTCGTCTTGCTCAGACATGTTAAGACTATATTCCTTTCCTACCTTGTTGATGACATTCAAGATTTGTTCTGGATGTTTCTCAGTCAGTATCACTGTGTTGTCCGCATATCGGAAGTTGTTAATAGAGATGACATTTACTTTTATTCCCGTTGTATGGTCTTTAAATGCCAGTTGGAATATCTTCTCCACATAGATATTAAATAGAAGTGGTGAGAATATGCATCCTTGATGAATGCCCTTTGACAATCCTTATATTGCTGGTTTGTGAAGCGTTAAATTTGCTATTTGCTTCCAGTACAGTTCATGTATTATTTGGATGTCTTTCTCATCAATATCAGTCTCTTGCAAGATCAGCATTAATAAATCATATCATACATTGTCAAATATTTTTTGATAATCGATAAAGCATATAAATACATCCTTTCATTGGTTGCTTTCATTATTTTAATTCAAAAGATATTAAATCAACATATTAAAGATATTAAATTAATAATAAAATATTAAACTAAAATATTAAACTATTAAACTAATAATTATTTACCTTTTAGATAAGTACGCAATTTTATATTTAAATTAAATTATCCTAAAAAATTTCAAAAATTTTTACCTCATCATACATTAAAATATATTATATATTAATATATATATATATGGGAAGAGTTGAGAAATGAGAGCGGTTTCCTGGTAATCGGAAGACCCGAGTTAGATTCCCAGTCTCAATACAAAGCCAAGAAGCACCTCCTTTTTCTCGACTCTTGATCGAATATATTCATTCTCTCTCTTTTGATACGAAAATCGTATTAAAATAAAAGAAGAAAAGGTAGTCCTCCTGATTGAGGAATTAAGCGTTAGGCCGGTTCTCCCTTGTATAGTAAAATCATACACTACTAAAAAGCCTAGGAAATGCTTCGGAGACGAAAGTGAAAATTGAGCATTGGACAACATCGTAAGACGTTCAAAACCCGTATATATTTTATTATAAATTTAAAGACTATATTTAATCTATTTAATATTATGATATAATAAGTTATTCTTTACTACAAAACCTTCTATTTTACATTAATTTTTATTTTATTATTATTATAATCTTTTATATTACTATTCATCGATAATTTAATAATTCTATGATTTATAATAGAAATGAATAAGTTTATTTTCTTATTTTATATAACTTTATTTATAAGAAACAAAAGATAATCTTTTATATTTTTTCATTCAAGCTATTATTTATTATATTTTTTATTCAAACTCTTTTCTTCTTTTAATTCTCCTAATGTATTTAACATTAATAAATAACTATTTAATTTACATCATCATAACTTTAAGATTAATATTAAAACTAGACTTACTCTATATTTCTGATTTTCCATATATCTCAATATATATAGATTGAACTATACTAATAATTTCTTTTTTTTCCCAAAAAATTATTCCATTTATTTTTATTTTACTTATTTACTATCATTCATTTATTTATATATTAGTTATTCTTTTTTCTATAATTATCTTTCTATTTATAATATTTGTTATAACAAAACTAAAAAAATTATCAACCGATTCCTCTATTAATCAATCTAGGATTACTTTTTATAATTATCATCCACCATTCCTTCTATCCTCTATCCTCTATCCTGCAATTTTTATTCCATATTTTTTACTTCCTACAATCTATCCTATATCATCTTCTATTCTTTATACACTGTCCCTTATTCTCTATCCCATATATTCTCTATGTTCTACTCTCCGTTCTCCATTCATTATCATCTATTCTCCATCTTCTCTATCGCCAAAAATCTGATTTATCTATCTTATTATTTACTCAAATGAGACAATGGGCTATATTGCTCAAATCCGGGCACGTACATTATTAAGGAAAGAATTGGAACATAAGAGATAAAGAATCGTACAAGACCTTAAACAAGATCGAAAAATCATTGAATGCCTAAATTCGATAATGGGACAAAAATATATCCAGACGGGTGAAAAACATAGAAAAATGTATGATGAAATCAGTACTCTGTTATGGCAGTGAGGTATGAACTATTAATGTGGAAATAAAAAGAAGATTTAATACTCTGGAAATGGACTATCTACAATAATCAGAAAGAATATCGAGACGAAAGAGAGTTAGAAATGATGAGAGAGAGAGAGAGAGAGAGAGAGAGAGAGAGAGAGAGAGAGAGAGAGAGAGAGAGAGAGAGAACCAATGCACAAATAATACTGGAAAAAATAGAAATAAAAGATTTAAAATAGTTTGGTCACTTAATGAGAATGGAGAAGAAGTTCTCTCATAAGCTGTTTAAATGGATATTATGAAGGAATAGGAAATGAGGAAGGGCGCAGAGATTGTGGAGTGAGTATAAGCCATGGGAAATCACGAATTTACGGCCGAGGATGCTATGGACAGACATCGATGGAGATTAGGATTTGATATTAACCCAAATATATATATTATTTACTCGACATTAATATTACTTATTACCAATATACTCAAATTCATTTTATTATTTAATTTTATTTCATGAACTAATTCAAATTTCAATATCAAATTGATCATCCTTTTTATAACATTAATATTTCAGATCTTTTCCACTTTCATTATTTATTTGTAACAATACACAATTTTTATATTAATTACATCAATAAATTTTAATATTATTATTAATATTATATTATTTAGATCCTTAATGATTATATGTATATATATATAATGTATTAATTAAAACTTCATTTATTTATTCTTTTAATCTAAAACTATTTTAAACAACTTAAACAATTTCATATTTTTAATTAATTTCATTCTAATTTTATCAACATCAATCTTAATTATTTAAAGTTTCAAATTATATATAAATTATAAACCATCAAAGTTTAAAAAATAATTTTGAAATTTTATAAATCTTACCCAATTTATATATAATATATATATATATATATTTCAATTTATATATAATATTTTAATATTTAATATTTAATATTTTATTTAAACTATAAGTTTATAAATGTTAGAAAATTAATTTTTCATGAATAAATTTATAATTTATCACTTTTTTCAGACATAACATTAAATTATTTTTATTTATAATATGAATATAATGAATATAATATGAATTTTTATTTATAATATAAATTTACGTCTAAATTTATATATCTAAATGATTTTATTCAAAGTATAAAGGTATTGGAATATCATGTTTCATTTTTTCTTTTCGAGTTGGAATATTAGGCTCATCAATAAGAGTAATTATTCATTTAGGAACTTGTGAATTAATCAATAATAATCAAATATTCAACAAAATAATTACTAGACATGCTTTCGTTATAATTTTCTTCATTGTTATGCCACTTATACTTGAAGGATTTGAAAATTTTCTTATCTTTTTAATATTACATAGCCCAGATATAACATATTCACGAATAAGCAATATAAGATTCTGATTGCTTCTTTCTTCTTTTACCTTATTAATTATTAGTAATTTCATCAGAGAAGAACTGGAATAGAATGAATAGTTTATTCACTTTTAGTAGTTAATACTTATCATAATGATCTTTCAAATGGCCAGAATTTCTTTAATTTTAAGATTATTTCATTAATTTTATTACAATAATTTTAAAATATTATAAAAATATTTCTATATATAAAATTCTTTTATTATTTGATCTATTCTTGTTAAGCAATTCTTCTTTTAACCCCTCTCCTTATATTAGCAGAAGCAATTACTTCTTACCGATCATAAATACTTCTTTTTTTGATCTATCAGGAGGAGACTCAATTCTTTATCAATATCTATTTTGATTTTTTGAACATCTAGAAATTTACATTCTTGTTCTTCCTGAACCTGGAATAATTTCATCGTTATCAGTTGAAAGGGGAAAAAAAGAAATATTTGAAGCTGTTGGAATAATTTATGCAATCATAATTACTGAATTATTAGGCTTTATTGAACTCGCAATATATTCACAGTTTATAAATAGATATAATATAAATAGAAATATAGATACATAAGCATATTTTATCTCAGCTATTATAATTATTGCTATTTTCATCGGAATTAAAGTTTTAATTTAAAATTTAAGTAAAAATGAATTGCTACTTTACATGGTTCAAAAATCAAATATACGATTACTCAATATATGATATTATACTCAAATATATGATAAATATATGATCTATATTTATTTTTCTATTTAGTATTGGAAATCTAACTAGAATTATATTATCTAATTTATCTATTGACATCATTCTATATGACACATATTATTATTCATTCTCATTATGTGTCAATAGGAGTAGTTTTCTTCATTATTGCAGGAATAATTCATTAATTTTTTTTAATTATTTGATATATCCTAAATAACTATTATTTTAATATTCAATTTATTACCATGCTCATTGATGTAAATCTTATCTTTCTTCCTCAATATTTTTTAGGATTAAAAGAAACAGCAATATTCTGATTACTCAGATATATTCTCATCATGAAATATTTATTATATTATATATTATATTTATACTATTATTAAAGAAATCATTATAATAATCTTATGAAATTTATTAACAAATATTTATTCATTAAATGATTAAAAAAATTTTGATTTTGTAAATCAAATTATAATCTTAATTTATTTTTCATGAAAGAATTAATTTATTTTTAAAAACATTAAATTGTCAATTTACAAATATATTGCTATATTCCTTTTATATTCTATATTTTATATTCTTTTATATTTTATATTCCTTTGTATTCCATATTCCTTAATCTATATTCTTTAATCTTTCAAACGAAATCTTTACATTGAATACTTATATTAATTATTATTTCTTCTTTATTAATTATTTTATCTATAATAACTTACAGTTCCTTATTTTCTTACAGTAACTATATTAAAAATAAATCTATCAATCGACCTTTTTTAAAAAAACAGTCTGATATTGAAAATGATAATAAATATTTTTAGAATCTTTGATCCATCTACATTAACTTAACTTGACTTAGAATTGACTTAGAATAATAATTATATTCATTTTAATCCCATTCTCTTTATAAATTCATTCATCATAATTCCAAGTAATTTAGCTTTCTATCAAATTTTTATTTAATGAATTCAAAGTATTAGTTAAATATTTACAATCAAACATCATTATTTTAATCTCTTTATTCTTTACAATTTTATCAAAGAATTTTTTTGAATTTTTCCTTTATGCCTTCATCTCATCATGATATATAAGATTTTGTTTATCATTCCTTTCAAAATAAACAGAAATAATAATTTATAGAATTTTCAATTAGTTCAATAACATATGTTCATCTAACACTCCAAAGAACACCATTTGTTTTCTTGCTATTTAATTATTGAAACAATTATAGATTAATTATTCGACCTGTAACTTTAATTATTCTCTTACATTTCTAATTGAAATTAGACAATTATAATCCCCTAAGAATTAGTCCATTAATATAAGAATTATTCCATTCAACCTCTATAATCCCTTTATTTAAATAGAGTTATTTTAATTTCTTCCAGCTTAACAATTACATTATCTCATCATAGGTTAATAATGAAAAATTTATACGAAAGATTAAAAAAATTAATACATTTATTAATACATTAATATATTAATACTATTTTATTCTAGGCTGTATTTTCCAATTTTTCAATTGGACAATTACTGAATATAAAGAGTCATTATTTATTATTGCTGACTCTCTTCATAGATCCACATTCTTTGTGGCAACATTCCATAGAATTCATGTTTTAATTAATACTTTATTTTTTATTGTTATTTTATGACGAATACAATATCTTCATTTCTCATCTAACCATCATTTTGGACTTAAAGCAGCCGCTTGATATTAACATTTTATAAACATTGTCTGATTATATTTATATTTATTATATTATATGATTATATTTATATTTATCAATTTATGAGAATTATATATCAATGATAAGAATATTATCAACTTTTTTAAACATTTAATTAAACATTTAAACATTATTAAATTTATATAATATAAATCCTTATTACATTTAATTCCCAATTAAAAAATTTAATTTATTTAATATAAGCAATTTATTTAATTATTATCATAATAATATCATTATTAATATTTATGGCTAATCTTTTTAAATAAAAAAAATATAATTAATTATGGAAAAATATCTCCATTTGAATAGATTTGATTCATAATCTCTTAGGCGCCTTCCATTTATAATCGAATTATTTTTAATATAATTTTTCATATTTTTGATACTGAAATTATTTTATTAATTCTATTAATTATTCTAACTTCTTTCTCCATTATTAATTATTATAACAACTATATCATTCATATTTATTCTTTTGTTCGAATTATAGCTTGAATACTTGAGAAAACTCAAGTGAATGGAAAATTTAATAATTAAACAATATCAAAAATATGTTGTATATTGTATATTAAATAAAAAATAATGTTTAAATTGCATATAACTAATAAATGTCTTAAAGAAATATATTACATTTAATTTCAATTTAATCTTTAATTTTATTAACGCGCCTTCGATGTTTCGCGCAACATCATTTATATTATTATTTTGCCGATCCGAGAGAATGTTCAGTAAAAATGAGAATCGTTAGAGAACAACTTTTTTAATCGTAATTACTTAACAGTTACAATATCGAAATACTCGCGCTAACTTAGTAGCAAGCGTGCAGTCATTGCACAGCTTCTCGCATAACATCTTTCAATGCTTGGTATAACCTAGTGATAACGATCTTCTTTTGTTTCGGCAATGGTTGCTCAATCCATTGCTTTGTGATAGACATATTCGACATAAGCTTGTTTGCTTCGAGAACATTCAAAAGCCAAAGATATATGAAATCCTTAACATATCACTCATTTCATATCCGAAATAGAGACGACATCCTGATAAATTTATGACGATAATTCTGTTCGCGATAAAGTAACGATAAGAACGGAATTCGAACGAAAGAATGGACTTTTACAATAAGAGTAATAAATATCGTTAATTATATACAATGAAGTACACATGAATGCATATTTATCCTAAGCAGCTTCGCGCTCCAACATATTGTCCTCGGACTAATAATTTGAGCAATGATTGGTCGCTTATAACGAGAGCTAGCTATATAAGATCACCACGCGAACGTGTAATCCGAACCATCCGAATCAGGATGCACTTGTACAACACGGGCCAACTCCCACCGAGAAAAGGGGAAAAACGGATTTCTGACGATAACTAAATTGTTGACTTTAACATTCGGTTGTGGCTTTGACTATTTATTTCGAACTTGCAATGAGTACAAATAATTTTTCGACCAAGAATGCCAAATCTGCATGGCTTCCTGTATGGCTTGCACGAGCTGTCATCGCGACAGTTGGTTCATATCGATCTCGAGTAACTCTTCCGGTATGGAAATGAGCGGCCGACCAATCGTTTATATATTTATTTATTGTCGGAAAAAGTGTGTTCAGTAAAGATGAGAATCTTCAGAAAACAAAACAATCTCCTTTAATCAAACAACTTAACAGTTACAATATCTGAATACTCATTCTAATTAGATAACAAATGTGCAACCATTGTTTCTGGCTTCTCGCAAGACACTGAAGATACAGTTTTTCTCCGCTTGCCGTAACTGCCGAGCGATAACGATCTTTCTTTGTTTCGGCAATGGTTGCGACTTAATCGCTTAGATTTGTGACTCATACTTAAGATAAGCTTCGATATAAGCTGTTTACATCGAAAACATTCCAAAACCAAAGACAACGCATATGAAATCCTTAACACTTGTCGGAAATGAAATTTAAAACTTTTAACGCCAGCTTCCAAAATCCTTCAAAATGAGGCGCAGTCGAGGAAATAAAATGCCAGTGCACGCCATCATTTACTAAAGTGACTTGCAAGATCAGATCCGAATTTACCGCTTGAAAATTCGTCTGAAGTTCCCGATCAGCATCGTGAAAGTTTGTACCGTTATCACTGAACATATGAGACGGTAAACCGCGAATCAATTTACGAATCAACGGAACGCTGCTAGGAAACTGATAATAGCATAATCTTTGACAGTTTCTAAATGGATTGTCTTTGTAGCTAGGCATACGAATAACGCATAATATTTCCGGGTCTTTTGATCACGTCCTACGAACAGTCCTGCGTAATCAACGCCGGTATGAAAGAATAGCGGCGAGGGGTTAACTCGTGGTTCGGGCAAGTCTCTCATTAATTGAGTCGCAATTTTTATAGATTGACATGTGCAAGTCACGCACTGACGGATATGCGCTTTAACTAGATTTCGACCGCCTAAAATCCAGTATTCTTGTCTCAAAATGCAAAGCGTAAGTTGCCATGAAGAACAGCTCGATGCGTGTGGTCTATGAGAAGCTCCGAAATGCGGTGCTTTATGATGGGATTTTTCGCGATATCCGATGGTGGTGTTTCGCAACTACTCGCCAAGACGGAGTAATGAATTTGCTCTGCATAGCCTTTCAATGCTTTTAATGAACTAGATTTCAGAATCGGTGTATTAATCGCACTCCATTCTTTTGGGAAATGAGTTTTCTAAACGAATCGGAACCAAAATTTAGTGGCTTCGCGTAACTCGAAAACGTCTATCTGTAATTATTTCCCGGTTTAGGAATTTTTCTTTTGTTTCGAATTTTCAATAAATCTACGTTCAACGAACCTAAGCTGTCACTCGAATTAGCCGAATCCAGCTAGAATATTCATGGGGCAGTTCGCACTCGCTCGCACAATCAACGTGATGTGCAGTAGACTTTCGAGTTTCTGAAATTTCCTGCGCAATCGTCGCGTCAATTGACATCGCGGGATCATGTTGGCTAAATAGTGGAGGAACGTTTGAATCAAGAGGGACCGTTCCACTATAAGTTATATGACGACAGCGCCATCGCTGACAACCCGCGTGAGGCACATCGGCGAGTTTTGAAGAAACATAATTCCACGTAATATTTGGTAGCGAAGTTTGTACTTCGGAAACGCAATTTGCGACATAAATATTCCACTTTGATGGATGTTGTTTTAAGAATGCCAAGGCTATCATGGAATCAGTCCATCTATAAATCGAAATATTCGATAAAGGAAGCAATCGCCTTGTCCATAAAAACAGTCGGCTTAACAGCACGACCGAGAGTCGAGGAATGCAAAGAGTTTTGACCAATGCGACCTTTATCTTGGCGCAAATTAAGCTAATCTGAAAGTTAATCAAAAAGTGAATCACTCTTAAATACACTAGAGCAGTGTAAGCATGACTTGACGCGTCGGCAAATCCGTACGCCTCTAACAATATATTTTCTTTGTACTGGCCGATCCGGCGCGGAATATAGACACACGCTAAATGCAGCAAGTCGTTAATGTAATCAATGTTACAACATTGATCTTGCGTTATTGGGACATCGTCTTTGAGCAACCAGAGCTCTTGGAGCAAAATCTTTATAGCAATAACGACGCGATCCCAGTAGGTCATAAAGTTTAGTGCGACAAGATTGAGCATCTCATAGAAGCAGCCGACGAAGCTATCAAAGTATCTTCGCAAACATAATAAGCTCAAGAATTTTCATCCTTCGCAAGAAAATGATCCGCGAACTCGTATTGACTGTTGGGAATATCTTGTAAAAGTTTCGGCGAATTCGCGGCCCACTTTCGCAATTGAAATCTTCCTCTTTTCATTAAGTCGATTAATTTATCGTGAATGTTATCGTTAACAAAGAGCGTATCGTCAACGTAAATTGAGTTCTTGATCATCGGAACAGCAACTAGTAATGAGTGACCATCATCTATCGCGCATTGTTTAAGAACGTGCATCGCGAGATAATATGCGGATGTTAGGCCGTATGTAGTCGGCCTAAGTAGTCGGAATTACTGCAGCAACGATTCGGAGGTCGGTTGCCAAAGTGTTCGCTGAAAGTTTGCATCCATTAAAATTTGACCGAATTTTTGCTGTATTCGCAGTATATACGTAATGCCACTGACGCCACTGAGCTATTATCGGCAAATCTTATTACAATTTTGGTCTGATCAACAGATAATCATTAAGCAAAGTACCGTTACGAATTTTACGAAGCATTAAAAATGCATAATTTTATAGTTGAGTTGCGAACAACGCATGATGCGGGATATAGACGAGTTTGAATGGCGTAGCCTTATCCTCCGTTACGAGCTTTATATGATCGAGCTCGAGATATTCGTGAAGAAAATCGTAATATTGGTAATCTCAGAACGAAATTGCAATCTGTTCTCCATTCGAGCGTACAATGGTTATCGGTAATTCATCGATATTTATTGGAAAATCTGTCTTGAAAAGCAGTCACATAGTGTATCTGCTTTCTAGCGTGCGAGAGTGATTAAAGATAAAATGTTTCTCATATCGTTCGTCCTCTTCTTTAAGAGGTAGCTTCTAAGGAATCTCTTCATTTCAAAATTTATGGATAACAAATTTGTGTCGCATTCGGAAATACAATGCACCTGAACTTTGTCCGCGGAACGATGCCCATAGAACTGGATATAATCCAACCAATAGCGGTTTTTTAGAGTGGGATGGGTATGCCCAATGGACTCTGATGGAGATCGCTTAACAACAGCGATCTATATAGATCGGTTTCGATTATCAAGTGAATCGGTTGCTGACTCGCTAAATTTGGATCCGCCAGCGTAAAATCGCGTAAGTATGGCCACGACTTAAGGAGCCGAATTTGCGAGGCTGTGTATAACGTAATGCACTGAAAGACGTGTGCCGTTAACGGAAACATCGATCCAGATTTGGTATAAGAAACCAGCCTAAGTGAAACCTTCAACCTCGTATGGTCAGTATAGTTTTCTCCAAAGTAGCGTATTTGGAGATCGGCGCGTTGTCATTTTGTTAAAAGTTTGATAGAGAGATTCGGAAATAAGGCTGAGAGTCGATTCTTGATAATAATGCGCGGACTTTAACGCACCGATCTTCCGTAGTGTGAAAATTGATCCATGTGGTAGCGAGAAGTACATTAAGTGTACGCGGAACTTTCATTTGCACAGATTGAACATTTGCGATAGCAGCGCATCCGATAACGGAAGAAGCGTTTAAAACCATTTGCGTTTTCGAATTGTAGTTGGTGCCTAGTCAATGGGTACCTTAGCAATCTCGTCTGTTGAGAGATGTAGTAACGAATGATGCATACGACAATGCATACATTGCAATTTACTCGGGCATTTCGGTGTGAAATAACCCTATCAAAGACAATTGAAGTAAACTTGCTTTTGCTTAGCAAGTGTATTACATTGCATGACTAACTTTGATAGAAATTTTTCGTATTTCGCTAAGCTTTGCTGTGAGCAGATACAATTGACATATTTTATAATTGATACGCTATTAACGAAGAAACAAAATTATTTTACGAATTGCTAATGATACTAGACACATCCGTAAAGTCGGAAAGTTCGCGAATACGGAAAGTCAGAAATACGTTTATCTTTTTATATGAGGCATATTCTTTATAATCGCCACGTTTTAGGTTCTATTCGTTTCGCATCCTCAAGCTAAATTTCTCCGAGATAATATACAGAAGGAGATAGTCCCATTGACTGACGGAACATCCGAGATTTGACAATGCGGCAAGTGCAGCTGACATCATGTCTCGCAATTTCTTCAACTCGGTAACACTTTCGGATTTTCTTGCCAGCAGATTAGCAAACGATCAATGTGCGTATGTATTAACGCTCTTTTATCGTCGTATTCCTTCATATATATCTTCCACGCGGAAATGTAATTATCGTCAGAAATTTGCAAGTTATTGATCAACATTGCGGCATCATCGGTAATGCTCGATTTTAAATAGTGAAACTTTAATGTATTTGACAGCGCATCATTGGAATCAACAAGAGACTCGAATGTATGGCGGAAATTTTCCCAGGTAATTGGTAATTTTTCGGAAGCGCAATACGCGGTAAGTGTAACGAAGACGATTTCATCGCATCGCGAAATGAAGAGTCAGTACTATCATCTAGATAGTAGCAGGACTATTCGGTTTTACAAAATTACTTATCGCGTCATGAAGAAGATCCGCAGCGTTGTTGTAGGCATTCTCGGCAGCAAAGAATTCGTCTTGGAGGAAGTAGCATAGCATCTTCCGGTCTTCCACCGTTGCCACATGATCCTACCGTGGAAATATTGAACGTTCTTCCAAAGCGCCTTTAAATCAGACAGACATCCTCTCGTTTTGTGAAAAGTGACACTTGCCTTTGGAAGCTTCTTGTAATTAATGATGACTCGCTTGATTGCAGACTGATTACAATTTCGCTCTAATCGGCGAAAAGCTTACGCAGATCTTCAGACATGATTGTCGCTCGTAAACTTGTAGAATTGTCTTAAAACTGAATAGTGATCCGCTAGATCACAGCTAAACTGGCAGACTCGTATATATGTGACACCGCGAGGAAGCATCGCGACACGGATGATCAATATGGAGGGCAAGAAATGCTAAACTATATCCATAGCGTTCCTTCTATCGAGTACGGCAGCTCGGAATTGCACATAGGATGCGAGTTCGGATTTTAATGCGATGCATAAGGCACCGGTATTACATTTTCTTCGCATATATGCAAGTTTCACTATTTAAAATCGAGCATTACCGATGATGCCGCAATGTTGATCAATAACTTGCAGCAAGAAGACGTCGCGATACGGATCGACGATGCTAAATATCCTTTTCGTGAACTCAGAATTACACCAAACTCCGGGTATCGGAAGCTTCCCCGGGAGCATGTATCGTAGTACGTGATCCTCACGTGAAGTCCGATTTCGAGAAAGAGAGCGATAGGAGTACGAACGCATCTACTGATCCGGCTTGTTAATCCTTGCGCATGTTAGCCACAGCAGCCGAAATGATTCTTTTATTTTTTAATTGTCCATTTTTAATGTATCACAAATGTACTGATATACTTGAATATCAGCGATCCGGTTCGAAGAAGCCGGAGTCATAAACAATATTAACGCGCCTTCGATGTATCCGCGCAATACCGTCTATATTTTTATTTGTTGTCGGTCCGAGAGAGTGTTCAGTAAAGATAAGTCGTTAGAGAACACTTCTTTAATTGTCAAATTACTTAACAGTTATAATATCGGAATAGTCGCGCTAACTCGGTAGCGAATGTACAACCGTTATGCAACTTCTGGCTTCTCGAATGACACTAATCTTTCGACGCTTGTTATAATCAAGCGACCTTCTTTTGTTTCGACAACGATTGAAGCTCAATCCATTATCTGGGACGTATAAGCTTAATTGCTTCGAGAACGTTCTGAAGCCAAAGATAAGATATATGAAATCCTTAACAAATTTATAACTTTTAAATTAAAAAAATACTTATTTTATTTATACTAATGAAATATAACACAATTAATATTTAATTTAAATTAACTAAAACCAAAATTGAGGTAAATTATTCTTAATTTCATTGAATAAATTTTATTCTAATTATTCTATAAACTTAAGTAAAAATATTTGATTGAAGAAGGCAAATAGATCTTTTGAATCATCATTTAGAAAAAAGATTCTATTATTTCTTTTATTCAATTACACATCAATTAATGAAATATTAATTTAGTAATTAGTTAATATTAATATTAATTTTAAGTAATGATATAATTTTTAAATTAAATAAATAAAAATTATTAATTAATTTATATAGTTTAAATAAAATTTTATATTTTTACTATAATATTAATATATTCTATTTTAATATATTTATAAATAATATCCAAAAATAAAAATAATTATCTTAATATCTACAATATAAAGTTTGATATCTACAATATCAAACTTTTAATTTAAGTTATTTTAATATTTTATTAATTCAATATTTTATAATGAAAATATAAAAATAATAAAAATGAAAATTTGATTTTTCGTAGTTATATATATATTTTAAATCTGGACTAATATCACTTAATTAAAGTAATCTTCACTTTTTTCAATTTTTTCTTTCTACCCTCTCGATTCATTCTAAATCAATTAAACTTAAATTATTCATTATATTAAATAAATAATTATTTAGTCAACGAAAACAAATTCGAATTCCATATCATTAATGTAAAAATATTAGATCTTTTTATAAAAAGCATATATGCTTTATCTTAATTATATATCTTCAAACATACATAAATCCTTCAAGAATTAACAATATTATTGTTAAAAATTTAACAACTATTTATATAAATATTCTGTAAATAAAAGAATAGTCAATTGACAATGAACTAATAATTCTTATAATTACTAACAATATTCTTGAAAAATTTATTGATTTTCTTATATGAAACATTCCAATAAACATAAACTTTATTCTTTTTGAAAAAACAAATAATATTATAAATGTAATGAATATGTACCCATTAAAGATAATGAAATTAATATTATAAATATTATACATATTTCAACTTCAGAAATATATAAAAATTCTATAATTAAATCTTTTAATTAAAATCCTGTAAGAGAAAAACATCCTATCAATAATAAAATAAATATATATAAAATACTTCTAACAAGAAATACAATTTCACTTAACTTCTCACAATATCGAATTCTCACAATCTCGATTATCTTTCATTAAATGAATAAATTCCAGCACATAAAAATAATAAAGACTTAAATACTATATGAGTTATAAATTATAAAAACCCTAATAAATTCAAATCAATACTTAAAATTATTATTATAAATCTTTATTATCCTAATGTTAAAAGAGCAATAATTTTTTTAAATCATGTTTCGGACGAACATTAATATCAAATATAATTATAGTAAAAATTGTAATAAATAATAAAAATAAATTTTATTATTATTATTCTATTAAAACAAATAATCAAATAAACTCCAGTTATTACTAAAATTAATGAACCAATAATGACACAGAAGTAAGAACAACTATAGCTATAGGTAACCAAGTTGAAAATAACATTTGAGATCTCTTTGTAATAGAAGCTGAGAGAATCATTAAATAAATATAATAATTACTTATATCCATTAAATAAATATTTTATCTTACAATCATTTATATATAATTGTAAACCCAATTGTAATTAGTAATTGTAATTGTAATTCTATTATGCTCTATCTGTAATTCTATATCTTCAATTCGATTTGATAATACATTTATTATATCTGAATTATAAAACCTGATAAGAAATCATCAAACAATAACAGATTAATTACAATCCCAACCAAATAAAATTTTAATCAATATAGGATATCGAATCATTAATAATATAAAAATAATAAATATAGTTATTCAAAATAAAAATCATTTAATAAATTTATACCCATATAGTTATTCAAAATAAAAATCATTTATATTTAAACGTTCATATAATTAATCTTAAAAAATAATTGTATATGAATTTATAATGAAAAATAACCAGCGTTATAATTTAAACTAAAACATTAATATTATAAATAAAAATTATAAAATTACATTTTATTAAAGCTAATTAAAAAAGATAATTAAATTATACTTTCAATCTCCAGAATTGGTATCCTCATTAAACTATTTTTTATTCTTTATAAATATGACGAAATCTTATTATTTAATATTATTAATTAACATAAATTATAATATTTACAATTATTTTAATTATCTTAACAAATCTTATTCATCCAGTATCTATAATAATGATACTTTTAATTTATTATATCATTTTATCCATAAATATATCAATTTAAAAATCAAACATTATTTTCCCTATTACATTCGTTATAAATATAATTATTAATTATTTTTCTCTATTTCTCCACTTATTTCAAATGAAAATAATTTAACTTTATTAAAAGAATCTATTATTTAAATAATTATTATAATTATTTAAACACTTATTATAATTATTATTAATTTCTTACACTTATCTTTTTACACAAATAATATTAATTTATTATCTTTATCATTAACATCGTCTAATCACTTAAATATTGCAACATGTAAATTATACGAACAAAATCTTTAATTTCATATATTTATTATACTTATTACTTAAGTATACTTAAAATATTTTTTAGTAATTTAACCAATTAATTTAATTAAAATAATTTTTTTACTTATTTCAATTACTAAAACTTACTTTAATCTCAATTATTAAAATATATGCCGTAAAAATTACCGTGCCGTAAAACCTTACGAAAAATTATGTCGTAAAACCTTACGAAAAATTATATAACTTTAATATATAATTTATTTCTACTTCATTTAAACAAATTAAAATATGAATAAAAAACTAATTATCATAATAAATTCCGGAATAATCAAATTACCCACACTAATTAATATGTCATTATGATTAAGTTATGATAATTACTCTTAAATATATACTTAATAATATAATTTATTAGAGGAATCTTATTATTTACATTATACATTATATTATATATTATTATTTTAATATTACAATAGTATTTCATAAAATAATCCATATTATACAAAATCTTAATCAAGGATGATAAGGATAATACATAATATTCATGTAAATTAAGCATTTATATTTTTTATTTATATATATATTCATATAGAATGAAGAATTTATTATCATTTATTCAATCTCAAACATACATGACTAAGAGGAATCATAATTTTTATTATTTTAATAGCAACAGCTTCTTATTCTATCATGATAGATATATTCTATCATGAGAGTAAATATCATATTTAGGAATTACTATAATCATCAATTTAATAATAGCAACCCCCTATATAGGATTACTAATTATCGAATGAGTCTGAAGATAGTTAATTAGAACGCCACCTTAATCGCTTTCTTTATTCGCTATACTTTATTCTATTTTTCAAATTATTTTAATAATTTTACCACATTTATTTTTTCTTCATAAAATAAATTCAAGAAATTTTATTGGAATCAAGAGAATTTTTACAAAATTCTATTTAATACCTATTTTAAAAGATATCTTCGTATTTATTTTATTCTTCATATTATTTATAATAATTAATCTTCAATATCCATATACATTTAATGATTCTAATAATTTTACTTAAGTAAATTCTTTAGCTATCTTAACACATATTCAACCAAAATGATATTTTTTGTTTGATTACCTATAATCAATCCTCAATAAACTAGGAAGAATCATTGATCTCCTCTTATCAATTATAATCCTTTATACTTCAAAATAAATAAAATATCATATATAATATCAAATCTAATATCAAATATCAAAACTAATATAATATCAAAACTTTTTCTATTCATTTAATCAAATTAGATATTGGATATTCATTAACAATTTTATTTTTTTAACATTCATAGAAGGACAAGCTATTGAACCATCTTTTATAATAATTAATCAAATCCTATTAATTAATTATCTTATATATTTCATTATAAGTCACTATTTGTATAAAATTTAAGATCATATCATTATAAAATAACAATTAATGATCTTGAATAAGTACATGTCTTAAAAAGATAATTTTAAAAGATAATTTTAAAAGATAATTTTAAAGAGATAGAAATTTTTTATTAAGTTAATTATCATCAATTAAATAAGACTAACGAAAAATTTTAATGCAAAAATAAAAAATAAATAACTGAATATCATAAATAATATAATTATATAATATAATTTATAATATAATTTTCCAACACATATATATTAATTCATCATATCAAATTCGGAGTAATACCAGCCGCATAAATTATTAATATACATAATACTACTATAAACCTTCAAAAATACAATAAATTCCTAAATATAACTAAAATAATAAAACAAATAAAAATAATTATAACATGCTTAGCGATAAAAATTTAAGCAAACTGAACACTAAAATAATCAATATTAAATTCTAAAACTGATTCTTTTTCAACTAAATCCATCGGTCTTTGGCGATTTATTTCTGCTAAAATTGTAAAAACAAAAATAGAAAAATATGCATTGCAATTATATATATTTTATATATCTGTTAAACTATCAAAAAACTCAAAAAATATCTTTCTCTTAAGATTATGAAATAAAAAATTATTAATATAAACCTTACTCCATAAGAAATTGACTGGGCAATAAAACGAACTAATCTGATCAATGAATATATTGAATTAGCCCCCAATTATTAAAATTATAAATTTCCTCCATCTTATTAATATGAATATAATTAATATTGAATAATTTATATAATAAATATTAGTAAATCAAGAAACAATAGATCAGAATAATAATATAAAAATTATTAATATTATAAGGCAAATATAATATAATTCTGTAATATAATAAATATAATAATTAGATTTATAAATCAATATACTTCTTTTTTCAACAAGAACGTTAAATCATTACTAAAATGTTGCATGAATTCTAAAAATCCACATTATTAAAACTTTTACGAAATTGAACATATCTTAAAATTTTTCGCCCCAATATAGTCAAATATGCATCATCCTAAATAAAATAATTATCACAATTCTTAAAATATTTATTATCAAATATATGATTAACTTAATTAAAATTATTACTTATACTATTACTTATATTAAAATATATCAAAATATATTTAAATATATATAAATATATATTTGAATCCTATATTTACACAAATATTTGCCAAAGTAATATATTAATATTATTCTGTAATTAAATTAAGCATATGAGTCCAAGTTTGAGAAGGAAAGCAATAGCGGCACGAGCGTGGCTTTTGATCCAACTACTGGTGATCCTTGCAACGTGCATTTGGTGGCAACAGCACCAGAAATGATCCTTTATATTTAACTATCTGATTTACCAACAATGTACTGATACACTCGAATATTAGTTATCCGGCTCGAAAGACTAAAAACAATGTTAATACGCCTTCGATGTTTCGCGTAACTGTTTATATATCTATTTATTGCCCGTTCGAGATTTATTGCCGTATTCAGGATGAGAATCATTAGAAAACAAAATAACTTCCTTTAATCGTCAAACAACTTAACAGTTATAATATCTGAATACTCGCTCTATCTAAATAAGAAAATGTGCGACCATTGCTTCTGGCTTCTCGCAAGAGTGAAGACACAGAGTTTTCGCCGCTTGGTAACTGCCGAGCGATAATGATGCTTTTGTTTCGGCAACTATAGCAACGGTCAGTTCATTTGCTTTGGCACTTATATTCGATGTATGTTTGTTTACATCGAGAACATTCCAAACCAAAGATAACACCTATAAAAGATCCTTAACTAACTTTTTTTATATAGATCTGGTATCGCAATTAAGTAAATATCAGAAAAATATGATTAAATTATATCTACATAATTAAATTATATTTGAATGTATTTTTTTCAAAATATTTTTTTTAATTAATTCCTACAATTTTAAAAAAATTAATAAACTGATCAATTTTATATAAAAATAATTATATTCGCAGCATATTCATAACATCTCTTTATAATTGAAATATATCAGAACTATCAGAACATATCGAAACTATTTATTAGATTTATTATATAATTTATTTAGATTTATTAAATTTAGATTCATTATATAAATATTCGATTTTTTATAATTGATTGATAGTATTAATAAGAAAGTTTCTTTTTCATGATTTTTGTTTCAATGATAATCAAATATTTGTAAATTAATAATCTTATTTTCTTTGATTATTTATTAATTTCTTTAGAATAATATATAATTTATATTATGTAATATAATATATTTATATTATATATATAATAATATGTATACTTATATATAATTATATATATTATATATATAATTATAATTATATATAAATAAATAATTTTTTATAATTAATTTATTTATTCTATTAATTTTATTTCTTTATTCTAGATTATTGAATATCGAAATTTTTTAAGCCATTGAACAATACATTCGAATATATTGTGCAAACTTCTTCATAACTGCATTTTTGTTATTGTCTTTTATATTTATAAAAATCAATTAATTATCGAAGATAAAATATATATAAGAAATTTTAATTTTAAATCGCTTAGTTTTTAAAAAAATGGAAGAAATAATTTTTTTTTCTTCTGAAATGATCCACTTAATTCACATTTAGTTTAAAATGTCATTTGTTAAAAAACTAAAGCTAAAAATAAAAGAATAGTTTCGATTTGTATAAGAAAATTGAGATGCAAAGATTGTTTTTGTTTAGCGAAAAAAATTGAAATATAGATTACATTTAAAATAAAATATTTTATTTTTCCTTCTTTTTCATTTAAACAATATTTTAAATTATTTTGCAACATTAATATCTATTAATGATAATACTGTTTAAAGTATTTACATATATATAAAAGATGGTAAAATTTTCATAGTTTCTTAATTTATTCAATATATTGATACTTAAAATAGTGCTATTATTAAAATTATAATTTAATCTATTTCTATTTCTATTTTTTTATAAAATATTTTTATTTTTATTTTTATTATAAAATAGACCAAAATAGTCTAAAATACAAGATGGAATATATATTTTTCTAAGAAACGTGAAGATTCATTAATCATAATAATATATGACAAACTTACTATGATATATAAGCCATTATGATTTATTGATTTATGGAGGCAATAATTAATCTGTCCAATTTAAGGACAGGTTTAATGCATCAAGATGCATTTAAGGATCAGCTTTACATTGTATACATTATAATATATCTCCAAATCAGATTAAAATATTTATTTCCCGATTATTAGAAAGAATTCAAAACTCATTATGATATTGTGATTAACAACAGTATTAATATTCAAACTAAATATTGCACTAAACTAAATATTCATATTATGGAATATTGTATTTTTTAGAACTCTTTCCGTAGTTATTGAAACGCAATTCTCAAATAGAAAACAAAAATGAACAAAAATTTATTAGCAATTACAAATATTTCACAGTAAAATCCAGATTACGATAAAATTATTTGATATAGGAAAACATATAGTAGAAACAAATTTAAACTTGCTTCAATTTGTTTCAATAGAGAGAGTTTTATGAAATTTAAACAGCTAAGTGCTAAGTGCTAAGATAAAATTATGTCGAGCATTCTTTCAGTCGCGATATATATTGTTAATCTTATCTCCTTCGATAATGTTTCATTGAACTCATTAACGAAATTTTTTAAAGAGACATATTTTCATAGAAAATGAAATAATTTTCTTTTATTTTTGATACTTATGTATATCATCATGATCTTGATTTTAATATATATCATATAGATAAATTATTTAATTAATTTTGTATATTCGGATATATTTGAATATATTTCATAACTCTTCTAATAACGAATATAATTGAGACATAATATTGAAGAATGCATTAATGAATGCATCACATTACATAAATTTATTAAAATATATATTTTGTAACTCATAATATTGTTGATGTATGCCAAATCAAGAAATTTTCTTTTATATATTTCTTTCTGCTCGCTTGAATATATTTAATATATTTGAACGTTAATACCAAAATTCAAAAAATTTTATTTACTTATTTCCATATTTTTCATCATTCAAATAATTATACGATTTCCAACAAATATTATTTTTGTATCTGATTTCTTGATAATATACTTTTTGATAATAAATTTTAGCGGAATGATTAGAAACTATTTCAATGAATATTTTATCGCACTTAAATACATTTGAGACAGTTTTTCAATTCCTTTAGCAGCCACTTTCCTTCTAACTCTTTTAGCCAACACATATTGTCGGCATATTGTAGTCAAGAAAAAAGAAATCCTAATATGCCTTATATACGAGTTTTCATAATAGCAAACTTAAAATTGATCCTTATAGAACCCCGCAATACATTCTCCTTTCGCACAAAGTTTATTCATAAATCTGAGTTGCCAGCAGCGAAAATAATATGCCACTAAATAATAGTATAATGTAATGTAAAGAAGGCAATAATGCAAAATCATGGCCTCCCGATTTCAATATATTGAACGCGATTAATAATACATTAATTATCACACTGCTCTGTCCTGCGGATTCAAAGAAGAACTTGACGTGGAGAATTACGCCAATCATCAACTTTGAATCCTTCTGAATCCGGATTATCCCATGAAACTAGAATCCCGGTTCAGACTCTGGATAAGATGTAATGCGTTCTAGCAGCTTACCTTTTCTGTCTAACAAGCATATAGACTTATAAGGATTCTGTAGGTTTACTCTCTTTTTAGAAAAGAACCACATTAACCCTTCTCCAAATTGGATCTTTCTGAGGTATTTTATAAATATATTCTTCAATTATGACTTTAAGATTAAAATCTAGGTCTTATCGAGGTCTTATTGTCTTTATTTCCAGTTCGAGTTTTTTTTATTATTATTTTTTTTTATTATTTTTTTTATTAAACTCTCCCTCTGTGGCTTTCAAAACTTTGTCTTATGGAAGAGACATAGTTCTCGACAGCCTCCTCTATTCATCCCATATCCTTCCATAGAAAGAGCGCGTACATAATATTATTCAGGATTTGGGGCTTCCATTTCAACGACTCTATTATTGGAGATATCCACGGAATTCTTCCATGACTAATTTATAAAAATTTTTTGAAGAAATGATTTGCGGCAGTCTATTTTAATTTCTTGAAAAGACAATTTGATTTACCATAACAATTTACAAATAAAAAATTTAATTATGATCATTCAAATTAGAATAATATTGTTTTTTCTTTTTTTGATAGTATAATAATATTCATGAAATTTTTATGTATGTATAAATGAAGATATTATCACGTTTTATTTTATAGTTTTGTGTTCAATGAAGTGATATTATTAATGAACAAATAGGAAAAGAAAATTATTATAATACGTAAATTGTTAAAATTAATGAAATAAAAATTAATAAGCGACAATATAATAAATATCTAATTATTAAACATTGATCCATGAAATGAAGGATCAGCATTCTAATAGGGACGCAAATGAAATATCTGACTTTTCTACATTATACAATAGATAAAGTTTCACCGTACATTTTTCTGGTTCCCTAGCTGAAAAAGATTTCAATGATACTGTGCTGTCTCAATTTGAGAAGACCAAATAACCAAACCCGACGTTTGTATGAGAGCATCATTAGACTAATAACTAATAATTTTGTACAATACCTCGATGTAGGCAGGGATCGTGATAATTACTCAGTATATAAAAAAAAGTTTGCGCAGGATAGAATGAAAGGTTAGAATGGCCGTTAAAATTATCCATCCTACACGGCGCGTCGATTCTGATTGGGTGTCGACTCATAAAATTCTTTGCCAACATACATCGAGACTTATCGGCATACGCTAAAGTTCTGTAGACGAAAAATTATAATTATGACCGGATTATAATTATAATAATATTATGATTATGAACCGATTATAATTATGAACCTATTATAAGAACGTGGAATATGATGAAGCTCCAAGTTTAACAGCGTTATCATAAAATGGTTATGTTAATCAATCTGAATCTATCGGAACAGCGTGTCGCCAGGACCGTTCGCGTCCTCCTCGCACAGTGAGTGGGCACGGATACGAGACACGGATACGAATACGATCAGATATGAAATAGTGTAACTCATTGGATGCTTCGATCCAGATGCTCCGATGCTTTAATATCTGTGTTGAATAAAAAAGGAGGCAATAGAATATTGCCATCATTATGAAAATCGCTGGGATATCACGCAGTATGCTAATGTTTTGTAGAAGTAGAGCAGCGGAAATCGTGCCAGAAATGGTGAAGTCAATTCTCTTAGTTGCATTAATCGGCAGAGATATTAGGATTCAACCGAAGCAAAACTCTGCCGTTTTTTTCTGTGACAATGAAATGGTCATGAAATAAAAAAGATGACCGAATATGAACACCGCAAGCAAAAACACTTGCAATGCTGGAAGAGTGAGGTGCTAGTCGTAATTACCGAATCTGCTTCCCTTAGAAAAGACTAATTGAAACATTTAAGCTTTCTAAGCTTTTTTCTCTTCTTGGAGAAACACATGATATCAATGCTCGGCAGCTCCGACAAATGTCCCACTTAATGGCACGTTCGATCATTGGGAGCAGCATATGCTCCGGGAGTTAACGGGGAGCCACTTCTAAGAAAAAATTCCTCCTGTCTATTTTGACAGGATGTCAGGAGCACTTCTAGGCGAAAGTTCTAGATTGAAGTTTCATACTTCCAAACCTGCTTTTTACAGACAAGAGAGCAATTAGTCCTTTTGATATAATTAGAAGATCTGAGATATTAGAATTCTGACTATCTGAGCTGCAACAGGAATTGCGCACGTTTGCGCAATGGCGATAGATGTCGTGTATATACCAAAATACCCGGATACTTTTAAATGTTTTAGAAGTAACTGGATTTTAGTAGGAAAGCGTCCCAACTATAAATGTAACGGCCATGGTAAATCTCGTATATATTCCTACAGGAACTTTCGAAGGTTTCTTCTGAAACCGAAAAAAGGATTTTTCTTGTTCCGATCTGCCATCTTGATGAAAAAGCTTTCAGAGTTAATCCGAAAATAATATTAAGAATTGTTTTAGGAAAGTTTGAATAGTGAACTTCTGTTAATTTATTTGGCTAATATTGAAAATTTTATTTTTGAGAATGGATAGAAAAGCGAAATCAAAAAATATATAAATCGAGTAGCAAATCGGTTCATAGCCTTTTAGCAATCGACTTAGAGAAATGGAAGACTTCGAACAAAAGTCCAGTGAAGGAAACACTATCAATAAATCAGCTAGATGGATCTTATTATGTATAAAGAAACTTGCAAGAGACTCGAATTTTTTGCAAATTTGAGATAATTTTCTTTTGAGAAAACTAATAGCCTTGGCATCCATATAATCATTCTCATGTAACGAATTTAATTTCTACAACTAGCACTGAAGTCATGAGAAAATGGTCCATTACTATCTCCTGTCGAGAGATAATAGTTACATTTGTGGGAAGTTCGAAAATGTAAAAATTTATTCGTGGATCATTGTAGTTAAATGTCGGAAAGACTTCAAGACCATAGTTCATTTCTTCCCTCCGCCGAAAAAAGAAAAGATAGATTCTGTTCCTGCTTATTTAGAGGAGTTAATTCCGATGAGATGGAGAATTTGAAACTTCCATGGATTGCTTTAATTTATAGATTATGGTCCGTTCTCCTCCATCTAAAGAGAAAAATAGGAGACTGAAGGTTACTCGCTCTTCGATATAAGGAAACAATAGCTGTATTTGGGCCATTTCCACAAATACTGCAATAGGAATCTGGACATATGATTTTCTCTATTATCGTGTAATGATGGAAGGAAGAGCTCCTATATGGAAGTAATTCAATACGCGCACGAGAAAATATCTATGTTAGGATTTCGTAACCTTTACCTCCTTTTAGAAATCTCCAGTGCACAGTCCCCAACAGATCCCAAAACAGATGTCGTGACGCGAATGAAGAAGCTTCGTAAGAAATTTGCAGATTTCTCAATTCAGGGTAGTGGATTTTAGATAATGAATTCCAGGAATCCAACACGGCGGATGAAATTGCGGGAAGAATCCCGATGTTCACGTCACAGATTCTTTTCTTTCATTGCTTTCTCATTGCTAGTCTCAATGCGCTGGCAGGAATGTGAATCATCAAAGACGGGAGATTGAAGCTGTACATTGGATGGATCTGCTGATAGGCAGATCACTCCAATGTTTCCAATGTCTAATCCTGTCAATTAGACCTTGCTATTGCTGTTTTAACTATGGGAAAGAAAGTTATGTTCGGGAATGTTACTCAAATCAGATATGTTGTCCAGTATGTGCCTATAAACATCTTAAGGCTTCTAGGCTAGACAGTCCCGAATGTATTTGTCAACACGAAGAGAACTCGATAAGGATTGGCATCGAATTTTTGCCTGTATTTCTCTATAGGAAGCTTTCTATCTGAAAAGTCTATTTCAAAAAAATATGAGAAGGGAGTTTTTTCCCTGCTGCCAATATATGGTGCCCCTCTCTTTGTCGAAAAAAATGGAGCATGAGGCTAATCCTTTAGTTTTCTAATGGAAATTTTCATAATATTGATACATCGTGTCGATGTATGGCCTGATTAACCAGACTATTAAGACCTCACCATAGGGGCTTCTATGTAAATATATTAATAGCATTCGGCTCTCGAAAAATTAGGAGAAATGTAATTAAAGGAGATTTTTAATAAGTAGGTAGCCCCTTTAGAGGGCTTTTTTGAATAGACAGAAAGGATGATCTCCTTAGACTGGAGAATTAAATATTCCGTTAATAAGTTAAATACTTCTCCACTAATCAACCCAGAAGATCTTTGAAAGATTTTCCTCTTTTAAAAAACATTTATGACAGGATATCGGTTCTAATTTGAAATATATTCCTTCTCAAAAGTCTTAATTTTCATAATGACTTACAATCATCATCTTTTTAATTTTTTTAAGAAAGAATGTTTCCTTAATCAATATAGGATTTGGAATTATCCTCTCGATCTATTCTCGTAGTAGGATTCTTCATTAACTCTCTCTCGCGAGATCCTCATTGTCTTCGTTCCTAGAAGGCGTCGATTAACGCGTCATTCCTTGTTATTCGAGTTATTGAATTAATAGTATATGTATATCTATTAATATTATATTTGCAGGATATTTCTATCCGGATGGAATTGTTAAATATGATTGGTCTTCGACGCTTCAGATTAATAGAAAAACAAGTAAAAAGATTCTTTATTCTTCTTTACAAAAATATAACGCAAAGATATCTCGATAGGCTAACTGACTCCAGGCTTTGCCTCCGTTCATGATTCACATTATTTTCATTATTGTTACTACGCTTTGTTCTCACACACTCCTTTTTCTTTGTGTCGTCCGTGCTGCCGTCGTCCTTTGTATATCCAAATGTAGTGCTACATTTCAGAGTTGTCAGCCAATCGCTACATCATTATCATTGTTTAGACGAATCGCGTCGTCCCGCGAGTCTTCGAGCGTCAACATTTTTTCCACCGTTTGTCCTTTGTTTTGGACGCGATGTGTCCCGATACGCGCGTTTGCACATCGGCTTCGCCGATTACAACCTTTTTATACGTGCTACCACCGTTAATCCTTTCTTCTATCCTACATACTTATATTTCAATATATAAAATTTATTTATTACTTGCACATTACTTTTATTTATATAATATATATCATATTATTATATTATTATATTATTATTCTATATTATTAATATATATCATATTATTATTCTATATTATTATATCCTATAAATCATTTTCTACAGATTTTCTACGACTCTTTCTCTTACGTAAGAGCACATCTATAATTTCGCGCTTCGCATTTCATTTCGTAATTATCTACATTTGGCCTTCGTATCATATGCTATTTCTAATACTCCTAATAACACTGATCGGATACGATTTAATTTTTTTATTATAACGAAAATCTTACGTAAGCTCGCTCTATGATACACATTATGTACATGTATTCTTGAAAAACTGGAATTTTGAATTGCTTTTGTTACCTGCACTTTCTTCGCAATTCCATACAAGAAAGTTTTGCGTTCTTTCATTATCTCTTTAACGCACGTTCTATAGTTCTGTGTTACACGTTCTACCTATTCTTTAAATAATGCTTTCTATGAATTTTATGAATTGATTTTCCTATCGATTATTGAAACATTAATATTGTCGATAACTTAGTACTTCATATCGATAACTCAAATAATAGATTCTTCTTATGGTAATAGATCCTCTTTATAATTCTTTATAAATTATTAAATAAATCATTATTTATACACATAATTCTCGATCAATCTACAATAAAAATTCAATTTCATTACTTTAATCACCTGTAAATATCTTCCTCTCTTCGTCAAAAATGTTGACGCTCGAAGACTCGCGGGACGACGCGATTCGTCTAAACAATGATAATATCTAGCGATTGGCTGACAACTCTAAAATGTAGCACTACATTTGGATATACAAAGGACGACGGCAGCACGGACGACACAAAGAATAACGGAGTGTGTGAGAACAAAGCATAGTAACAATAATGAATCTTTCATTAAGCTTTCTTTTCTTTTTATAGATACATAATAGGTTATATCTTATCCGTTCTACAAATAATTATTTTTTAATCAATGATATATCAATTTTTAATTAATTTATTTAATTTATTTTTAGAGCACACTGTTGATTTTTCTTCTTCACTTATCTGAGAATATGTATATCGAAAATCTTTGTAATAAATATTATCGTTTCAAAAAACATTTTATTCAACAAAATATCTTTTATAAGTTATCTATTTTTTCATAGTTTAATTATTTCTCGAAAAAAGATCTATTTTATATGTTACATTTTTTTATTTATTACAGAACTTTAAAAAAATATATATCTTTAACTAGTATAATTCAAATTAACTACTATACATTTTTTAATTAACTACTATATATATTTCAACATATTATTTCTTACTGTCTATGATAAGATACATCTTATGTAATTATAAACATATTTTATACAAACTATTTGTATGTATGTGTGTGCATATGCGTGTACGCGCGCGCGTGTATGTGTACATAATACGTATATATATAGGGATATATCTATTATATTCTATCCTGATGGAATTGTTAAGTATGATAGGTTTTCGACGCCTCAGATTGATAAAACAGCAAGTAAAAGACTTTTTATTCGTCCTCACAACGAAAAAATCTCGATAGATTAAGCTGACTCCACAGGCTTCGCCGTTCACAACTCTACCACACACCTACCACACACTATCTATCACATATTCTTTTTCACACTCTGTCTCGTCTTTCACATACTGTCTCATACTGACTCCCACTCTCGCGTACTGTCTCACACTCTGACTCGTTTTTGCTGCTCTCGTCCTTTATATATCCAAAAATGGTGCTACATTTCAGAATTATCGGCTACATATCATCTGAATGAATCACATCGTCTCGCGAGCTTCCGGGCGTCAACAGTTTTTCCCGCGATTGTCTTTGTTCTGGACGCAACATTCGCTCGTGCGCATTGGCTTCTTTGATTACATGCCTTTGATATATGCCGCCATTGATAATTCCTTTCTTTTATACTACATATATAATATACATAACATTATCTTAAGATCATATATCGATGATATTATTATGCATTATGATTATGCATTGATTAAATATTAAGTATATATAATTGTTCAAACTTTAGCATCTTCAATCACATTGCTGCCTTTAGATCAGAACCATTACCGTCAATCAGAATTGAAACTCGAAATGAGGTGGGCTGTCTTCCGATATGAATTGCATAGCTCGGGCAAGGAGGAGCTCCCAATATATTACCGCATTGGCAGAAAAATAACGGCGATGATGATATATCGGATCTTCTTTTGATTTTGGCATACAACAGTTGATAACGGTCGATAACGGTTGATAACGGTTGACCCAATAACCTATAAAAGCTAATAAGACTTTTGTTCTAACGCAGTTATTTGCCGAATGTGAATCCTGTTAACGAGTTATTACTTTTATCATTTACAACAATTAAAACCACAAAAACAGAAGCAAGTATTCATTTTATATCAAATCCACATCCGAGTATCTATCTGCTATTAGTCCGACAGCTTCCAACTGGCGTGAACAACCGAAGAATTTCCAATAATTTTGATCCTTTGTAATATAGAAAATACGCGATATAGATTTTTTTGAATCCCCGGATCTCGGATAATTGGATTCACGAAAGTTGGGCTTTTAACTTCTGAGATTGTTCAGAGTAATTCAAGATAACCCAACAACACAGTGAGTGACTTAAATCATAAAAATATAATGCAGTACGCGATCGGCCAAAATGAAAGCGAGTTAATGCACAGTTTATATCCGAAAATTCTAGAAGTTCTAGAAGTTCGCGAGTTTTAAGGTTTCACTCCTCGCGTGCATTGGCAATAAACAACTCCTATCGAGGAGATCCTTTATCCAAGATAGGACCACGCTGGCATCACTTCACGCATAGAGCGTCCTTGCTAAAATGTGAGCCGTCTGCCATTTTTCGAAACAGATATGCAGTCAAGAATGCACCACACAATTCGAGTCGTGGAATAAATATTGGCTTTAAAAGTGCAACCTTAGCCTTAGCCACCAATAATGAAGATTTCCATTCACCAGATAGAATGGAAATACGATTCCTCTTGAATAAATGATTGCTAAATACGTCTTCTTTGAGTCGTCAACGAAATGGAGTTCTTTCCTATTCTGAATCTCTGTTCACCATGGCATCTGTAAATTGACTATTTCTGGCCTGTCTATCGCCAGGTGTAGTCATCGGGAGCGCAATGATTCAGGTTTGATCCCACTCCAAATCTGCTCTCCAGGAATTCTGCAACAATATCTTGGCTTCAATAATCACAGATACCGCCCAGCTTGCCGGATCGAAAATCCTCATTATATACGAGAACACTAAACGCTTAGTGATCTTTTTATTGACGGAAGATTGGAATTATTCGTAGCATAAGAATATTTTGCCCTGGATTCCAAAGGCTCCCTCTTTAAGAATCTGGAAATAATTTCTGGTTGTTTACCGTCTAGGCAAAGAACTGCGTGTCAACCGGCCCATTTACTTAGCTAGAATCCTTCAACCATAATCAAGGTTCCGGTTTGTGCCTTGTTCGCTAAGGCTTTCCGCCACATCGATGCCTTGAAGCTACGCACAAACACGTTTGGAACTAGAGTGATGCTGAATAGAGTCTCTCCAATTAACATGATGTGTCGACGATGCGGGATGCAAAGAGAGACATTTGGGGATGCCTACATACGAAGAACAAACGCATTAAGCGACACGATGAGATCAAGCACTTTATCGCTGGAAAACTGCCTGAGAGATTCTCCACCTTCATCGAGCCGGCTGTGAACGTCGGCGGCGATCTGAAGAAGCCGGATCTGGTTATCAAAGACCAGGATAGACTGATAGTCGTCGACGTCATAGTCAGATACGAAAACAGGACAACCCTGGCCGATGCCTATCGGAAGAAGGCCAGGAAGTATAAAGAGACTGCTGAAACCATCAAACAAAAGTTGGGCTGTGCGACGGCAGAAGTTCTCCCTATTGTAATGGGTTGCCGGGGTGTGATGCCAAGAAGCACTGTGGAGAATCTCAGCAAGCTGGGAATTAGAGGCAAAGACTTGATCACGATCTCAATGTCAGCACTTCGTTCCTCCATCGAGATCGTTAATGCGTTCATCAATTATGATAGAATAATCTAATGGACATAGTAGTGCTCTGGCCATCTACACCAGAGTACTACTTATCCTCGCGTATTTAACTGTTCACATATTTATTGACTGATTTTAGGAATAGCTCATCTGGCCTTTTACACCAGGTGATGCGAGTCGTACGGCACTAAAGCGCTCAGCGCGAGCCACGGCGGCGGAGTGGAGCCTCGAATGCAGGCGGGGCCCCCGCCGAACGCCTTCACGAGGCTTTCCCTGTTAAGTGCGCTCCAACGCATGACTAAGATTCGCTATCCGTAAGGATTCCGCTCTACTAATTCTTTCAAGACCGACCAACGTCACTTGGCATAGGTTGATGGTGGATGGTGAATGATGGCAGTGAAAATCATTTTAACTTTTTCTTTTATGAGATCTGACTGCTTCGCGCGGGGTTGAATTGTTAAGTTTACGCCCAACGGGAGGGCTAAATCCTCCAGAAGTCTGCTAGTGGAGCTCCGTGCACACCAGCACAGGTTGTATCGCCTACTGATAGTATACTATCCATCAGATGGTATATCTTATAAATATTTTCTCAATCTGTCAATGAACCGAGAGGGAATCAATGCTCTTCATCGTTAACAAGCCGGAGCAAATTACGTATTGCCAGATAGATATATCGATATATATAGATATATCGATCACACGTGACCGTCAGAAGTTTGAAGTCTTCCATTTTCTCAATAGGATCCATTCGTCATAAGATACTCTGTAAATTCATATCCTCTTAATATATTCGGATCTACCGAGACATCTTCACAATATCAGTTAAAAATACAAACTAGTACATTCTAGCGCAGAGCATTATAGATCATTTTATAGTTTTGATCCAGCATTTGATTAAGTAGCAAGATATTATTTAGTGAAACATCCAATATTATACAAAAAAAAGTGTTGAATATGCGTATTTTCTCTTCCGGATCTGTTGCTTTGACTACCGCGTGGTAGATAATAAAGTTGTTTAGCGTTGAAGTCCGTATCTGGTATCATCTTCATATGACCTAAATCATCATCTTTATGAATTCGAGGTATGCTTGTCTCAGATTTGAATTGCATTCCAAACGTTGTTTCGTACTTAAAAACAAACATAGCTTTATCGGGACAGCGCGTCTTGCTTCATGGGAAGTCTTATCATATAATGGCCAAGATTGTCCCGCGTATGAGTAGACTTGAAGAGATTCTCGCAGAATTACTCTTTAGAAGTGAGTATTCTTAGGAAGCTTCTCCTAAATTTTCCTAAATTTTCTGTACATCTTGTTTTAAATCAGGTGCCATTGTAGAAATTTGGAAATTGTTCCATTATGGAAATTTGTTACCTGATTTTGCTGAGTGTAATCTTGGAGTGAGTGTTCTCATTAGCATCTAACCAAATATTGTGCGATGTGCAATCGGTTCTCCTAAATAGTCACTTTAAAAACTGTCTCTCATCAGCAATGCGTAAACATTTATACGCATGTGTAACATGCATAAGTTTCTATTACAACATCAATTACCGATGGTTTATCGAAATCAGAATCAGCTCAATTGAAGTTCTCTTAGGTATCCCTTTTGCAGATTCTTTGCCGCAATTTGAACGAAATCAGCTTCGGCAAGATAAATTCCGTAGGCAGAGATACTGTATTGGTTGATGAGTATTCACTATCTATAGTGAGCAAGATTGCCTGAGTCGATTTATCAGTGTTTATTCCTTGTCATTTTGGCCTTATATCTTTCGAGGAGAAGTTGTTGTACTACTCGCTCCGTTATAATGCTTCTGATGCCGAATCCAAGAGTGTGCAGACCGAAACATATCGACCTGAATCATATAAGCTTAATTCGCTAATAACACCGTTCCTTGAATTAAGTTCATCATGTTGACTATATGATTTGTATTATGATTTGTAACTTCCGGAATAGCAATTGGATAGCTCATGATCTGAGAGTTCGTAAACTCGACCGATGCGATATGAAGAAACGTATTGGCTTCCCTTGGTATGATTGATTAACAGACATGCTATCATCGAATGACTACCGTTAAGGCAATTATAACAAACTCTCGATACAGTTGTTCCTGTCTTTGTTCGATTAGAAAATCCCGAAACCTGCTACACACGAATAATATGTTTCCACTGCATAGTGTGCATTGAGATCTCTGGTGCTAGTAATATTAGCTGAAACTTCCGATCGACATCTGGCGCTTGCTTTTAACGCCATTGACGACGGATCTTGATTTTGATAATCAAACGGCCATTGGATTCTTTGAGTCTAAAGCTATAGCTCGATTTAGAAATGTCTTCAATTCTTTGAATATAGAAATCTCTTTACCGTTTTCACGTGAAGATTCCCAGCACTCGATAGTATTATCAAGTGTTCTAATCACCGCATATACCAATGATCATTTTCGATTGCGTGAGTGCCCATTAGATCGCTCTCAACATTAAATGAACAGGCGAATTCAAAGACCAATATCGAATTGATACTCTCCGATAGGATTAATTTGGCGTTTCGAAGTACTGATGCATGTAACTTTCCAGTAATCGCCGCGGATTATGATAACGTATTAATAATGGATCTCATGTCATGAAATAGTCTTCTGCTGTGAACTTTTTCCGATGATTTCGGCTGCTTCACCTATGAAACAACCTTTAAGATACTGCATTTTTTTGACAAAAAGAATTCTGTCTACATCGTGCACTAGCCATTTAAACTGATCTTTAAAATCCTTCCATTTATTTTAATCGCTATCAAATGTAATAGTTGAGCAGTTCTGAATCTTCATAATCTTTGGTAATAGTATTAGCATTTGAAGATATACCGGAAAAGATGCGAAGTGCATTGAGAGAATCAAAATCTTCGAGATGTTCGTTAATATGTATCTTAATCGAGAGATAATGTTCCTCGGCTTTAGCAAGGACATTTTGTATGCAATAATCAATGGATTCAATATCCTTAAATGTTATCATCAATCTTAAGAAGTCGTTCCCGATTCCAATGTTCTGATGTCCAGACATGCTGTTAGATAAATGTATGTGAATTTATCTTTACCAGTCTTCTGAGTATTTTCCCAAAATTTCTCGATGTATCTAACAGTTTTCATCTGTTTCCTTATCAGTGATACATTTCATCAGAAGACATGTTTAATTCTTTAGTATATTAATGATAGTAGCATAAAAGAACGTATTGAGCGAAGCATCACATTCGCAAACGCGTTGCATGCGAGAGCAAAATGTCTCACTTGTAGAGGCAGATTCGTGGAGAGCGGAAAGAATTCGCGATCCGAACTTTTAGAACTTTCGGACATGAAGTGTGCAATATCGATCACTTAGGATATCAATCGCACGTGCACTTTTATAATTTATGATCCAGTCATTGTGTCGCGGGATTACTAAATATATATATATATATATATATATATATATATAAAATATCAATCAGTGTATCAATCAGTGGTATCAATCAGTGAGCATTTTGCGCTTTTGCTATCTTTGTTATTTAATTGTCTTTACTATATACATATTTTCATATAAAATATGCGGTCACCGATATAAAAAAGCGATTTCATTTGTCAGTCTTCTTTATGATTAATATAAATTTTTCGATATTATTAAAGGAGCAGTTAACCGATAAATGAGGGATCAATTTGAGGTATAAGAATTCATGTTATGCAGAAAGTTCTGGCTTTACGTTCTTTTGTATTTTATGCTTTGTATTTATCCTTTGTATCTTAATCTTTTACATTAATTTTTCTTACAAAAAGTAAAATTGCGATTATGTGATATATTATTTAATATATAATTATATATAAATATTCCTAATTTTTTTAACTATATCTTTCATGCAAGAAACGCAAAAATTATTTGTTTAATTATTTGTTACTTCTTATCTTCCTCGTATGTAAAAAAGAATTATATAATAAAAAGCATATATGGGCATATTTTATGTATATAATTTTCATACTTTAATATTTCTGGATATTTTATGTATTTATTTTTATATACTTATGTTTTAATATGTGTTAACGCGCCTTCGATGATTCGCGTAACACCGTTTAAATATTTATTTATTGCTGGTTCGAGAGTGTGTTCAGTAAGAATGAGAATCATTAGAAAACAAAACAACCTCCTTTAATCGTCAAACAACTTAACAGTTACAATATCTGGATACTTGTTCTATTTAAGTAACAGATATACAACTATTACTTCTCGCTTCTGGCAGAATACTGAAAACACTGTTTATCGCCTCTTGATAACTGCTAGCGATAACGATCCTTTTTTGTTTCGGTAACGATTGCGATCTAATCCCTTGACTTTGTGATTCATATTCGATATATGCTTGTTTGCATCGAGACATTCCAAACCAAAGACAACGCATATAAAAATCCTTAACAATATGAAAAAATTGTTCATTGGGCTAAATCTGTCTGCATTGTAAATGTATCGAAATATCTAGTCGATATCTATCTGATTGTTATTTCTCTTTGAGTATATGTTCGTAAGTAGCTTTTTTTCAAGAAAAAAGCATGTTATATGTACAGCATGCAAATAATCTCAAATAAAATGTTTGAATGTGAAGTAAAAATAGAAAGGAAAATTAGAAAATTGATTGCAGATTTTTCTACTCTTGAAAAGAGAGGAAAAAGTCTTATATATTAATATATATTATAATATATATTATAATGTTATAAACTATCATAAAAAATATTGAAAATATTATGATGATAAAGCATAAAATATACGATAAAATATAAGATATCGTGTGTTATATGATTTATATTTTATATAAATAAAATTATATATATAATTATCTTCTTCTTGTACTGCTATATATTCAATGCAACGTGTACGCGTTTAATGCGAATTGCATCCTTCTTCTGTACATCTAAATAAAGTGGCAAAGTCAAATTTATGAATATACGATTGTACTGAGGAATAAGAGTTTTTTCTAATGATTATAGATTCTCGTTACTTTCGATAACATTTCCTTCATCCTCAATGTTAGAATTATACTTCTTATACTCGAGCAACCTTTTTTATAAAAATTTTTATATGAAGCATGTTGACTTAGAAATAGGTTAAGTAAAGTGTAACTTCAATTTATTTTTTTTTCTTTTGTAGCAAAAACAAGACCAAATCGGTTTGCACTTAAATATAAATATAAATTTTAATTCTGGAAAAGAACTTATTCTATGTAAGCATGTATTAAAAGATTAAAAAATAGCAAATGATGCTGCATATATTACCATAACGTGCGTATGCTTAATTGTAAATTGCGATTGCATTGAATTTAGTATTAATTCACGTATTAATTAATTCGTATATGCCTGATTCATCATAAGCAGATATTTTCGATTGCTGTGATCAAGGTATTCTTTAATACGAGGAAAGTATTAATATCTAATAACTAATCCGCAAATATTTAAATAATACGTATTAATTATGTTGCTATATCCATACATAGCAACATATATTTAATAATCAATCGTTCTATAACTGGCGGCAGAGCTACATAAATGATTTCTGTAATGATGATTTTCAGATTGCGAGACCATTTAAATTATTGTGTTTCTACCAGATTTCGTGCATTTGAGCTTCTTAATAATATCAACAATTCCTTACTGACATATAGCATTAGATATATTAATCGCTTATCACAATCAATCTATTATGTTGTTCTCTTATATTTATTTTTTAATTTTGTCTGTCATTACTTTAAATGATCATTGACTAACTTGTGTCTCATGTTCATCATTTTCCACTTATTGCTTATATATATGTAGAAGGAAACTGTCTTTAGCTTACTATTCAAATCGATCATGTTGTAATCTTCTATTGCTGATCACATAGAGCATATTTGCATACCCAAAAAGCGACAATTCTTTAATATTAGTGGTTTTACTTTTGATATATTTTCTGATGACAGATTCTCAGTTGATATTTTCCATGCGCATGGAAGGTCTCAAGAATCTGGATAAGCAACTTTTTCATTTTAATCGGACTCAAATCGGACTCGCTTTTACTCATTACATGATATGTTTTTCTGTAGAATGTTAGAATCAGATGTATTGGTAGTAATATGACATAATCTTATGAGATAATGGAGTATTGTTTCACAATAGACACTGCAATATATTTCAATAGATTAAACTCTGCAGATATAGTATTAGTAGTTTGCATAGTAGATAAATTCATCAATTGTACATGTTCCTAATTCGCTAAAGTATCATTTATATTAATCATTCTTCTCATATGTTTATTTTAATTAATAATAAAATAATTAATATAACATGAATAAATCTGCAAAATGTGTAAATAAAAAATACGCCTTTAATTGGTAAAACAGATTACTTGAGAATTCCCAAAATTATCTTGAAGTTGTAATTCTTTTTTATTTGACTTACAACTTTGCAAAAGTGACAAAATCATATTGATTGAACAATTATCTCTTATAACTAAAATAATTGAATTTTCTATAGAATCCGAAATAAAAATAAATTATTGCGAACATTATTTATACTTGTATATAATACTATATAAAATAACAATTAATGTAACTTTTCTTAATAAGATATTTCATACAAAAAAAAATTAATTTATGAATGTATATATTCATAATAATATAAAAACATATCAAATCAAAATATTAAACAAATAATAGCTAATAAAAGTAATATCTAAGAGAAAAAATAATTGCATAATTGCAATTTAATTAGACACATAATTAATTTATCAAGTTGGAATCTTTAATCACATAATTAGTCTAAGTTAAAAGCATATAAGATGGATTTTTTTTATCATATATATTTTCATACATATGTGAATGTACAATTGAATGACATCATATTATTATATTATGTCATTTAATTGTATAGTATATATAATATAATTTTTTTATTGTTTAAAAGATATATAATTTCTATTATTCTTTAACCCATCTCTAAACAAATAATAATTTAAGAATATAATATTAACAATATCTCAAAGTAGTAGGAAAATCTTAAAATAATAAACTATAATTGAATGTCTTTTATTTCATTTTTTATTTAATTAATAAAAAGCACAAAATTATTTCTCTAATTTTTTTGTCTTAGCAGAAGCTTGCTGTGCTTTCATAACCTTGTACACAATCTTTTGTTCTTCGATTAAAAATGCACGAACAATCCTGAAAATTTCATATTGTCATGTATTCTAAAGCACATAATTATGACGTAGTAATTATTTATGTTCATTATTTATATTATGTATTCTTTTTTAATTAAAAAATGATCATTAAGATTTTATTTTGAGAATATCTAATTAATACTTAAGATATACTATATAAAATTAGAATATTCTGCAATATTTTTATCAATTCTTAGGCATTATGAACATGCAATCAGTAAAAATTAATAATATTGTAAAAATTGTATATAAAAATTGTAGAAATAATTATATAATTTATAATATTTATGTTTACACAAGCCTAACATTATATATTTAATTCCACATCATCTGATACTTTAAGATTTAATTATAGCATACCTTTCTTTTACACATTTATGACACAGAACTCCACCATACACGCGTTTAACAGTTTTTTTGCGTCTGCACATTCGGGAGCGTTCCATGGGTCTGGCAGGCTGAATACCTCTGAGTTTATCTTTACATTGTCCACATCTTGGAATTTTCTTAGGTTTTTTTAAATATTGATAAACTAATTTCCCACCCGGCGTACGTACGCTATAGAAAATTATAACGATTAAGACATTTTCAAAAATTATCATATGATTAAATCAATAAAGAATATTTACTTTATAATATATAATAATTCTATATATTATATTATAATAAATCATTGCGAAACTAAATTTATATTATAACGATAATTGAACGACTACAAAAGATATTAATAAAAATAAGATATTTATAAAATATTCATATCCATTAACATGTATTTTATGCAAGACATAACCTCATTCTCGCAACGCTGTTATAAGATGAATATTGTTACTAATAAAATAAAATTTCAGAGATTGATAACTATCAAAAAATAGTGTTCATTATTTATGTAACAAGAATAAAACAAAATACTTACATACGTCTTCTGTTACTTTTTGTATTATACGACAAACGTCGTCGATACGTTAAACGTTGTACCATTTTGTTTCTATAACATAGATTAATAAAAAAAATCAATATAATAATAGTTTATAATACAAAATTAACTACTTCACATTCACGTACATATTATATATTATTAATATATTACTCGATTTATATATATAAAATTGATACAATATTACCTTAGAATGCCACAAACCTTTACACTTTCGTTACAAATGGGAAGAGACTCAATCGCATACTCGTAAGATGTTCCTGCATATACGCAATGGAATCAGTGCCATCTATGAAGGAAAATACAATTTACTAATGCTGACATTAATATGGATCTATATTCTTTCAATCTTCTGACATATAATGTCTAAAATCTCAAGATTTAGATACTCAAAGATTTAGATATAGAATAAAGTTTTCTTATTGGTTAATCAATATCTCCAATGATATAAAATAATAATAAAAGCAACCTAAATATAAAGCATTTATGATACTACTACGAATAATTCGGATTCTCAATATAAATATATTTTGGATGTGAAATATGATGTGAAAACATAATAAAATAAAAATTAAATAAAAATTTATTTAAGTTAAATAAATGTGTCCATGACTCGTCTAGTAACTTTTTCTTGGTGAAAAGTAAGTCCGATTTTTAATGGCAATCACACTACAAAGCATCCATAATACTAGAAAATGTTTCTCGTTTTCGATCTGAGAGAAAATTATTAGAACTCAGATTATAAATCCATTATCAGGCAACTTGGACAAATATATCAAATATAAATATAAAAAATTATAATATAATAAAATAAATATAAAAAATACAAATAAAAAGTATTCTCGGCTAATTACGTTTACGATTTAAGTTTAGTAACTTTTTTTCGGATTGAGAATTCGATCTGATTTGTTTAATGACTAGTATTCATAGTTAATTTTTTTATACTTAAGACGATTTTAAAACATTATATTAAATTAAATTAAGTTAACTTAAGTTAAGAAGTTTTCATAATAGGAACTATGAATACCAATTTATGCATATCGTTTTATATTGAGTACTTCTCATTTACAATTAGCTTGTGATACTTTAGCAAATATAGCAATATATATATATAACCTGACATTTGCAACCTGATATTTTATTCTCATATACACTTTTAATAGAATATAATGTTTTAAATATATATTAATTTAAAATGTTTTATATTGTTTAATCAAATTCAGATTATCAATTTTACATGAAGTGCAACATAATCATAATTTTTGTATCTGTGATATTGACAACTTATATAGATATTAACAATTTATCCTTGATATTTACAACTTATATTGATATTTATAATTTAACCTTGCATATCTGTTATTAATAGTTTCAATAAAAATCATTAAATTTCAATAACAACATTTTAGACCATTTAAAAATCATATAAAATCAATAAAATATTTTTCTACTAAAACTGTATATAGATACTTCACAAAGAGTAATTTTTCATCAAGCGTAATTCAGTAATATGAATTAGATATATTTTAAAGTTCTTTTTAAACAAATCTAAGTGTTATATACTGCGAATATATTATTCGTAATATTCTGAATCTAATATTATTCTTCTAATAATCTAATATGCATAACATCAATATATATCAAATTTTATCAGTTTCTGTCCTTTTTATAATATAACTTTAACATTAACTTTTTTGAAACATTTGTAATAAATTTAATTAAATTTTGATAAGAAAAATTAATTAAATTTTTGTAAGATATATATTTAATGACTCACACATTTTCATGGAATCACTCGATCAAAACTTATCATTATCATTTCTGTTAATATCTTTAACAATATTACAATCTTTTATTACATTTACTTTCTTGTTATCACGCTCATTATAAAGCTACTTAGACTAAGAATCTTACATGTTTTTTCCATTATTTTTTATATAAAATATAGAAAAATATACTTTTTATAGAAATATATCCATATTTATATCCATATTTCTACACTATCATATTATAGATTATTTATATTAACGCGTCTTCGATGTTTCGCATAACATCATTTAAATATTTACTTATTACCGATTCGAGAAAGTGTGTTCAGTAAAGATGAGAGTCGTAGAAAACAAAATAACATCCTTTAATCGTCAACCAACTTAACAATATTAGAATATTTGGATACTTGCTATAATAAATGTGCGATCATTGCTTCTAGCTTCTCGCAAGACTGAAGATGTTTTTCGCCGCTTGGTAACTACCAAGCGATAGCGATACCTTTTTGTTTCGGCAACGATTGCGACCTAATCCTTGGCTTTGTTTACATCGAGAACATTTCAAACCAAAGATAACGCATATAAAAATTCTTAACATACTGCCCGCATCATGTCCGAAACGAAGACGACATCCTGATAACGCAATATCTGATTGCGGCATTTCGCAATCGCCCGCCAAGACGGAGTAAATGAATCTCCTCCCAGCATAGGATTCAATACCCTTAATGAAATGGCTTTCTGAATCGATAATTCCTTTCCAAGTTGGACATTCTTCTTTCGTTTCGAATTTTCAATAGAACTACGAACGTAAGCGGTCTTTCTAACTAGCCGAGGCCAGTTAGAATATCGATGGGGCAGTCCCCAGTCGCTCCCATAATCAACGTGACGTGCAGTAGATTTTTGAGCTTCAGCGGAAATCTTCTCATCCGCCCAAGATTTCCGTAGCAACAAATCTGTGTTGCATTCAGAGATGTAATGTGATACATCAGCTTCAAACACAATGCGCGGACCGATATCTATTGGATCAGATATGATCTAATCAAGTTCGGTTTTTGGGCTATAGATGTACCGAACGGAGATCGCCTAACAACAGCGATTCATACAGATTCATTCAGTTCCGATTAGCAAATGAATTGGTTCCCTACTTGTTGGATTCGGATCCGCCAGTGTAAGATCGCGTAAGTGTGGCCATCATTTGAGAGGCCAACCTCCCGAGGCTACGTATGACGTAATGCTCTTAAAGATGTACGTCGTTAAGGAGAACATCGCTTCCGATTTGTTACAAGAAACTAGGTCGAATACAACCCTCAACCTCGCATGGCCGGTATAATCTTCTCCACAGCAATATATTTTAATATCGACGCATTGTTGTGTAGTTCATAAAGTCTGACACAGAGATTCGGAAATAAAAATGAGAGTCGATTCTTAATAGAGTATCGCACGGATTTTAATGCAGCAGTCTTTCGCGGTGTGAAGATCTACCCAGCGGGAAGTACATCAAACGTACGCGGAACTTCCGTTGGCGTGAACATTAACGATTGTAGCGATTCCGATAGAGGAAGAAGCGTTTGAACGCTATTGCGTTTTTGAATCCTTGCAACTGGCACTAGGTCGTTAGTTATATTAGCGATCTCGCCTACTGCGAGATGTAGTAGTGAATGATGACAATGCATGCATCGTGATTTACTTGGACATTTAGATATGAAATGACCCGACCGTAAACAATTCAAGCAAATTTGTTTTTTCCTAGCAAGAGTACTACATTGCCATTGGCATTGATAGAAATTCCTCACATTTTGCTAAACTATGCGAACCGATACAATTAACGTATTTTAAAACCGATACATTATTAACGAAGGAACGGAGTTTATTTCGCGAATTGTCTGTAATGGTAATAGGCGCATCTATAGAGTCGAAAAGTTTGCGAATATGGCATCTCAGAAATGCGTCTATCTCTTAATACGAGGCATATTCCTTAGTATCGCATCGTTTTAGATTCCATTCTGTTCATGTTTTTAAACCAAATTTCTCTGTGATAATATATACTAAGATAGAGTCCTAATGACTGACGTGACATCCGAGATTCGACAACGCTGCGAGCGTAATGGTGTCTCGCAGTTTCTTTAACTAGTGACGCTTTCGGATTTTCCGTTCGGCAGGCTAGCGAATGAAGAATGTGCCTATGCATTAATGCTCTTATATCAGCATATTCCATCATCAACATCTTCCACGGTATAATTTTCAGGAGAAATTTGAAATGTATTGATCAACAATGCAGCATTATCGATAACACTTGATTTTAAATAGTGAAATTTTAAAGTATTCGACATCGCATCATTCGACTCGACTAGAGATTCGAAAGTATGGCGGAAATTTTTTCGGAAAATTTATCGAAAAATGTCGGAAGTGTAATACGTAGCAGTTTTAACGAGGACGAATTAGTTTCATCGAGAATGATAGAGTCAGTACGTCACATGCAGAACTTTCGCTTTTACAAAATTGTTTCCTAAAGATGATCCGCACCTTCGTTGTAGGCATCCTTGGCAGCGAAGAATTCGTTTTGAAGGAAGTAAGATAACTTCTCCTTGTCTTTAGCCGTTATCGCAAGAATGATCTTACCATGGAAATATTGAGCCTTCTCCCAAAGAGTCTTAAATCAGACGTGCTCTTGTTTTTGGAAGTGTGACGCTTGCCTTTGGAAGTTTCTTATAATTAATGATGACACGTTTGATCATACCGACTGTAATGGTCTGATCCATAAGAAAGTTACGTAGATCTTCAGCCATGATCGTTGCACGTAAATTTGAAGAATCGTCCTAGACCTGGACAGTGATCCGCTGGATCAAATAAACAGCAGACTCGTGTGTATGTGACATCATGAGGACGCGCCGCGACATACGTGATGCGCAGAGATGGTGTGGGGCGTTAGAGATGCTGGACTATATCGACAGTGTTTCTTGGATCGAGCACTTCAACTCGGAAATTGCACGCAGGGTGCGAGTCAGCGCGATGCACGTTACACCGGCGTTATACTTTCTGTTGCGTGTATGCAACACAACGAGAAGATGTCGTGACAGTTCGACATTAAATATCCTTTTCGTGAACTCGGTATTACACTTCACCAAGTTCCGCGCTTTGACTTCCCTAGGAGCGTGTACTGTAGCACGTGATTCTCACATGAAGTCCGAGTTTTAGAAAGAAAGCGATAGCGGTACGAGCATGGCTTCTGATCCAGTTCGTGGTGATCCTTGCAACGTGCACTTTGTGGCAACAGCACCAGAGATGATCGTTTATATTTAACTGTCCGTTTCATCAACAACATACTGATACATTCGAACATCAGCTATCCGACTCGAAGGACCAAAAACAATATTAACGCGCCTTCGATGTTTCGCGTAACACCGTTTAAATATTTATTTATTGCCGATTCGAGAGAGTGTGTTCAGTAAAGATGAGAGTCGTAGAAAACAAAATAACCTCCTTTAATCGTCCAACTTAACAGTTACAATATTTGGATACTCGATATAATAAATGTAGAACCATTGCTTCTGACTTCTCGCAAGACACACTGAAGACGCTGTTTTTCGCCGCTTGGTAACTGCCGAGCGATAGCGATTCTTTTTTGTTTCGGCAACGGTTACGAATTCCTTGGCTATGTTTACATTGAGACATTCCAAACCAAAGACAACATATATAAAAATCCTTAACAATTTATATAACGATATTATTGTTCAACATAAATATTTTTGAATTCTCTTCATATCGATAGCTTTTTTTTATACGATTCTTTTCTTAATCTTGATAATGTTAATATCATTTTTTGACGTGATTATTTTCTAAATCTTGTTATTATTTACTGCGATTGTTCTTTAAATCTTAATAATATTATTGTTGTTTTCTAGCGCAATAATTTTTACGCTATGTTAATATTGATCTCTTTTTAATAGGTTTATTTTCTAAATTCTTTAAATATAGACATTTTTTAGCACAATAGTTATTTTCTAAATTTTACATATATTTCATTCAAGTTTATTAAAATAAACTTATAGTGATCGTGAAATTAATCATTTAGTTTTTGGAATGGCATTCATCATAAAAAATTAAAATATAATTCATAGCATTATGCAAAAGTTATCAATCATATCATATCATATCATCATGCAATCATATCGTATTATTATTGTTATTTCATTTGTACAATCTTTGCATTTTGTATCATTAACAGAACCGTTGTAATTTTAAATAGCACGCTCTTTAAAATTGTATTTTGAAACAATCATAAATTTTTATTGAAAATATATATTTTGTTCATCGAGAAATGGTTTGAAAATCATATTTTAATTTCTTAATTTTTTAAATAAGTTTTGTCATAAATTTTTTATTAAATAGGACCTTTAAAAATTGTATGTAACATTTTAAAAATATAAGATGTTGAAAAATATTCTATTATCTTTTTCTCCAAAACATTTGAATGCGCCGTGCGACTTTAACAATTGTTCGGACTTTGATGGCGTCTTCAAAATCGCACCGCCACTCTTTAAGTTGGAATTAATAGTTTTGAAATACGATAAGGCGGTTCAGCTTTCGATCCGGATGAATTGAGTAACTCGGAGAGGAAGAGCAGCAAATATGTCACGCACATGATTAAAGCCATCTTATCAAATTTTATATCAAAATACCCACCATACTTCATGGACTTGTGACTCTTCAGCCCTAATGGTACCACAGACCCAAGAAACTTCAACTATCGCTATTTATCGTTTTATTTTATAATTCTTTTGAAATTAAGAACACGGGACGTCAGATGCAAATCATAAATGGCCATGTTTTAAATAACTACTATGTTGTTAGAACGGGAATAAACAAAGCACTGGATATTGAGACATCGCAGCCTCTCTGGTTTATACTATATTTGAACTACAGTAAGGGCCAACATTATACTATAAAAGACCGAGAAGGATCTTTGTTAGCGCAGTTTTGTACTACTAGTCTTCATTCTTAACTTAATTCAGCTCATTCGTCAAGCAGCTTACGTAACGAACGCAGTTACGCATAACAAAGTATTTCTGGTAACGATTACAATAAAATAACAGAAACTAATCGTATTCAAGTTTTCCCGAGTATTCACAGTAATAATTAGTTCGGCAGTCTCTAACGAGCATATACGACTGACGAGATCTCTGACAACAATAAACAATGAATGAATAGAATACATTCACTTTATAGATATTAAGGATGATTGAATATTCTTTAATATAATATGATATAATATAATATAATTCAATGATGGAATTCTCGAAAAACAAACGAATTTAGATTACATAGCGTATATAAATATATATAAATATATATAAATATATTTGTATTGTAATACAATACAAATATTTATATTTGTATTATAATTATATATATAAATATATCAAACGATCTCCTTATAATGTAGGATGATATCAATGATCCCGGACGATTGCCCAGATATGTAGGGAATGGAGCGGGATTTATATATCCTTTACGTGATGTTGAATGTTAAATGAATGGGTCTTCGACGCCAGGTTGATGGAACAACAAGYAACAAGATCTTTATTCTGCTTTYAYCGATACARYTYTTAYCGATAGGCCGVTTGACTATGTAGCGTCTATTCGTTTGTACGTCTGTCTGTAGTCTCGTAGTCTGTCTGTCTGTCTTTCGTTGCTCGTCCTTTATATACTAAAAAGCGTCCCACTTCAGGGTTGCCGGCCAATCGTCACATGTGATTATTCGGTCCGGACGAATCATATCGTCCCGCGTGCCAAGGGTTTTCCTCGCAATTGCCCTTTGTCCTAGACGCAACTTTCTAAAYACATGCCCGCTCGCATTGGCATCTTCGACCATAAATYCTGACCGCACTTGRTACCRCTCATACCYCGGACATATGCCAGAACRTACCCCATACACATGTCATCGCCAACGGTTCTTTTATACTACAATAATAACATCAAAAGTATCACAGAATTATATTATTCTGAGCAAGTTCCATTTGGCAAAGCATCGATATGAATATCATTCTGATTTTATCACTTATTGAATATTAAACGAGAGAGAATTATGTTTGCATCGATACAAGAATTATAGTATATTATTGCTTAATAATGATAGTTAGTAGTAATAATCTAACATAATAATCTTTTATACGTATATAAGACTGACGATAATAAAAAAAATTAAATATTAAATTAATGAAATTTAACATTTTTAAGCTTTGCATTCTAATATTTCAATTTATAGAATACATGAAGCAAATAGATAAAAACATCTTTTTTATTTAAAATAAAGCTCGGCTATTGATTAAATCTATTATGTGATTCGTTTTTGAGATCTGATAAGTAATAGGACACTGAACTAATAATTTCGCATATATATATATATATTTGAATTATTTTTGCTATCATCAGTGCAAATATCAGTCTTTTCCTATTCAATATTTAGTAAGCAATAACAAACAATAAAGAATGATATTGTTCACATAGACTTAGTTGTCAAAAATTTGTCCAGGATAATATAATTGTATCGACATTTTTTATGTTAATAATTAACAAAACAAATCGTATGTTCAAAGCAAATTGTTCACTATATATTATTATATGCAAATTGAACGTTTTTATTTCTTTTCGACAACCAGATATCCATCACTGAATTATATTATATTTCGTTGACAAAGGAAACTTAATAGCCTCTAATTATCGAACCCGGTTCAATGAAATTTTAGTAGATGCCTTGTATTTGTTTATATTTATATTATAAGAAAATCCATAGATTCCTTTATTCAGATGTTCTCGAAAAAATAAAAATTTTTCCTCATCATTAATATTTTTACAATATATGATTCAATATGATACATTAAATGCTCATAAATATAGATAAATAAATATAGAATGTAGATTAAATTCAAAAAGTTTACACTATTAAATTATTAAGTTATACCGTTATTAAGCTATTCAATAATTTTCTATGAACGATCAATCGAATGACAATCTTCATATGAGAATTTTAAAATAAATTTTAGTTCAATTTTCAAAAATTGAAAATTAATTTTATTCAGTGATGTTTTAATAATATTCTAACATATTTATGGTACTAGAAGCATATCAAAAAATTCAGAATTATGATCCAGAAAAGAAGTAGAATTTATTGTGCCTGTTTTAAAATTATAACAAATACTTTGACCACAGAATATCTTTTTAAATAATCAATTTCTTTATGTTTGCATAATTTATTAAATTATGATTTTTTAGTAATTTACGTACGTTACGTAAATTTATTTATTTATCTATATCTATATTATGTACTTATTTATTTATATTCCTGAATATTTGACCTGTTGTACTGTGAGCCGAAATGTATACTTATGAATATTTAGGAAACATTTTCAATCATTACGTCTATTATCCTTTTCGCAGAAAATATAAAATTATATTTTATCTATAAAGATCATTTGAAGGTTATGTTCTCATACATCATTGAATTCATTTCAACCTTAACTATCATAACAATAAAAGCATTTCTATTGAAAAAAGGTACATTGATAGTTTGCAAAATATGATTTTGAGAAAAAATTGCGGCTATAATCATATTTTTCTGTAAATTTAACAAAAATTAAAATAAAGTTGAAGTCGCTATTTCCAATAATTTCGGAGTAATCGTAACACTTTAAATGTTCCACTTTATATATATATATATATATATATATATATATATATATATATATATAAGTTAAAAATGACAATTTTTAATACAAGTTTCGTTTTCGAAAGAATCGATTATCAATTCATATCGTGTGTTACATCATATGATTTTATAGCCTTTTAGAAGGCTGTGGCATGATCATATGCCACAAACAGCTTTCAATTATTGGTTGCTTTAACACAATATAACATTGATGAATGATTTTCGTAAATTTTGTAATATAAATCCAAATTTATTAAAGAACCGTCAGAAGAGATCAACTCTTAGAGGGCATGTTCCAAATGGCGGATGGAAAAAAGCCCACATCGGCTATGCCAAGAGGGTAGGTACAAATGGGCTCCCTTCGATGGTTAGCAAGCAACATGTCTTCAGCAAAGTAACAGACTGAGGAACATAGTCATGCTACTGACATTTCAGTACATGAATATGAAACATCGAATGAAAAGCTCGTATGGAACGCATGGAGACAAGCAGAAACCATATCAAAATACTACTGCAGAACAGGAACTCTATGCTCATGGGATGCGAAACAGATATGGAAACATCAGAAGATGAAACTGTCTGTGAAACCAATGCACAATTGCCATCATCCCTAATCAAATACAAGTCAACCTAGACAAGAAGAGCAGTATAATAAAAGTGTACTTAAGAAACCCATAGTATAACAAACTCTGCATCAAAGCTTTGCTAATATCAGAATAAGATCGCATTTTACGAATCAACAAATAAACTAAATCATATGAATGATGCGAGGAGTACTGATACGCTAACACAAATTCCATACAACACTCAAAGAATAAATGAGGAAGACTCGTGGAAGGAAGTGGTAAAAAGAGAAACCGGGAAAGCACCGAATAGATAATGTTTCGTAAATAATCTAAAACAGATAATTATTGACTAAGCACATATCCAATAATTTTAATAGATTCGAGAAAGTATAAATGATGATACAAATAACAAGGAAAAAATAGAAAAAACAGTCAAATTCCCTCCCATCTTTGTTGCTAGAATTATCAATATATAGTCGGTTTATCAACTACTAAAAGAAATCGCCATTAGCGATTATGAAATCAAAATTATAGATAATGAGCAAGTTAAAAGCCTAAGAGTCCACTATGTCAATATAGTGAAAAGTAAAGATACGGAATTTCACACGTACAAATCGAAGTAAGAAAGAAACTTTAAAGTTGTCCTTAAATATATCCATCATCGAATGTAGATAATATCAGAAAAAAAATCGAATCATGGTCACATGGTTATCAATATATGGAACATTAAAAAGTAAAACACTTTTCATATTTCAAAATAAAGATATGTCCCATGTCCCATGTACTATATCCAATGAGCTAAAAGCGAGAATAACGACAAAGATATGTATGAAATAAAATTACTTCTCCAATGCAAAATAAAATTTGAGACATCACGTGCTAAAATGAGATATCCCTCAATGCATTAATTGCCAGCGATATGGCCATATGAGAAATTTTTGCTTTCGTAAAATGAGATGCGTCAAGTGCACAGAAGATCACTCAACTTCTAATAGCTCAGGCAAGGGAGGATGTAAGGACGTTAAATGCGTGTTGTAAGGCCACTACCAAGCCAATTATAAAGATTGTAGGATCTATAAAGATTTACAAAGAAGCTATTTCTCTGAATTACGGAGAAAAGTAATAACACCCATAATCACAAATTAAACCTACAAGCATACAAGCTCGCCCAACCAGAAAGATCGTATGCTACAATCACAAGAACTGTAAATAGACAACTGATTACATATCAAAATAATCAGGCTACACAGAACTAAATAATATCTTCAAATTCAGGAAAATATGAAACGAACGACATGCAAGAACGACATGCAAAAATATATGATGGAAAAGATGAGCTCAATACTAAATTCTTACCAAAATGACGTAATCGACAAGACGCTTAAAATAGTAACTTGGAATGCCAACAGACTAGCTAAACATTCTGACAAGAAATCAAAACTTTTATTTTTAATCAAAACACAGACATATTATTTGTTCCTCAAATGTATTTTACCAAGAAGAGCTATTTCCAAATCCCGGATACATTTTGCATCACTTAATGTGACAACAAAACTCATGGAGAAACTGTTCCCATCATAAGAAGCAGCGTTAGATATTACGAGATTAGCAAATACCAGAAAGAATATTTGCAACTCACTAGTATCGTGGTTGAAGACTGGAATGCAAGTATTACTATTTCTGCTATATATTCATCATCTAAACATGTTATAAAAAACGAACAATACATAACTTTCTTTAAAATCTTAAGCAACCGATTTATCGCTGCGGAAAATTATAATGTCAAATATATGCGATGGAAATTGAGACTGATCTTATTCAAAGGGCGGAAACTTCTGAAAGCGATCGAAATTATGAATTTTGAAGTTATATCGACAAGAAAACCCATCTGATAACAAAAAGATCCCTGATTTTCTGGATTATTATCAAGAGCATTTCTAAAGGATATTGCCACACTGACTCTTGTCTTGAATTATCCTCAGATTATTCTCCAATAATTATTATAATAAATAGTAAAGTAATGACTAAAGGCAAACCTTAATTAAAGGTAATGTTCATAACGTTAAAACAAACTAGTCATATATTCAGGAATTATTGATGACGACTTTAACAATTTAAAAATTATACAACAATTTTAACAATTCTATTCTCTTGAAAATTGACGACTATATCATATGCGCAGTTGGAAGCCTTAACCATGCCGTATAATAGGTCACTTGGAACGCAATATGATGTGTAGCAATCTTGACACCATTGAATATTCGTCTTCAATAAAAGATAAACTAACTAAAAAAAAAAAAAAGAAAACTACGTAAGCTGTGGCAAACCAATAGATGCCAAACACTAGAAAACCAAACTAAATCGAGCTATTGAAGCACTTAAAAACCTGTTAGATTCGGAAAGAAATCAGAGAATACAAAAATATCTAAGCAAGGTAAGCACTATTGCTGCAACCAATTAGTCTCTATGTAAAGCCAAGAGATTGAAACATCCGCTGACAATACCCATCTATTAGGAAGCAAGGTGGGAATTGAGTTAGAAGCAATAAAGAAAAGGCCAAAACATTCGCTCTACACTTTTCCAATATCTTTAAACCCGCATGAGATAACTATAAAGGAGCAAAACAAGTTCTTGGATGTTATTATTGCTGCCATCCTTGCTACCTTCTACAAAATCTTTTAGTCGTAAAAAAAATACGAACCAAAAATCAAAAATCTAAATTCAAAAAACGCGCTAGGTTACGATCTTATAACCAATCAAATCCTATAGATGCTGCCAAAAATAGTGTAGGATATTTCTATCAGGATAGAATTGTTATGGATGATGGATCTTCGATGCCTCAGATTGAAGAAACAATAAGTAAGGAAACTCTTTATTCTTCCTCGCAAAGATATAACGTCTCTTGATAGGCTAGCTGACTCCACAGGCTTCGCCGTTCACAACTCTACAATTACTCGACTGATCAACAACTGCCACTGTACTCTCAATTACTCCCACTGCCACTGTCACGCCTCTGCTGCCGTCGTCCTTTATATACCTAAAAATGATGCTACATTTCAGAATTGCCTGCCAATCGCTACATATTATCATTCAATCTGGATGAATCACGTCGTCTCGCAAGCTTCCGAGTGTCAACGGTTTTTTCCGCAATTGTCCTTTGGACGCGACATCCACACACATACACGCGTGCATTCACACGCTTCGCCGATTACAAGCCTTTGATACGTGCCGTCATTGATCATTTATTTCTTCTATACTACAATAGGAATAAAATTTATCATCCAACTTTGTAATGTAGTCCTCAGATAAAGTTTTTTTCCTCTTCAATGGAAGCACAAATCAGAATATAAAAGCCTGGCAAAGTTGCAGATCTTACTGAATTATATAAATCGATCAGCTTGTTGTCTGTCTTATCGAAATTATTTGAGAAACTTCTACTCCTATTTTTATTCTCTATAATAATAAAGAAATATAAATTAATTTCCAATCATCAGTTTAGTTTCGTAAGTACTATAGAACAGATACACAGAATTGTCAAAAAAATAAATAACGATATGGAAGCAGTAAGATATTGACGGTCTTTTTCGATGTTTCACAAGTTTTTGACAAGGTCTGGCATGATGATACAAAATTAAAAATAGCTTCCCATGCCGTAATAAAATTTTATCTATTACATAAAATTTTTATAGTTAAATATGGAGAAATAGTCACACAATTAAAAGAGATTAACTTTGGAGTTCTTCAGGATAATGTATTAGGACCGGTACTTTATCATACACTATCATACACTACATCTATTATACACTGATATTATACACTCCAGTCATTCTGGGTATTATAACTACAACCTATGCAAATAATGCAACTATTCTTGTGGCTTATAACAATCCTCTAGAAACGTTTCTGTGTCAAGAATTTCTCCTACATTTAGAGATGGCTATAAAAAAATCAAAACTGGGATCAATGGGACAAAATCAGTGCATGTGACGTTCAATATCCGTAAAGAGATGTGCCTACTAGTAATTCTGAGAATTCCTCAAGCTAAAGATATTTAGGACTACATCTCGATTATAGACTAAATTAGAAAAAACATATATAAAACAAGCGAAAATAATTTGGATTTCAATTGGGAAAAATTACTTACTCTGCAGTAAATCACAATTGTCGGTTGAAAACAAATTGCTATTATACAAAGCAATTCTCAAACCTATTTAGATCTATGACGTTCAATTGGGACAATAGGCGTTCAATGGCCTGAAATTTAAATATAGAAATATTACAAAGATCTCAAAACATTTTCGAATTATTGTCAATGCTCCTTAGTACGTCACCAAGAATATACTATATCATGATCTTAACGTGCTATAGAGACGAGATAAGAAAACTCAACAGGGATATGTTGATAGATATGGAAGAACATTCTAACATATGACTAATCTCATAAGAAACACCAAGGCATTATGCAGATTAAAAAGAAGGCTTCCCAAGATCTACCTGACTATTGTAATTCTATAAGCTATATATTCTATAGACTATATCGCTAGGCAAAATCTTCTTCAAGATCTTCTTATATCTAATTATCACAAATACTATTAAATATCACACTGTGATAGCTTGTAATAATTTCTGGGATGACAAAAAAAAAGAATTAAAAACCAAGTTTTTAATATATAAATATCTATAAATAAGCTTATTAATAAAGCTATAAGTTATAAATAAATAAGCATCTGAGAATTTCCATATTATAAATGAAACTATTTTAAAAAAATGTAGGATAAATAGGAATTTAGTCAAATTTAATCAAATCACAAGATTCTATTTTTTATCATATAATTTAACAAAAGAATCTGTATTTTGTATAGTAATTTGTCTGAATTATTAGAAAAAGCATCCCTATTAGATAAAACCTATTTATTATGGCTTTATCAAGGAAATCAGAAATTTATTAACTATATGATGCAGCTGTGGATTGGATGTAAAAGAAGTAGTATGACTTTAAAGATCATCAAAATTAACTATATTTTTATTTATAGGATTACATCAAAAAGATACTTTGTACTGAAAATAACCAAAATATAACTAAATCGAAACATAATGTTTGAAGAAATGAATATTCAAAATATATTATCAACATTTTTTTAATCTGTCAAAAAGAAAAATATTCTCAGTAATTTATAATTTAATTATCAAATAAATGTATTAATTAATACATTCAAATATCAATTAATACATTCAAATCATAACATTATTTACATTGTTTATGAATAAAATAGTTATATACGGTAAAGTTAAAAGATTCAATTGATTAATTAACAATTGAGTATATCTGTAATCAAAACAGAATTTTACATCAAATTTCTGGAAATAAAACTTTATATAAAAAATTATCATTCTACATTTCCAATTTATTTTTACAGTATGTCTTCGATTTGCATCAGGATTTTTGATACATTCTATATATGCACATATATATACATGTGCACGCGCGCATACATACATACATATTTATGTTACGATTATATAATTTATATATTTATGTTGTATATACTTATGTTTTATTTTTATTAAATTTACTTTCAGTTCTATTGTAGCTATCAATTTATATGTGTGTATATATATATATTAAATTCAATATATCCTTTATATTATTATATTCGATATATCCTTTATATTAAATATTTCTATCAATATATTATTATAAGATTTTGCCGTGAACACAAAAAACTCTAATAATTTCGTCGATATATAATTTTATACATGTTAATAATTTTAACATATATAATTTTGTATATATGTATATATATATATATATATATATATATATATATATATATATTCGCTGTAAAGTAAATTCTATATATGAACAACGTTCTATTTTTGTTCTTCATTAATTATTGAATAGAGATTATTGAATTGTTGAATAGAATAATCCTTGCACAGAAATAAAAACTGTTCATAAGAAAAGATGAAGAGGAGATATATAAGAGATATATAAGATATAAAATGTTAAATAATCAATTATTTTTTAATTATTCCTATTTAATAATGTATTAAGAAATAAAAAGTTTATTTATTACAATTAATCTTTTTTAATATTATATTTTTAAATGATTAAATGTATAATATTATATATTTTAAATAGTCATTTCAATCGCATTTATAAATTTTTTTCATTCTCTTGAACGTTTTTAGAACAACTTGTTTAAAATCATTTAGTTTTTTTATATTAAAAATCATTTTTACTTCTTAAAGATCTGCGTTTTATTGCGAATTTATGAACTGTTTTAAATCATTTATGCAATTAAAATTTTTCAGTTTCCAAAATTATAAAATTCTTCTTATGTGCTTACAATTCCATTTTTATTTTTAATGAATATAAATACAATTAATTAATCTGAATCTATTATCGAAATATATTTCTATATATTTTAAATATTTATAATATTTTCATTGTTTGTCAAAAAATATAAAACAAGAAATATAGAAAATATAAAAAAATAAATGATATTTTATTTTAAAATATCCTGTAGTTCAGAAATCTTGTATGCAGTAATATCCTTTTCAGCACTTTGAATAACAAGATGGAAATAACAAATAGCATGATTATCGAATCTTGTAACTATTGTGTTGCGTACGCGAATAGCAAACTCGCGATATATATACGGATATGTATTCATGCATTAATCACAGAGCTTCGTACATCTATCACATAAGACTTCTAAAATTAATTCGAAGATTGCTCATCATTTTTGTTTTATAATCTATATGAAAGTAACAATCATCTATTTTAAAATATAACTTTTAAACTTTTAACTTAAAATATAACTTATCAACTTATAATTTTATTTGAAACGCTACATGTTATTTGATTGTTTTTTCCCCCAGACAAGAATGTCAGAATATTCATTTATAATTTTTATTTTTACTTTTAACAACTTTTATCTTATTTCACCATTAGTGATGCAACTTTGGGGAAGAAATAATAGATTTCTGCGAATTACATTGTATAAGGTATATTATTTATTATATCTTATGTACATTCAACATCGTCTTGACAACACCATAGGAAAAACGTTTTAGACATATTCCAAAATTTGTTGACAATCATCTTTTGCTTGATTTTTACGTTTTCCTTTATATAATGATCGAAGACACACGGAGGCAATTTGCTTAATGAATTTTTATGAAAACTCAGCTTATTAGAGTGTATATAAATTATCATATGTGTATAAATATCCCCCCCCCCTCTCTCTCTCTCTCTCTCTCTCTCTCTCTCTCTCTCTCTSTGTGTGTGTGTGTGTGTGTGTGTGTGTGTGTGTGTGTGTGTGTGCGTGCGTGTGTGTGCGTGTGTGCGTGCGTGCGTGCGTGCGTGCGTGTGTGATGTTCAGAGGAAGGGCGCAAATCTGTGACTTATGTATAATAATGGGACGGTACCTGTGATGTCTTACTTTTTTCCTAGATTTTCATCGCCTGTTTGTTTTCATTTTTCAAAGCAGGTACTTCGATAGAATTCTTTATAAAAAAAAATTACAGAAAATAAGAATCGTAAACATTCTACTCATAATGTCATGCAATTAAAACTAAATATAATATAATAGCTGCATACAGATTTAATACAACAATCATATTTATCACTGTAGCTGTAATTTGCTATATTACCTTTTTTATGTGACAGAATTTTTCGAAAATTTCGAAAATAAAGACATCCTGTTCTATGATTTTATTGCTAGATAATAATTGATAACTTATAATATAACTAAAACGTTTTGCAGTTCCATCAGATCCATTTAAACAATAAATATTCTTTTTTAATAAATAGTAATGCACTATAAAATGAATTAAGGAATTAAGACAAATGCGAGAAACGGTTTAAAATAATTCAATTGTTTAGAATTATATTTCTATTGTTGTCAATTCCTCTCCATAATGGAAGTGAACAAAAAAATAATAAAGAGGAAAAGAACAAGAAATTCGTCATAATAAAGACATTCGCATACAAATTGAAGCAATTTTGATTTCGTAAACTTTTTCTCTTTTTGCCACACTCTTAAATAAAGTCTTACACATACAAACTATAACTCCAAAATATATATAACACGAAGTACGATCACAAGCTTCGAAAATATAACGCGCACTCCTATCTTTTTTCTTCCTATAAAAATAAGTTTGATTCATGAAAGAATCTAATATTTTTGTCGAAAGGAAGAGAAAAGTATATAAACTAAAAAAAAAGTGCGCAAAATACTTTCATTCTTAACTGATACGTCCTTGGGATTTAGTTTTGCTCTCTCTCTTTCTCTCTCTCTCTCTCTCTCTCTCTCTCTCTCTCTCTCTCTCTCTCTCTCGTTTTTCCATGTGTTGTGTTTTGTGTAATACATTGTGTGTATATACGCATGCGTCGCTATATGTGTGTATGTGTATGTATACGCGCGATGTGCGCGCGCGCGCGCGCGTGTGTATGTGTGTGATATATTGCTAAAGCTTTATGAAATCTAAATATATTGATTTATTGGAAATCAACAATATCCTTAAAATTTCAGGTCGCAGATTTGCCGCTAAAACATAGAATTTCAGTGAAAATTCTTAAGAGGCTCTACATACATTCACAAAGTCCCGATAGAATATTAAATCTGTTCTTTCTACCTGCAATGAATTATATTAAAATCTTTCATCGTCTATTTTCTAAAACTCAATCATATATCAGTTCCCTCACAATATAATTAATGCAGATAAAAAGAAAAGATCTATTATCACGATTTATCTCGTGAATAGGATTTGTATACAATTTTTTTCGTCCTTTTTGTTTTTTTTGACCGGGACTGAGCATAATCTCATTATCATTTCTTCATTTTATAGTATTTTTTCTCATTCAATCTTTAATACGAACATTTAGGAAGATAGCACTATTGATAATTAATATCTTTCGAAATTTATTAACATTCTCTATATAAAAATCTGCATTTGCATGTATTCACTTATTGCTCTTAGATCGTCACCATGTTTCTGTAGCCTTTTTTCTCCTGTTCTCCCTAAGAGAGACTGTGCTCTCGCCGTGCAGCCTTCTTTGACTCTCTCTCTCTCTCTTTTTGCCCTCTATTTTCGTTCTTTTCATTTTTTCCTTTTTTGCCCTTAAACAAACATAGAAGGAAGCACGGCGAATCGAAAGACACCAGGTATACATATTCTGACATTTTTAGTATGCTCGGTATATGACTTCGAACAATATATTGTTTAAATAATTAAAATATCTGATATCATTTTAGAAAAAATGATTTCGTTCTACATTATAATTTAACTTCTCGCGAACACAGTTTTCAATTTTATTCAATTAAAAAGATAGTGACTGGAAAAAATTAATCGATTATAAAACAAAAAAGTTACATTCGTACTATCTCATTATTATTTTGCTATATGTAAGATTTTATTTTTTGCGCGAGATGTGTCTTCTTCTTTTATCTGTTTCAATTAATTGTTATATTATTAATTATAACATTACTAATATTAAACTGTTGAATGAAAAATGAAAGTTTTTCTATGGTTTACAAACCTTCTGACGTTGAAACCATCTTTGATCTTACGCGTAACATTTCTATACATACATATGCATATGCGCTGTCCAGTTAGTCTTTTTATGAATAAATCGCTAACAACATGTATATTTCGGACATGCATGTTGTGCATTTCAAAAAGACAATCTTTCTAATTATAAAATAGACTAATTAGCGAATGCTGATGAAATGAACATTTCCTTTCACTCCCTTCCCTTCTTCTTTCATCTTTTTCTATCACATCCTTTAAAAAAAAGATAAAACTTCTACAGACATATGGACATATGGACGTTGCTTCGCAAAGCATCTTTTCTAGTATAATATTAAAATCAAAAGATATAGCAATCATATATGAGCAGCAATTCGTGCTTCGTATTATCGAATGCATTAATTTTTTCCGCATGTATTGTATTCTACAACTTTATGTTCATTTCGTGCTTTTCTCTTTCTTGGTTGACTTTTGTTTTAGCCATTTAATCTAATTTCTTCTTAGCCATTTCTTTTTCTTTCCTTTTCTTTCGTTTTTTTTCTCCCGAAAAAGAACGATCAGTATATGATCATTGTCTCGATGCTTGCCTCAACTCGTACTCGAATAATGGTATGCAAATGTTTTATTGAGCTCGCATTACATTCTCGATAATATTGATATGTTGACGCATTGTTACTAATAAGAGACATTAAAAAATGTTTCTCTTTTTCGCGTGTTGCATCACTGCTTTTTGACGCAGACAGTACTTTCTGTGTGGTTTTTCATTAAAAGCGATATTTCTCCGTCGCACACACGCGCGCGCGCGCGCGCGCATACATGCACATATATACAGAAAAGTTTTTTTTCATTTCGGTCCTTTCCTGATCAATGTTCTCACGTATTTATAATATGGTATGCACTTTTTAATATGTATATAGAATAATTTTATAATCGCACGCTTGTATACATACAAATATAGCGCGAAGGGCAGGATAAACTCTTTTTCATTACTCACTGATGTAATGTCACTCATGCTCGCACGTTCATACATCTACGTTCTTTCATTTTCTTCCGCACCATAATAACTTGAATATTCGCATTGGCACATGTCCATTTTGTTCACTTCACAACTTTTCATATTAAGTAAAAAATACACCTATATTGATTGGCGTATACGACATTCTCATAGCTAATGCAAAGGCAAGAATTGTCTTCTATTATTTATTGTAATGATTTTTGTATGGGCTTGCTAATATCATCTCTTCCATTCAAAATTCCCTCTCTTTTTCTCGATTATGTATAACCTCAAGGTAATATACACATGATATTGTGTACATATGTAATATATTATCCTATATGTTGAAATAATGTTGAAATAATAAAATAATGTGAAATTATATTGTTATCATATTATCGATGGAATCCTGAAAACTATTACGGTCAATTTTTGGTATTTCATCATAATTTTCTACTTCTATAATCGCCATTTTGTCTTTTTAACAGATATATATTATCATCAATCATTTTATAAGGTAAATTTAAAAAAAGTAAGTTAAGGAACCGTTTAGATATTTAGGCCGTATATAAATTTTTTGTCATTTTTTGTCACAGATACATGCATATTAAAAAGAGCTGTCATACAATATAAAAAAGTATTAGAAACATGATGAATAAAAAGAAGTATAAAAATTAATTAAAAATTTCTATGAAAGAACACATAAATTATTTTTTATAAATACTTAGAATTAAAAGAAAAACATTCATTAATGATGGAATTTAACAGTGATTATATAAAGATGACTCGTTTATTTCCATGATCGATTTTTGTTGTTCGCATAAGGCAGTCTTTCGTTACATTGATTCTATTGAGAATTTTTTAAAATCCTGCCTAAAGTAACTTTGTAAACAATATTATATTATGCCATAATGCTCATAGTATATTGAGAAAAAAAATATTTTGAGATAGAAAATATATTTATTCATTGAAATGAATAAATGTATGTAATTTTCTTTAATAAAATAAAAATATCGTGAGCGAAAAATATTAGATTATTAAAGAAAATTATATATAATTTTAATAGTATAAATATATTTCTCACTCAAGATATCTTTTTTTCAATATATTTATGACGATTCCTTCAATAGATATTCGTTAGATGAAAAGTTCGCAGTAAGAAGTGTATCTTCCTACAAGTTCAATGAATCGTTGTACGTGTTGCTTAGATGTGACATGACAAATGATTCTTTCTCCCCTCCCTCTCTTTCTCTCTTTTCTTTTCGACAGCCCTGAAAGGGTGTTGTAAAAGCGAAAAACGAAATTCTTTCGATTTTCGCTGTTATGGAATGTCTACAGTTGTAGTTACTTCAAATCTCTTAGTTAAAGTGAGATTAATATTTGCATGTCACTTCGGAGATGTGGAAAAATCATCTCAATTGATCACCGAGCAATTAATTTGAGATTCTATTTGAATGTGTGCAAGTATTCTCTCGAGGACATCGTTGCTCTGACTAGGTAATCACGAGTCCTGGATAATATGTCCTGAATCATTGCGGTCTTCCGCAATTCGCTCTCTCCTTGAGAAGTAGAGAAAGGGGATGATAATATATTGAGATGTCTCAAAAAGATGAAACTATTCGTAAAATTCACAAAGAATAGTGCACTTCCCGCATATCGATTCAGTTTTATAATTTTCACATAAGATTCGTTCACGGGATTATTCGAAGGAAACGGCAATCACAGTTACACAAGAAAACCCTGCGAAGTGGCAGACATCTGCGCCCGTAATGCCGTCACACTGTTCATGATCTTCTTCTGATGTCCCACAAGTGTGATACCGAGAGCTGTAAGCTCTTGGACGGTAACGCGAGCTGCCGCCTCCAATGTCGTTACACCTGCCCGTTCAAAGCTCTCCGCATACCGTGACATTTTGATAGAAGCCAACCACTCGCTGACGGAGGTCAATTGCGTTAGATCCACCGCGTCCGGCGCCAATGGATTAGTACCCCTGTCACAAAAATAATAAGTTCAAAAACAAGTTTGTCTTATCATTACATATAAAATTCGTAAGATTTTAAGATTTTTTGACATTACGAATTTGATAAAAACATAGTATAAATACATCTGCTTTTTTGCTATCGAGATATATTCATATTCGAAATTAATTCAGATATAGACATAATATCATAAGACGCGTTAAGATTTAAATATTATTTTATATATATCATGCTGAGTAAAAAAACCGCGATAAATTTTATCAATTTAGATTTTATAGAATTTATTGCAAATATAACAGTTTTTATAATTAATTTATAATTAATTTTTCATGATTAAATTCTGTTTGTAATTTAGTAGACATGACAAAAATTCTTTATGTGACACGAAAGAATTTCTAAAAATTTAGCAACATATTAATAGCGCACTATTGATGCCAAAGAAATATACTTCGAGTAAAATAGCAATTTTTATGCATAGAATCAATAAATTGATATACAATATCCCATTATTTTTCATTTTTACTATGTATTTTTATATATTTTCCTGGATTTTTTATTTTATATATTATATGTTTTTCATAATAATATAAAAAAATAAGGCAATAGAATTTTTGCAATATTAACTGTTATACAAAAAGTTGGCATTTTCCGCGATGATTATGAAAGATTTTAACGCAAAATTTTGATTTATTTAATTCTTATCTTTAAAAGTAATTTCCTTAATTTCATGAAAGTTTCGGTACATCCTATATTTTCTAAACTAATAAAAATAAATGAATAAAATTTGTAATATTTTATTCAATATGGTATATATGATATATGCAATATATCGGAGTCAAATTTGTAATTATGTCAAAATGAACATTTTTTATATTTTTTTCATTCGTTATCACATAATGTTTTAATAATATATAAGAAAAGAAGAAAATAACGAAGATTATTATTGTCCAAATAAATTGCACAATATTTAATTATTATAAATTATTATAAAAGATATTAACGCATATTTACTATCTTTGAACATATCAGAAATATGAAATTTGTCAATGAAATATAGGATATTTCACTTTAAATATCGATCATTAATACTTAGATTGTCGAATTAATTTCGCACATGAATCTGTGATAATGTTAATTTTATTTCTTATATTAATATATGTTATATAAATGTTTCTTTTTATTTTATCCACAAATAGTTAATAAAATCATTCTTATTTAAATTATTAAAATCGTCATTCATATATGGATAATCGAGCTACTAATTAATTAGTAACATCTGAAAACTATATTGATGAAAACTATAATAATTAGATATTAAAATATCCATTTTCATAAGAATCATCTCAGGAATTTGTTATTAATGCAAAATTTTAGGGACATTCCTATGTTCTTAAATTAAAAAATTCAAATAAATAAGTCTTCTTTTTGTGAAGATTATATAGTCAGGTTATATGGTTATATTATATCATGGATAGTTATGTTATATGAAGCAATATATAAAAAAATATTCAAATATATATAATGTCCATATATAAAGAGAAAAATATCTTCTACATATGAAATTATATTATTTATATTGTTATATTATTGGTTCCGCAAAAAATATGAATTAATTAAATCCATAATAAAAAATCTAGATTGTCTCTAGATCCAGATTTTCTACAATAAATTATAAAATAATTATGTTTTGCTAGTATAATTTATTTGACAAATTTGATAAACATCTAGAAATATAATAAAGTATAAAATATTAAATACTAAATCCTAAAAATTTTAAAAACCGTTATTTGGATATATACACTTAAGATGCCAAACATTACATCTATGTATACGTACATGTATTGTATTCAATTTCTCGATAAATTATACAAACTGTCTTCATTTTGAAAAATTAAAAATTGTTAATCTTATTATATATATGATTGATTCGAATCTTCTGTATACATTTTTTTTATACAACCTTATATACATATTACAATATATAAACACGAACGTAAGCCTACGATTTTTCATCATTTCCATAACAGGATAATAATAATAGTATTAAAAATAAAACCAAAATAATTATCATAATGAAAATAATTTTATATATATTTTGTATGTGTGTTGCTATGTGATAATATAAATAATAATAACAATAATACACACACGCGCACGCGATGATTGCTATAAAAATAATATAAATGCTAATGACCATGACAATAAGCGCAAAATTGCTACACAATTTACAATTTAGATATATAAATGCGTAAAGAAACAAGCAGTGCAAAACGAATGAAGAGCATTACTAAGCAGAAAAATGATTATTGCTAACAATGTAGCAATAATGTCCCATTGTCGCAAAGAAGCAAAGAGAACGTAAAAACACAAAGATCAAAATAATTATCGAATTGTAGTCGAATCATTAAAAAATATTGAGATGTATTATTAAAAAATATCGAGAATTAAAGATCCGATATCCAAATATTGAATGGAACAAAGATTGCGTTTCATTCCTCTGCGCTTCTTTCTTTCTCATTCACAAAGGGGATTCAGCTAGAATGTCACTTTTGGGCCTCTTTTTCTTTACCTGTTCCTAAAATGCACGTTGGTAGATCCCGACGACGCGGGTAGGGATGGGAATATTGAAGCACTCCTTTTTCTAATTCTGACAATCGTTAGCATGTGTTAGTGCTATGAAATGCGTATTCAAGTATATATTATTATTCGCAAATTAGTTTCATATTCAGCTTTAATCAAATTTAATCTTTTCTTTCTTTGCAATATATAAATATCTTTATATTGCAATAAGTAGTTTTGTTAATTTTCAATTATATATAATGCAAAGTAATTCATATGCCAAAATATAAAAATTAAGAAAATATAAAAAGAAACTTTTCATAAAATCTAACTATGAAAATACAAGTCTCTAGTAAGTCATCCTCATTTCTGTTATAGAATAAATATTTACTTCCAGTTTATGAATATTTATAATTAAATCTTTCGCTATTTACATAGAAAATTGTATATTAGAATATTAAAATTTAAATACAAATTTTGCCATTAATAAATTAAATCAGTTTCTGAAAATGGATGTTATAACGCTTTTTTTTGTAATCTTTAAAAACTTTTTAGATTTCAATGTTACGATTATATTTGATTTATTAATATGAAAACATGAATCAGTATCTATCGATTATCGTATCTGTATATATCATTATCGTTTAATATATTACGTATAAAAATACTATTCTAAAATAGTCAACTGCTTGTAGATATGTTACATATGCCAATAAATTTTTATCGATGCCAATAAAAATTCTTATATTCTTTTGTGAAAAAATAATTTTAATAAATCCTATATGATAAATGTTTAATCATATATAAATGATACATAAAATATTATAGAAGTATGCAAGTATATGGTTTTTTATCTATTCTTTTGAGCAATTTGCATAACATGTTTTTTATGAAGAACTTTATTTTGATTTAAATGATCTTAATTTTTGTCAAATATAAATTAACTTGCATATAAATTAATGTGCAGTAAGAAGAAGAGAATGATATTAATGTGAATCCTTTGCAAAACGCGCGCACATGTATATATGTGTACAGGTACGTGCGCATGTATCTTTTTCTTTAAATATATTCATTAAAAACTCTAGAATTGTTAATATAAAATTATGAAATCATTTAAAAGTTTTTAATCATTTTTAAGCATTCAGTCTTCAATTGTCTTGCACTTTCCAAGTTATGAATATTGTAACTTACATTACTATATTTGATGTTTAAATTTGTTTTCTGTCGGGAAACAAATTTGAAAATTCTTAAACTCTCAATATGTATCTTGTTTAAAAATCAATAATATATTTTCTGATTCTTCATACTTGATAAAACTTATTGCTTAATATTACGCACATAAAAATTCTCTATATCTTCTATCATATATCTATATTCTATGATCTCTCATTTAGTGATACTTCGTTGTAAAATAAAAGAGAAAATAATTTAAAAAAAGAGGAATCTCTTTATGATACGCTACTTTTGTACACATATCATGCTTTTTTCTCTCTTTCTCTCTCTCTTTTTCTCATTTTCTCTGTCTTAATAGCATCCTTTGGCCGCGCATTTGTATCGTATCTTATCTGTATTTGTATTTCATCCAACACAACTTGAATTATGTTTATATTTCATCAAAAGAGCATCCATTAATACGATCATAAAAAATATCGATAACGCAAATTGAAACGATCTATGATCTTCCGAAGTTATGTCTGACACATATTACCTCGTTAGTAATGAAAGAGCTAAAGAAAGGCAGAAATAATGTTTCTGCTTATTCGATTCAAGCAATTCCAAGTTCTCAACCAAAATGGGAGAACGGGACCCAATTGGGATAGGTAAGCGATGATTGATATGGAAGTGCATGCGTCGCTGTATGTGCGTGATAATGTAAACTACGGCCAGCTCCTGGTGGCATTACTGGAACAGCAATCGCTGACTGGACTTGCTGCTGGGCCTGATGGCCGACTACATTTACGAATGGACCCGCCGTGTTGGCGGCCGGGCCTGATGGCATTGCAGCCGCCGTCGCTGCCGCTGCTGCTGCCGCCGCAGCCTGGGCGGCAGCCGTGTGGTTTATAACATAGTACGGATTGTGTGCAGGCGGCCTCACGCTGTGGATGGTAGTTGATTGTTGTGGACGTGGTTGTTGTCGTTGCGTTGCAGTTGCGTTGTAGTTCGTAGTCAGGTACCAAAGGACACCACAAAACCAAAAGCACAAAGAATTAGCCCAAGGAAAGAGAAAGGCGGAACGGGAAAGAAAAAGGTGAAATGGGAAAGAGAAACGATGGAAATAGGAGAAAAAAAATCGAAATTTTTAAATTAGAATATGACGTCCCATTGATATAGAAATAAAAGCAAAAAGAAGAAATATCTGCATATGTATGCATTTATGTGTGCATATGCATGCATGTATGCATGTATATATGTATGTATGTATGTATGTATGTATGTATGTATGTATGTATGTATGTATGTATGTATGTATGTATGTATGTATGTATGTATGTATATATGCATAATACATACGCATACGCACACACGCGGACACATACATGAGACATATATATTATATAATTGCTAATTATGATATTGTATTGCCTTAAAAATCAAAACTTATGAATACAATTATGTGAGCTACATGAATCTTGTTCTTCAAATATTTTATTAACAAAACGATGCTATTATTTCATGTAAATTACACACACATACACATATTTACATATATATTTTCAAATACATACATAAAATATAAGATCATTTTATTCATGTTAACATTTGGAGAATAAGAAGATTCATATATTTAGTTGCAATCGTAAGTTTCTATTTTCAAAGTAATGGGATATCATAATTTAGCAATTTTAAAAAGAATCTGCGAATATTTGCAAAATAAATTTATCTCATTATAAAAAATTAACTTAATATCATCAAAACTTATAGAAAATAGAGGCAATATAAAATATGAAATTAGCTCCTATTACACATAATTGCATCTTTAAAAAATATTTGCAATGAATGCAAGCAATAGAAGAAACGATAAGCAATAAAAGCAATTGAAAGTTATTATGATTAAATATATATAATCGGCATATATACACATATGTAACGGCATATGTAACGGCTATAATTTCAAAATGTAGAGAAAATATTTCATTCGCAATTAATGACTTAGACTTTCATCCATAAATTAATCTTTCTCCTAGCTGGTAGTTGAAAAATTTATTCGAATAAATTTAATTAAATGTAAAATAACTTATTAAATATAAAATAAAGTTCTCTTTTAAAATGCTAATATGACATTATCTTCAATAGTAAGATATCATAAAGTCAAGCAGCAATGAAATATTATGTAAAAAACGTGTGTCAAAAAAAGAAAAAGATTCGAATTTTGGAGAAATTTAATGACTTTTAATAAGTTATGATGATTGCCTTCTCTCTTATGCCATGAATATACTAGTAAATAAATAAAATAGCATATAATAAATAAATAAGCAAAGCGATAAAAATTAATTTTAATATTTATTACGCATGGAGAAAGTCAGAAAAGTGCATTAAGAAATATTAGAAAAAACAAAAAAGCTAAAAATAAAGAATATGAAGGAAAGCAAATATAAAAAATAACAGTCCAGTAAGTACATATGTCCGCTTCCAGTAATGCCAATCAGGTCGAAGTTTTGTAGCGACACGAGCATGGATATGCACACGCAAATTTTCTTTGAACGCATATACACAAATATACGTATATACGATTTGATGGTTGTACGAAATATCAATAAGCATATCAAGCATGAGCTATAATATCAAAGCTCATTTTAAACGCACAAAAAAAAAAATATATATATATATATATATATAAATGTATAACACAATCCGCGAATGTGTTATGAATAAATGAAAATAAATATTAGCGAAAAAAATTAATTTATGGACACGATACATATAAATTATATAGCATGCTGCACACGATTCTTATAAATATATTAATGAACAAGCGATTTAATAGAAGACAAACAAGAAAGTAATTGATAATAATATAATGATAATTATTTGTGAACTAATAATTGATAACGGAAAATAATAACTATTTGTGTATCCAAAGTATTTGAAAAAAAATTTTATTCACAATTTGCCGAAATATGCTTTTTATGCGTTCGATGTCTGCTTGATTTAAGCTAGATAAAAATCACATGGTTCGCTAAACTAAATTTAAAAAAAGGATATAGATTTCTTTTAACATCGATCGATTTATATCGATTAATATGTATCCTTTCGTAATTCTATCACATTAATATATAGTCATCATAAGTGCATCTTATAGATCGAAAGACCGAGCAACGTAATTAGCCGGAAAGTGAACGCTTTTACCTGTTTTGAGCGATTTTTCTAAGTGTATCCGGGCTTCGTATGAGTTTATCCAAGGTCTGTGTAAGATTGGCAAAAGTCGGCCGATGCGTGCGTTCCTTCTGCCAGCAATCGAGCATCAGCTGGTAAATGGCTTCCGGACAATCCATCGGCGCTGGAAGCCTGTAACCTTTCTCGATCGATTTTATCACATCTTGATTCGACCAGTTCCAATATGGTCTTTCTCCGTACGACATGACTTCCCAGCAAACAATGCCCATACTCCAGACGTCGGAGGCACTCGTGAATTTACGGAAAGCTATTGCCTCTGGTGCTGTCCATCGTACCGGTATTTTACCACCCTAAACCGCAAAACGAATGAAAATAAGATCGATCAAAGCATTATTGCAATCATGAATTATATTTAAACTTTATATATGTCATTATTTAAATTGAATTGAATTCCGCAATTTACTTACCCTAGTTGTATAAGCTCCTTCTGTTGCACTTTCGATCTCCCTACTAAGTCCGAAGTCTGCGATTTTGCAGACCAAGGCGGCGTTTACTAATACATTTCTCGCGGCGAGATCACGATGTACATAATTCATCTCCGCAAGATATTGCATACCACTAGCGATGCCGCGCAGCATGCCCACCAACTGGAGTACTTGAAATTTACCATCGTTCGCGCGTAAGAATGTATCCAAGCTGCCGTTTTCCATAAATTCTGTGATGATCATCACTGGATTACTTTTTGTCACTACGCCTTGCAAAAATATCACGTTGGGATGTTCGAATTGGCCCATTATCGATGCCTCTGTCAAAAAATCATTACGAGCTTTGTCCGCGGATCCGGGTTTCAAAGTCTTTATGGCTACATCTATTTCGGTTCTTCCATCAGGAGGTAATTTTAATTTTCCACGACAAACGTCGCCAAATTCTCCACCACCTATAAATAAAGAAAGATTAAAATATATAATAAATATAATGTGATATATACATATAAAATGTGATACAAAATTCTAAAACTCTCTTCTAGCAAGAACATCGAAAAACTATATAAATTATATTTCTGTAATGTATATTGATGATTGTTAATGTTAACGCGATAATACACGGAGTGTATTATACCTATGATAGCTTCTATCGTTATATATCCGGCATCAATCTCTCGAGCGAACTCCCGTACAGCTTGATTCGGATCTTCGTAGGTGTGAGGATCCACGTAGCTCCTCGCACTTGCACCGCCTGCACCACCTGCGCTCGCCGCTGCAACCCCCACTGCAGGTGTGAACAACGGCGTGGTCACTGCAATGTCACGAAAACAGAGTTCATTATATTAACACGAGGGACGGTGGCGCGAAATTTTGACAATACTTTAGACCGCGCGTCTCAACATTCTCTCTATCGCTCAGCCAACCGTATCCAAGTTTCACAAAAAGAAAAAGACACACATTCTCTCTCGTCAACCAGTTTAAAAAATTCCAGAAAACAAGACACAATCAAGAAAGCCAAACGTAAATGGATTCTAAAATATATTTTCTCATTTAATTCTATTTTAATAATAAAGAATCTTTCGCTAATTTGTATTCATCTAGTTCAGAATCTGATGTATTTAACGCCCATTTAATTATGGCAATATCTATGTACACTAAGAAAAAAACTCGCGCATAGTCAATCCACATGCTAACAATTTTTACATTCCCGAATGCCGAATTATTTCAAAATCGTTGCTATACGTCGGAAAAATCCAGTGATTTATATCATATGTTTTGGATGCTCCGGGGGCGATTTAGTATTCTTACTATTTCTTCGAATTTCTTCGTTCGTAATAATTTAATCTTTATTTAAAATCCCGCAACATCCAAATGCTTTCCATAAATGAATATACAAAACAAAAAGCGATCGCAAAATACGCAATCGCCAGAAGGAAAGTATAACAACAACAAAAAATAAAAACTAGATGCAAAAGCATGATGCATTTGCGTGCGAAACATGGAGTGCTGTGGCATGCTTTTATTACTTTTGAATTTTTTTATCTATATCGCGTATTTAGGACAGTGTAGAAAGAAAAGAACGGAGTATAACTAAAGCGAAATTATAATAAATGGAAAACTCGGAGTTAAGTGTACGAGTGTCGGTGCGCTCGGTTATGTAGTTACATGTCGTAGAGACGTGTCCGCGTTTTTCGTTCGCAAGAATTTTGGCCGGGTGTTGCATTGGGAAACAAAGGACTTACGCGAGGACTTGCTCTTGTTGTTGGTATGGTTTGTCACAATCGGTGAACTGTCCATTTTGCAGTGCACTGTGAACAACACAACAACCAACACACTAATTGACAAATAGCTAAACAAAAAATGCGGCAGATGATTCGATAATGAAATTTTTTACTAATGGCGTGAAACGAAAAAAAATTTCAGAACTTTAAGGAATATTTTATTCGATAAAATTTGATCAGGCATAAAATTGTTATAAACATACCCGAATAAAAACGATTGTTAAATCGTTAAATCGTACCGAACAAGAAGAAAAATACTCTGATGTTTCGCTTTAATAAGTTTTAATAATTTTATTACTTTTCTTTATTGTTCTCGTTGACGACATTTTCTTCATAATTTGATCTGATTTATTTACGAACGAAATGCAGAATGCTGATATATATATATATATAAAAGTGTGAACAGCGGCGATGTGTATATATATATATACACACACACACGTAAATTAAAAATGTCACTAGTTAATAAAAAATATGCATGCAATTGACACGCAAACAATGTGATACGACAAACATATGCAAACACGATGCATGAGTACGCACAATTTGTATCCAAAGAAATCAGATATCGTGCAAGATAGTTACGCCTACGCACATGTAAGTATAATGTGTTAGAATGTGTCTATCTGTCTATTTGTCTGCTGTCTGTCTGTCTGTCTATCTACTCTGTGTACGCGCACGCGCGCGCATATGTATGTACATGCATGCGTGCGTGCTGCGTATGCACGCGCACATACCCATATATGTACCATACTTATATGTGTACGAAAGCATAAGAATCTGATTTAAATTGTGATACATGTACAAGGGTTGCAAAAATAATCTACACAAAATTGAGTTTCTAAAAACAAAACTTGAGGTGTTTGGAGAAGACTTACTGTAGGTCACAACTAGTCCTGTAGTAGCAGGCGATTGTGTACATTGTTTCATTGGATTTTTTCATGGATTTGTCATGGAGGCAGGTTCGATAGATTAGGGGAATCGCACATGAAAAGAAAGAATCGAAAGAATTTCGTTAGAATAATGATAGTCAAACGGCGGGCCAGATCAATGTAAATTTCGGTTTGAAAGCGATCGGTTCTCATTATGTCCCTCCCTTCATCGTAGACGTATGTCAGAGTTTGAGTGCTTTCTCGTTGTTTATTCTCTCTATTAACGAAGGTTTAACTATTTTTCTTTCTCTCACTCTCTCATCCGCAAAAAAATTATCTACATTATTGGGGGAAGGAGGAAGAGAGCAGGTATATTTATTACCATAGGCGTATTTGTATATGGAATATAGTTCTGACACTTACTGGATCCAGGAGCTAGGGGAGGACAGTGATTCCAATAGTTAGTTACAAGACAATGAGGGCGCAATGAAACAACTATGAAAATGATAGGGGGTAATAACGGCAATAATAAATCTTTAAAGAAAGGAACTTGAATTAAAGTACAAACGTACCTTCGCCGTTTCTATACTCCAGCGTATCGCAATCACTAGGCTGCTTTTTATTACATTCATCCGAGGCTCTGCTGCAACGAAATCATACTATATCAATCAAATTGAATGAAATAATGATAATTGAAAAAAAGAAATAAAGAAATTTTTTTTCTTCTTGCATATAAATACACGATAATGCCAAATGTAAAGATATATCAAATAAAAATTCAAATAAAGAAATTAAAATGCAATGCTTACATTGTATTTAAGATACATACATTGAAAATAATTCAATTACCTTCTAAGAATCAGAACAGTCATGATAATGATAATTACGAGCAATACAACTACAGCGACAATTGCTCCTGCAATTATTCTGACTTGCATATTATCATCCTCTCCGACATAATCTGCATAAACACTCATATTAAATATAGTACAAAATAAATGGCGCGATATGCAAATCTGTACAGACTTACCTAAACCCATCGCGTGAGGTGTCTTCTTAAATACTACTGGCGTGTACTCGCCCCAACCGCGGGTTGTCTTGGCGCGAACTTGTATCGCGTAATCCGTAGAAGGTTTCAGGGCCTTGAATGTGGCGGACAGCTCAGACGTTTGAATGACGGTTGCATTAGTAGCATCATCATAGCGTGGGTAACATCTCACTATAGATCAGATATTGAGAAGAATGATTATTTATCTCGCCAATCATGCATATGCGCGCATCAAGCGATCAAGTGATCGAGTGACAATTCGGGATGCGATCTGATGCACACAACGGCATAGCATACATAACGGTATATTATGACTTTAGCTTCCTTTACCTTCGTATCTCTCGACGAGATCGCTGTCTCCGCCGACTTCGATGATCGGCGCATCCCAGCTGATACTAAGCTCTGAACTTTTGACGCTAGTAATTCTGACATTGCTCACTAAGCTCGGTACACTGGCCTCCGTCGTAACGGTAATGTCCACATATTCCGATTTGCCGGCCAACGACGACACACCATTCTCGGCGAACACTTGAAAGCGATAAGTGGTCACCGCGTTCAGACCGGTTATTGTAATCTTCGTATCATTAAAGATCTCCTGTTACATAATCAAAACGATTCGTGTAAGATTCCTGATAATAGAATAACCTGATGATCGCATAATTCATACTTCTATCGATATTGCGTCTTTGACGGAAACTCACGGTATTAGGGATATACTTGACACCCATACTGCAAGCATCGCAAACCACTCTATATGTTGTGTCGGATCTGCCACCTTGCATGTGCGGTGCATTCCAGGAAAGAATCACCGTGGACTGATCGACGAAGTTGACGGTCAGATTCTGCGGTGCCGAAGGTGGTTCTGTAATAAGCATATTCCCCTAGAGATTTCTTCCTTGCTCGTCTCGATTTAAAATATGGTTAATTTGCTCAAGATTAATTCAAATTTCATTTAGATCAATGTTTTATTTTATAAAGTAGCTGATTATATCTGTTAAATACTGAAATTTTAAATTGTACGATAATTACAAGATATTATACGAAGATAGCCGAAACCGGTTCGAACAAAACGACGAAAATAATCTTTGTTCAATTCCAAAGAATTAATAATCAGATTATAAACTGCGATTATAAACACTTTAATAAAGACGTGAATGACGTTTAAAAACTTCTCAAATATATCAATCTTACTTTAACTGTCACAATTGTTTAGGTGATATATTCTGAAATCTTGAATTTTTTATTGAATAAAATTGCGATGAAGATAATATATTTAGAAGGCTAAAAATTTTAAAACAACGAAAACAAATATATTTTGTAGAAATTATATTCAATTCAGCTAACATTCACGCATTTTCACAAGAAAGATCCTGTTATCCAAGTTAATAATAAGCTATAATGATAACTGCGTGCAATTTAACATTTCAATAGATTCAGATCTTCTGGATTTCTCAAGTCTAATACAGAATAATAAAGTCAAGCCCACATTATTGAGTTGAGTAGCGAACCGATCTCTACTTAGTTCGTAAATCTTTTTGTACAAACTGATTTGTGAGAGACTGGAAAATTCAAAACCGTGATTGAGATCCAATATGTAGGACATTGTCGCGGATAGCGTATGATAAATGCTCATTCAAAGATTGAAATTAATGTACCAAATATCACATACCGATACACGATTTGTACATTTGAAATTTGAAAAAAAATTTGGATTTTGTTATACAATAAGAAAGAATTTCGCAAATAAATTAACGTGTTTTATTCTACAATATTCCTTTCTTCTTATCATTCCAAATGATAAGAAGAGCCTCTAAATTCGTTCCTGTCTTTTTGCGAACATAAAATAAAGTCTATATCGAGCTACGAGTTTTATCGCAAATCGTAATTGCGCAACTATATTTTTAAGTTAAATCAAGGGCGAACGTTTTGACGATTTGATTCGCAGCTTCAGATATTGATATTTTATCATAGTATCGAAAAATGTTACATAATGAAATTACGCACGTTTATATTGCATTAAAAATTGATCTTCAAATTAATAAAAAAATAATGTTATAATTCACAATACAAAATAACGATATAAACTTATTTTACGAATATAGAATACTCCAATGAAAAGTATCTTTAGTTATATATTCAATGTATATATTAGTATGTAATATATATATAAATGGAAATAATGTATATTAATATAAGTTGCAGTATCTAATTTTTAATTGATTTCCATTTATTATTTTAATGTTGGATTTATTCAGATAAATTATTATATATATAGTATATTATAATATATTATAGTTATCATAGTACTATATATTAATATAGTATAATATAATATAATAAAATATATTATAATATAGTATATATTATAATAAATTATTAAAAAACAAAATGGATCATAAATATATCTATGACGATACGAGTATTCGGATGAAAATTTCAACACATATTTAGCAAAATACTTGGCGCACGAGTCGAGTTGGCGACTCAGCTTGGCGACGCAGCTCGATAACGTGTAAAACATTAAGATAAATCGTTCGATTCAGCCAATACTCACGCGTGCAGGGCATCTTCTTGGGATCTTTTTCCGCTCGATAATAGCCAGGATCGCAACGGCACTCCGTGAAGCCATAATCGGAAGCCTTACTGTGCTCCGGACATGCTTCGCAGCTATGGGAACCCGCCTCATGCTTGAATTTGCCTATCGGGCACTCCTTACACTCTTGCTTGTCTACGTCGGCCTGATAACCAGGCTTACAATGGCAACCACCTGACGGAAGGTACCATTTGCCGTCTCCTTTACAGAGAAAGGTAGGTTGTTCGATTTTCACAGCATTTGCGACACAAGTGCCGACTGTTTGCTCGATGAGCGTAACCTCGCGACCGGTCGGCGTAGCTGGGAAATGGGCGAAGTTCACCGAGATCTCAGGGCAACTAATGTAATACACCTTAATAGCTAGAATAGATATGCAGGCGCCCTGATCGCGAAAAGCGAAATAGACACCTTTCTTCGTCACGGGGATTGACTTCACCTCTGTGTTTATCACCACTTCAGAATTCGTATTAAACCTACCCTCACCCGCGGCTATGCGACCTGCAAATATGCAAAATTGACATGACAAACGATCCCAAGGACGAGTACGATTTGGATTAAACATCAAAAATTAAAGATAAAAAATATGTGCATAAAAAGATTTTAAATTTGAGTTTTAAATTATTTCTCGAATCCTATGAGCAGTTTGAATTCAAAATTAAAGAAATAGAAAATAGAAAAAAAATAGAAAAAAGAATAAATCGATTATAGGATTTCAATCAAATTATCAATCACATGCTTCTAATTCGAATCAATTCGAATTAATTTAAATTCTAATCAAATCCTCAAATTCATGCTATTCAAAATAGTTTGATGACATAGTTCACTTGATTAAGATCCAACAAGTATAATTTTCTTTTCCAAATTTTCAAATTTCGTCTAAAAAAAACTACGCCTAATGATTTTTTAAAAAAAAATACATCCAAACTTTTAAAGCCGTTATTGTTTCTAAAGTCTCTTTTCTCGTTTTCAAGATAAAATTTTCTCAATTACCATGCTTTACAACACTCACCAATGAGTTTATAACTATCTGGCTCCCACGGAGGTGGTTCCTTGGTGGCAGCATCAAACTCATAGTAGAGCAAACTAAAGGTCTCCTTGCAGCTGAGAGCATTCCCGGGAAACAGCGAACAGTCGCGAACTGTGAATTTGATTTCTATGTACATGCGATTCGCCGAACCTCTCTCCACGAATGGCGTCCACAGCCAATTGTTCACATTGTTGTACGCTACATCGCACACCACATAACTCCGCCAATTGATGCCCTTGTCGAAGTTTGTAAAGGATTCCTCCACCCACTGTAATCAAGAAAGAGTAATGAAAGTTAGCATGTATTTCATGTTCTCTTTTCCATTTCCTTAATCTTATATAGAGTTAGAAGTGTCATTCATGTTTCAATCCTACAAATTATACCAAGAAGCATGTATTAATGTCATCGAATTTAATGTTCGATAATTCGTTAAATATTTAGATAATTTTCTAATATTTATTCTCCTAATATTTTAAAGTATTCTCTTATACATAATTAAACATGTAATTAATCATGCAACTCCAAATGATTTTGCCAGTAAAAAGTCAAAGAATTGGTGGATCGTAAATCACAAAAATATCCTTGAAAATACGGATGCATTAAGTAAAATTAACATTTGGTTGCATAAACAAGATATCTTATGTTAGTTTTTCGCTACAATCATAGTTTGCTAAGTTTAACGCAATTTAAACTGATTGTTATATAATATATTTTTTGGTATACATTTTGCGTCAAAAATGAAATCTGAAAACAGGTTGGTTAAAAAAAGGATTAATACATATGATATTAAAAATATATAACAATGTTCTCCACAGAATTCATAAATGTAAATAAATATTAAATGCGTATTGCATATATTAGATTACGTTTCTTGTGCCAAATAAAAAACTCTAGAACGAATTAAACACTAGACTAGAATGCCATATGTGTTGATAGCGCGCGCTATGTATTGATCGCACTCAATAACATCATCGTAAATTAATCATAATTCGAAATAGATTCATCTTGATCATGATTCTGTTTCGAGAATATCTGGAGAATGTTAAGATTGTTCAAAAAAATATATATTTAACAGCTATTGGCTAGTTAAAATCTACGCGTCTAATCCGTTCCATCCTAAGATCAGTTAATACAATCAAAGTATTACCGTAATCATCGATCGATAATCCTCGTAGAATCTATCCTTGGTAAACGATTAGGCGAGAAGACCCGGGTCGTCGACTTGCGACAAACAGACCGCAAGGAATTATCGGCGCGCGCATTACCATTAGTTTTATTGCCCCCCTCGACTCTCGGACTCGTTCCGAGCATGACCGCAAAAAGTTCCGACCAGGACAAGAAGGATTCATTGCCGTTGTCCTCGAAATTTCTCTCTCTCTCTCTCTCTCTCTCTCTCTCTCTCTCTCTCTCTCTCTCTCTCTCTCTCTCTCTCTCTCTCTCTCTCTCTCTCTCTCTCGCTCATTCGCTTATTTCCTCTCTCTCTTCCTCCTAACCCTCTTTCTCCAATCACTTTTTCTTTCCCGCTTTCTTCCTATTCTTTTCTAGGCCTTTTCCGCTCCCGCGTATTTTATACTTAGATCAGGAGAGATTCCGCAGATAAGAAATAATAAAAAATGTAGAGGTAGAACGAAGATAGGAATTGTGAGACTCCTTAACTGGAAAATTTCTTCGCGGCTGTGTTTCCGTTTGAAAGGCTAAATAAGGGATAATAAATTCAATAAATTGCAAGAAGTAGATTATTATAAAGAAACGATGACAAAATTGAAAAACTTTTATTAAAATTCCAGTAAAAAGTTCTTTTAATCTGTCCGCACAGACAAAAGTAAAAGGTGACCGGAATAGTACGAAGTTAAGTGTACGAAGTAACAGTTCTGTGCGCATCGAATTATAGGATCTTCGATGCCTGTCGTACGGCTTGCAATGAATGAATTACGATGAATGGCTTTTAGCATTCACAGAATTCAATATACAATATTCTTAAAATGAAGGTACTTCGTTTATAGTCTGCTTTTTATCGTTTTTTATAGAGTGGGGAAAAAGAGAGGATGTGAGGGAGGGAAAAAAGAGGAGGCAGAGGGAGAGGAGGAAAAGTCGATTTGACAACATATAATCCAGACTCTCTTAATATGAACATTACCATCAATATATCATTATCATATCAACACTAAATATCTAGGTTTGCTATATATATATATATATATGCTCATTGATATTTTATTGTATTTTATCATAATTAAATTATATATATATATATGATATATATATATATATATATATATATATATATCATAATTACATGAAATCACAATATACATAAACTGTTACTATTATTATTATAAATATAGATTAATTATTTACATATAAGTTATAAACATTGTTTCTTTTATTACAACTTTTATTTCAAAATAATTTTTGAAATTTTCTATTAGTATGCTATTTAAAAGAATTCTACATATTACACATGCATATTATCTGTTTAATTCAACTATTATATATTTACTATTTTATTAGTAATTTTTTTACCGTTTTTCATATTATTGAATGGAACATAAAATATTATATTATATTATATTATATTAAAATATTACATAATATTTTCTTCAATTGTTTTATTTAAATCTTATAATAATCTTATCTTTAAATAAGAAAATAAAACCATTATGGCTATTATATCAGTACCAAGTTCTTTTTCATCAGGATGATGCAATCCATTTTCCTATTTCTATTTCCGTCAGACATTCTATAAGCATTATTTATTGTGTCTCATTATAAACTCAGAAAAATCAATTAGATAACAATGTATAATAATTAGAATGTATAGAATTGTTATTAAGTTTACTCAAATTAAGATTTCATTATGATATACAGTCTACATGAATAAAATTAAAGAAAGAAATTGCAAGAATTATTCGAATATCTCAAATTTCAATTAGCTTTTAATTCTCTTTGTATGCATGTGTGCCTATAATGCGTGCACACATGCGCGCACGCATGTATGTACGTATGTGTGCCAGATTTTTTAATATTTTTGAAATTTTATATTTTAATAATACATTATCAAATTGATGCATAATTAATATTTAATTATTGCGATATAAATATATTGGAAATTGCATTAAAACCTGCAAAATAACGATCAACTTTTTTGCTATAAAAGTACGATTGCTCCTTCGCAGATATAAATGACAATAAAGAAGATTGCGCATTTTCGTGCAATCGATTAATGGCTATTCGATGCTTCATGAAACCGCCATAGTTAAACGCAGTTTGTGACAATTGAGGTGAAATACCGATGCGCGTTTGCTTTGCTATTTTACAGCGGTCAAATCTATTTTGCCATTTTCTGAATTAGTAACAAGATTGCGGAACAACAGGCGGCATGTACAAAGCATTAATGTTGTTTGGTTTTTATCTCCCGCAGAGCTACTTCTGAATGATAAATCACATACCGGATTGAAATACCATTTTCGTTCGTTTCTATTTTTCATTATCGTAGGGTTAACAGAAAAGTTCTTTCTTATTCTCCCTTGTATAACCGTTGTACAACCGTTGTACAACCTATTGTTGTAAACTCATACGGCCCGATTCGATCCCTGTTACTTTGAACTAGCTATTTGTCTTGTTTCTTCATGGTTAAATTTCTTTATAATTCGTTCAGGAAAGCTAGTGAACAAAAGATAACCGATTTTGAGAGCTATGTGGTTGGCATGTTCGAAGCTACCTGTGAGCCACCCGGGGTGTTCCGCTTCGAGGAAAGAAGGCCATCCACCGCGTGTGGCTTTCTCGCGAATCAGACTGTGGCAAGTAAATAGATACGAGTCAATGGTTCAGAAGCAAAGCCAATAAGCTCAGGAAAGAGCACGCGGGATGGGCAGAAAAAAGTAAGAGAGCGAGATAAACATAGACACAAAGAATGCTGCTACCCTCGTGGACAGAGAGTTACCCCGTCTTATAATATCACCGCCATAATCACAATTCTGATGGCGTAGCTATTGGTTGGAGAGGTAACCAAGGGGTAACAGAAAAAGAAGGAAGATCGAGAGAGAGAGAGAGAGAGAGAGAGAGAGAGAGAGAGAGAGAGAGAGAGAGAAACGTTACGAACTTTTAGTTCGAGAGGTTTGCGGATCTTAATATATATTGAACTCTTGTACGCCGGGGGTTAACCCTCACTCTTGGGATGAGGTTGCATCAGCAGGCACGTAGGGGCTCTTCTTCGTTGTGCTACGTGCATCCGGCGCGCTACAGACTACTCACGGACACGTATCGCATCCAGACACGATCGAACTTTCCTCCATCTTTTTTACTGCCAACATCTCGAAAGATCCGACGTTAATTGCGTTCAGAATCAAATTACGAAGCATGAAGAATTGTTATTATAAGAATTATAAGAATTGTTATTCCAAATTTAGTCATTAATTCCATTCTTAAAAAATTAACAAGATCGTTGAATGTATTGAATGTGTTGAATTTCTTAAAGAAGAATTCATTTCCGTTATTATGATCTTATTTTCAAATACTTTCAAATTGCATGTATGCTTACATGGCATGAATGACGACATGATCGCATTTGAAATTTTAAAGAAACCACATCTCGATTTTAATAAATAAATGGAAAGGCGTAAAAGCAAATTTAATAAGTATAGACTCCTATTATTATTCTCTTGTAGGAAGTTCATCAAATGTGTTAAGGTTTTATCGAAATATTATCGCTTTAAATACAATGGATATAGAAATCAATGCTATAATACATCGCCTAAATGAGGGTGAACTATACGGATGAACAAGTATACATATTATAGGGTAGATCATTCCTTGGACATAACGTGGGTAGGAAAGTGGTTACGCCACGCGTCAATCGAAATCTTTATGTAACTGTTTATTTCGCGCACTCCAAAGTTGACATAACTGTATTTCAAAGTGAAAAATTGGCAGAAAGACTGTTTAAGGAGCATCTTTATTGCTCGTCGACACTTAACCGAAATTCTTTCCTATTTCTCTCTTCTTTTTTTCTTTTTCTAGATGCGTACAGACTTTTTCTATGTGCGAATATACGTGCGTGAGGGGAGAAAAGATTCTCGGTAAAATAAGAAGGCAGGTGGGTGAGAAAGTGCCGAGTGAGAATTTATTTCTGGATTATTCGAATCGGGCGATGCGCCAGAACGAGGAAGCTTTCTCCCAGAAAAGGACAAATCGTTCTTCTTCGCAGCATCGAAACATTGCTAGGAGAAGCAATTTCCAACCGCGAAATTTACGATGCAGAGATCGATTCTTTGCCTTTCATGGAGAAGGGAATCACGAAATTCAACTATGCTGATATTCGATATCCCAATACTTCTATTTATTGCGCACGAAATTATATAGGAATCCTATCTGATCTTCGCACCTCGTAAAGAAAAAAGATTTCTTTCTCTCTAATCGTAAAGAATTTATCTTCCCGATAGAGATAAAGAGAGAACATCATTCGGTAACATTTCTTAATTTATATCACAGGCGTTAAAACACCTAAAATTTGTAACCATTTGTATCGCAAGTATCATATTAGAAGGGTTTATAAAAAGAATTTGTTCTCTTATGCACATTAAGTCACATTAACATTACAATATTTAGCACTTGGTCATATATTATGTTAATTTTTAAGCTTTTCAATATGTCAAGAAACATCTTTTTAGGATTCGTGATTATTTTCAAGAAACGATTTCAACAGTTTCAGCTTTTCGAGTAAGCTATCTTTTTTTTTCAAATATATATATATATATATATATATACATATATTTATCAAATGGACGATGCACTACTTGTTAGCGACTAATAACATTTCATGTGTCTTACAATAACCATCCATCCGTAATGAATATCATCGTAATAATTAATATCGCGCACATTAACAATATTATGTGACAAGAATATGTGAATATATTTTTAAAAATACCCTTAATGAAGCGTTATTATTCGATAACGGGGGGGAGGGACAAAGTAAAGCCATGCACAAACCAAATAGGATAGACTTAAATTTTCCTATGAATTTCTCCAATCGAGGATCTTTCAGAGATTGAGATTAGGGAAATCAATACTACTTCAATATACCCAAGGCAAAAGAAAAGAAAAATTATTTTTAAGAATAACAACTTGGACTGGACTAGACAGCGTATAATACTCTACGTCTAGCTAAGATACATATAATGAATAACTTTTTCCAGATTAAAAGGAATTATTACCTTTTGATTTATTTTAAGGAGAGAGAGAGAGAGAGAAAGAAAACAGTTCTCACGGAACATCAGAAATACAATAAATTCTCTTAGTCTTACTTTTATTTCTCAAAAATATATATGTCATTTTATAATACGATGTATATTTTATTATTAAATAAATGTTTATTATATGTTATCTTTATCTTTATATTTGTTATCAATAAATGAATACTTCACAAAATGATCCTAATAATTCTTCATAATTGAACTTCAGATTCAATTGTTATTACATGCAATTGCTATAATATTTTCTATCGTTTCGCAAAGAGGTCAAACATAGTTTTATGCTAATTCGAACGTTCGCACTCGGTCCCATCCTTCGATCCTCCCTCGGTTAGAAAGTGCAGGAAGCGCCAGCTTTATAAAATCGTCACGAATTAGCCGGAGGGTTCGTTCTCGCCGAGGGTTAGGTTTAATATCGAAGGATCTGGTCGTTCACGTTGAGCGGCATGGACTTTCTCGATACGCGTGCCCCTAGACCTGTCAGTTTGACGTATCGCAGTCGCGAGAATCCATTATATAGTCAATTACTCCTCGCGATAGGGAATGCAGACGCTTTTCCTCTTTCTCCCTCTCTTGTTTCTACCCTCTCCTTCTTTCTCTCTCTTTTGTTAGGACCCCCTAATGTATTCACGCGCTGTATCGCATCATACATACAAGCACATAAATTCGTTCCATGTGCGTGAAACATGTTGGTTAAACAGAAGATGCAGCTTGAATTCGATATTGCTCGCTGCATCGCAAATCGCCAAACGGAATTTTGTTCTAAAAATTTTGTCTGAAGACATATAGATAGTGTGTCCAACAAAAAAGATGATTTCTGACATAACATGGTCTAAGTATTTTACGTCAAGATCCGTGTTGGCCAGATCTCACATTAGCAGACTTTTTGTCTTCAAAACTCAAGAAAATATTAAAGGAACGCAGATTCCAAACGATTGATGAGAAAACAAGAAAACATTGGAGAAATTGTCAGCCAATCTCGCAATCGGGCTACAAGAGATATTTCGACAAAATGTTGGCACAAGTATATAGTATCCGAAGAGAAGTATTTTAAAGGCGACGAAATAAATATTGACGAATAATTTGTATTTAATATTTTGTATTTGATTGAAAAAGTCACTTCATGAAACATACTTCTCTCTCTTCTACAAATATATATTTATTGATAGAATAATTTCGTCATTTCTACGATGAAAAAGAGCGCGTATTATATATTTTCTAATCATGAAACATATGTTTGTCAAATAGTATAAAATAAGAACTAAATTATTTTTATTAATGCTTTAAATTCTCCTCCCAAACATTTCTTCAATATCCAAAAAGACCTCTTTATGATATCATCAAGATAATCTGTAACTTCAAAGCTTAACAGTTATTAAAAATTTGAGTTATTTATTTTGCTAGAAAACCATAAAAAAGTAATAAAAAAGCCGACAGTAAAATTAATAAAATAAATAATTACCAATCAATCTTATAGCATAATATTTATTAAGAAATATATTCTTTTTTAATGTTCAACATATTTCTTCTGCGATTTTCATTATAAACTAGATTAAAGACTCATGATTTGCAATTCATCGGTGAAATAAATGTTTATTATATTTTAGTATCAAAAGGATTTTCTATTAATTATTATTGTATATATATATTTATTAATTACATTTCATTATTAAAATAGAACGTTGACAGGCATGAAAGTTGTTTAGATCTGTGTAATAAATCATTATTTCATTAAGTCAACTTTTATTTTGAGCTCTTATCTTTAGCATGACGTTTCGACGATTGTATCTCACAAAGAAATTCGACTAACTTTAATAAGATTTGAAAACGAGCTTTACCGCAGGCCCATCTCATCTCATCATCGCATCGCATTTCTTTGCTCATTATTCCTCTCGCACCATCGATATTCTCCCGTTTTTCTCTTTCTCCTGCAAGTCCATTATCTCTGATTCCGGAATACGAAATTCTCATGGAGAGATGGCACCGTTAAGGCTTCAGCATGAAAGCATATTACACGAATACACATATACTTTAATTCTTCGTGAGGTACACATGGATGCACACACTCATATCCTGCACATGGTATGAAGGCATCGGAAAAGAAACGAGGAGCAAGGAACCACACTCAAGAACTCGCGTCAATAAACAGAGTCTCGTCTAATGACGTGGTCCGGATGACAGATATACGGATCTGAAAGTAGAGGAAAGAGAAGGAAAGATAGCGCGAACGAGCGTAAAGAGAAGGAAAGGCAAGAGCTCATATGCGCAAAAAAAGGAACAAAGTGTGGCGAGAACAAAAAGAAATTGAAGAGAGAAGGAGGAAGCAACAGAAAAGTAAAGATGAGAAAGAGGGAGAAATGAGGGAAGAAAAAGGAAGACGGGAGAAAGACCGAGAGGCAAGAGAAGAAGAGAAAGAGAAGAAGCACGAATGCGGTGGCAACGGCCTGCAGAGGCCCCGAAGGCCGTTCACATGAATACCAGTCTTTCCATTACTACTCGAATGAAGCGGAGAACCCCGGTCCAGGTCTCATCTCGATGCATGATCGATACTCGCAGATCCAATCTCACTTCACGTTCAGCCGCCATGCCGGTTAGACCCACCGCGAGATACAATGTACATTCGGGGTACACGCTTAAATCCCACGTGTTACTCTCGTTATTTTCAGATGTGAGACGATAACCAGCGGTAATCATCAATCGATAACGACGAGCAGTTAACGGATCGTTGTAAACGTGATTTCGAGATCTCTCTTGAACCTGATTCTCTATCTTTCGACAAACTCTAGTATTGAGATGTATCAAAAACAATTAAAAAAAAAGAATATGAATGAAGTTTGTCCTTTTCATATATATCGTATAATATGGCAAATATACAATGAAAACTCTTTACTCGATCAATACCGTAGAGCACAGAATTTCAAAATCAACGATGGAAAGACAATGGGTCATGAGGTATGGTAAATAATAGGTATTAACTGAGAATGTACTCGTGAAAGTAAAGTGATTCAATGATAGGCGATATCGTTTTTTTTTTTTCAATTATATTCACGAGAATTGTTTACTATCTCGCAAGTTTCATTGTTCGTATTTTATGTTGATATAAAATTACCAAAGTATAAAATAAATTTTAGACAAAATATTCAAATAAATTCGCTCGATATATTGATATATTGACATATGTTCAGCCATGTTAGAGCCAAAATTGAGCATTTGAGTTCGAATTACCTAAATGAGATCCAATCAGTTTGTTTGTTTTCTTTACGTAATACATCACTTAATTTTGATATAATATTATAATCGATTATGATATTAATGAGCATAAATTAATATTTTCGATAACAATTGAAAATATTTGTAGCTGCCATTATTTTCTGTTTATTTTTATTAATTATACATTTTATTTTATATAAATAGAGCATAGCATTTTGTATAAAAATTGCTTCTACAAAAAGAAATTTTATGATTGTACATGTCATAAAAAAGAAAGCAATTCTTTAAAATTCCTAAAAGTTCCAAATAGATTCTTAAATAGATAATCGAAATTAAAAGTGATCCTCTGACATATTTTTATCCATCGAGATAACTTTCTCCATATTATGTTTTTATTTCATAACGGTACAATCTTTTCAATTTTTTTTTATTGCCATTAGGCGTCAAGTTAATGCTTGCTTTCACGCAAGCAAATAATTTTCTCTTTAAAGAGAAAGAAGAGAGAAAGATAGTATCATACAATGCCATACAATTGATGTCGGACAAGATGTCGCAAAATCATCAAGGATTCGAAAAAAGATATGAAGAAAGGAAAGGATCGATTCCGACGTCCCTTCTGCTATCCTTCTTTCCGGCAAGCGTTCAGTCAGGCTTTTCCAAATTGACTTTCGCTCTGACTGTCACTTCTATTCTACTCTTCGTTCACGCGACCCCCGCTTACCAAAGAACGCTTGGTATGCGCGTCTCACACCGTCGGAAAAGCCGATGGAACACTTCCCTCTCTTCCTCTTTTTCCTACTGCCTCTCAGTCGGTTGTTAAATCGTTCGATCCTTTATTTAAGGGAGCAGTGCCGATTCTTAAGGATGAATCATCGATCCTGCCGCACGTGTATGTCTCTCTCTCTCTCTCTCTCTCTCTCTCTCTCTCTCTCTCTCTCTCTCTCTGCGTGCGCGCGCGTATGTGCATGCGTGTGTGTACATTTTCGTCTCGTGCAATTCCGTCTCGCGTGGTGCGTGAACGAGCGGCATACCAAAAGCTTGCACGGCTCTAGTCGATCAGGATTGTTCTCATGCTGCTAGCTGCAGGTCCTTTCAGGGGTCCTGCAGGGGTTGGAAGCGCCATACGGATTTCACTATTGCCGCTCGACCCTCCGACAAATTGGCAATCCGTTGCCATGAAGAGAGAAAGGGAGAGAAATCCCGGCGAGGAGATCGATCGGCTTTCGATCTATTTAAGCATGTCTCTCTTTCTCTTCTAATCACTCAATGCCGATTATCGCTCGGTTAGTGATTATGCGGATTATGTGGATTCTAAAACGCTTTCGTTACGTTGCGTAAAACAAATCATATATTTTATAAAGCGAAAGTATATTATTAACGGAAACTCCGGCTTGTACCGGCTGTAGATTGTTTCATCACATAACATGATTATTACAGATATTAATTATTAGATGTACTAATTATTACTATTATTAATAATAAATAATTTATTTATTTAATAATAAAATTATCATTATTATTAGCAATAATATGATTACTTAATAATACTGATGATGCTAACATGTATGTAATGCTACTAATTAATAGTAACTGGTAATAATAATATCCGCAAGAATAAAGAGAATCGTCATCTTTTGAGTAACGTTGCAGAAGTGGCTAGATAAATGAAGGAATAGTAGCTTCAAAGCGATGTCATCTCACCGACAATTAAGGAATTCAATTCCGACAATCCGTTGCGCCTGACCAGCGCACGACTATAAAGGCATAGCTACTTGCACACGAGTCCACGATTGTTTTAACCATTTTCTCTTTCTTTCCCTCTTCTTCCTCTTTTTCTTTCCTATCTTTACTCTCTTACATTGTGGTCCATTTATCTATCGTTCTCTCTGCAAACGCGGTCGATGAAAGAAAGAAGAAGCAGGATGGAGAGAGAAAGTGCGCATCGATTGTACTGCGCCCATGACACTCGGTCTCGTCTTGTATCCTCCACCTCTTTTTGCTCTCCACCCCTTTCTTTTCTCGCTGTTTTCCCCACGGGCAACGTGGTCACGTACCGGTTGTCATGGAAACCCGCGCCAATCGAGATGGAAACTCAGCCGTGGCACGCTCTACGCATCCCCCTCTGTCTCTCTTTCTCTTTCTCACTCTCGACCATTTCCAAATTATCTTTCGCTCCTCCTTACTAGCAGACTCAGTTCGACGCGCATCTTCTCTATCCTCATTCTCCAATCGTTCCACTACGAGATCCTTTTCCCGTAGTCCTCGCGCCCTTGCTTCACAATCGTTCGGTCTCGTTAGTTTAAGCCACGTGCGCCGAATCGTAATGGAAACCATACAGATGCATTAAGAAAGGTTATATCATCCTAAATAGATATCTCGAATGTGCTCGATTTCTCGAACTTTCGAGAAGACTTTTTCCTCTTGTGATATATTTTCTTGCCATTGCGAGAATTAAAATTGCGAAAGTAGGGATTGAATTTGAGAGTAAGAGATTAGTATCTCAGTCGCCATCAGATTTACTCAAATCCCAGATATATACTTGATACTTTATTTAATTCTCCTAATCGCTAATTTCTGAAGCGGACTTAGACTTTATTACTTTGACGAAATTGCCAATGTAATAAGTGGCGATCACTTCCCATACGATTTGAATGACCGCGCGAAGTATTTGGATACACCGGCACGTTTGAACGGAGAGCAGATCGATAAAGACACAGCAGCACGCAAAGAAGTACGTACGTTGTTGGCGTACCAAACGCGATCATCGACTATGTCAGGCGCAGTCTGCAGTCTTGCTCACGTACAATTCATCGTAAAAAACGAGTCCCGGAAATCTTCATGTTTGAAATCTTCTCGTATGAAAGGTCGCTCCGCGACCTTTCGACCTCTTCTCTCCATCATATGCCATTCCATTAATTCGTCGTGAATCCGAGATTCGTCAAACAGAAAGACAATATCATGCGGTCAAATTTATACCGCTGCTGATGCCACACGAACAGCTTTGCCCAGCATACCTGCGCTCGCCTCAGATACGGATGGTAACCCTCGGATTTCGTATTCACTATGGCCGCCGTCTTTATGATTTTAATTCCCAGAAACTGTTTTTGGAACCAAGCCACACGTATTCTTGCGAGAATATCCACGTTTCTCAAATATGAAGCAGTCGTTTATAGTGATCATTCCTTGACTTGAGGTTTAAACTTAAATCGACGGAACATCCCTTGAGTGCAGCAACGAAACTTTTAAGAATGTTTTGTATCCTTCTATTATCTTACTAAAAACCAAAACGTCGAAAATGTTATTTCATAAAATATTATAAAATATTTCATCCAATTTCAGATCCATTCTATTAGATCTTATGTCTTTTTCCATCTTTATATTTTCTTTTTATTCTTTTTAATATTTTCAAGGAATTTTACATAAATTATAGTAATACATATATATATATATATTAATAATAATACGAATATAAAATATTAACAGTGCATTATACGACTCAAACATTTTTATATTGAAGTTAAAATTTATATATTATAGCAATTCTTTATATGTATATATATATATCCTTTTTAATCAAACAATGACAATCCACTATATATATAAAAAATTTCTTATTCTTACTTGATTTCTTTCTGTATAAAAAATTTATATTCCAATCAGATCGCACATGCATACGTACATAATCTAGTATAATAGCTTTTCCTGATTTAAAAATGGTAATATTTTTCACAAAAATTCCCTTCGTGTTTACATAAAAAGTTGTTGAAATCATGACAAAATGAAAGACATTTTAACTGAAAAAGCTGCAACTGTGTATATCTCTGATCGTTTATAATGGCATAACCAAACCGTCTCGTAAACATAATATTTGTATTACGTTTCAAGAGCAAGCCTGATATAATACTGTGACAATTACATCAAACATCCAAATTTCTAATCGTACAGTCCCAAGGGCGATAACACAGGAATCAATATTTACACAAGGTAGTGCATATATATATAGTTCCCTTCAAGTCTTGAACAAAGCTTTTATTAATCCTCATGAAAACGGAAGGTGTTCACGGGAGATTGACACACGCGCGCATAATACCGGGGGAGCACACTTATACGCGTGCACAGTTCCCAGCGACTGTTTGATTGTCACGCAGCCATTTGCGAGATTCGAATCTGCAATCTATCGCAAATCCACTTGCGAATCAATTAGTCATCAATCAATAAATGCCCGATTTATAAAAAAAATTATTGGTTTATTCATTAAGCGCAACCGATGCACCTTAAATAATGATTCTCTTAAAAGATACCCCGCTTTTTATGTAATCGAGTCTCATACATTCTATTATATTTATTATATTTTATCATATATTTTAAAGAGATATCATATAAATCGTCTAAAGAAGGACCAAAAATTTATATTCTGAATTATGATTATATGACGTATATATTAATGTACTTACTAGTAGTAAGTCTCCTTCGATTTCTTTATTACCATTTCTTAGGTACAACGAAATTTTTAGATGGGAAACCGAAACGCGGTGGTTATTGTATCCGATGACTATAGACATACGAATATCGGTTCAAAATACAAACTAATTCGTTTGATCGAACGTAACAGAATACATTGGCAAATCGTCATCGAGTTCTCTACCATCTGTCGATGGTCGATGCGAAATTCTCACTTCTACTAGGTAAATACCACTGAATGGAATGGATATTGCGGTCATAGAAAATTGCGCGAACGAAGCGCAATGATATTTCGCTCCGATGGCACGTGTCTCAGCAACAATAAATTGTAAAATGGTGCGGAACGAATGACCGTTATTTGAAACTTAAATCTTGATCAGGCTGAATTCAAACCCACACGTTACACATACTTGCGCGTCCGTACACACACGCACGCCCTTCGGGGCTGCACAAGTCGTAGATTTGTTCTCGCTTCTTTCACCCGTCCTCGACTTTTTCTTCTCGTCGGTTCGCTCACTTGAAATATCTGAGCCAGTTAAAACGCTATCAGTTCTAATAAACGATCACTCGTCTGTATGGTTCTTCTGTTATGTCGTTAATATTGGTGAAATACGAGGTGAGGATGAGAGAGGTGAGATTTTTTTAACTCGCGCAAGAGAAAAGCAACGAGAGAAGAAGAGGGGGAGCGAGAAAGAGAGAAGAGAGAAAGAGAGAGGGGAGCAGAAGAAGGAAGCAACGAGGGCAGCGACGATTGCTACGGGAGTACGGGTCAATGTCACTCTCAATAAATAGATAACGTTGCGAGAACTCGATGTGTGTTCCGTATGAATCACCATCCGTATCAATCATCCTTATGGTTGGTTAGCAGATAAGACGATTTTCCGGAACGAAAGATGATTATCAAGAATCGAAACTAAGATCGCAGTTCATTAATGCCTCTTAAACTTGTCACGATTGATTTAGGATTACCGTGAATTTAGAATTATCTAAAATACACTTACGACGGATTCTCATATTTTGATTGTAATTTCCATTTGAATAGAGTAGTCATACTGTATAATGTAATCGAATAGATAAAACAATAAAGATATTAATAAATTCGAATCTCGAAGTTACATATATATAAAAAAAAAGCTTGAATCATTTTATGCAGTTTAGAACAAAAAATATAGTATAATACCATTTTGATTCTAGTTCTCGAATTTTATTCTAATTCTAATGGAATTTTATAATTCTCTTTCTCTAATGAAAATTAGAACTCATGTTTGTTTTAACAAGAAATTATTTTCTATTATGGCAAGCAATTCATTATTCTAATTGTTGCATGCAACTCAAATTGCATGTAACGGATACTATGGTCGGACCCAAATTACCATAATCTCATGTTATAAGAAAAGATCAATAATATCAATCGAGATTTATTCAGTTTTCGCTTGATTGTCTGAAAGAAAGAAAACCTCCGAAAGACAGCTTGCGGGACAGAAAAAATCATGCATTATTTGTCGAAGCACACAGTAATGCATTTTCGAAAAAAATCGATAATAATCCCGTGAGGTCATAAAAGCCCCGGTAAAATGCCTCGCATGACGCGCAAGGAGGAAAAGAAGCGCAGTCGGGGGATGATTAATCCCATGGAAACGGCTCGCCGCACTGCGCGACTCATGTGACCGATGGCGCGCGTACCAGAATAATCCACCTCTATTCAATCATTCGGCTCGTGGGATTAATTCTGTGGGATTAGCATTAATTTCGGTCCACACGCGAGGTCAGTCGACCATCTCCGATGGAGAAGATTCGCTGGAGAAGTGACCAGAGTCGATCGGAGATTTCCTGAACGTTTAATGTGGCACTGCGGAGCAAAAGGAGATTTCACACTTAGTGTTTAATTGCCAACAAATAGGAACTGAATCAGAATACGTCGATGTTAAACGTATCTAACAAATGCAAAAAGTTTGGTTAGCGTGTCTTCCTATAAAGAACAAATCGCGCCAAACAATCTTTCAGTATGCAGCTATCCATTAACGACAATTTAACGACAATTATTAATTCTCGCCGAAAGATTCTCTGAATCTAGAATCTAGGACTATAATCTAGGACAGCTATAAAAATAAATTGGTTTGATTATTTGACTGCATAATTTGTCTATCTTAGGACAGTAACAGATGTCTCGAAGGAAATATATCTTCTAAGTGTTAATGTAATAAAATAACAAAAAGGAATAAATGCTATTTTTTTCTAAATCTTTGTGTTAATCATATTATTGACGGAATTAATCTCAGCTCAATCTGTCTAGTATCGTTACGATGATACAAGATTAATTCAAAATGTTTACAGAAATAAAGATATCGCGGATGCAAAGTGATTCAAGTATGGTAGTTTATTGCTGAAACCGTCAGTTTTGCAAGGATTGAGATTGATCGAATTTTTGATAAATAATTATTTTGAGAATGAAGTACATCTGCTGCGGCTACAATTGACACCATCAACATTAACTACGCACATCAAAACAGCTTCTTGTGTTCTTGCGGCGTTGTTAAGCTCACTTGTTCATTAATGCCGCTTTTCGGTTACAACATAAAGGACGAGCTAACACGATCCTATTTCACGTGAGCTTATGAAGAAATTTACGAGGCTTTCGCGATTTGCTTTGCGCGACTCTGCATAAACCGCTATCGGTTGCTGTGGATGAGGACCGCCATGCCGAAGGCAAATAATTGGATTGGCTTCTGTGTAATACAGTGTACAGTGCGTGGTACACTGGATTTAACGAACGTGCAAAATGCATCTAGCTCTGAGAAGTCATACTGTGTAAACTTTATTATATATAACGCGCGTTATACGTCGCCTCTTCCCTCTTTGTACTTTGGTCGGTTCTTGCTAATTATGTTACGAACAGCTATTTCCTCTTTTTCAGGCAACGAGTAATGATAACTTGCATGCTTGAATCCAGCCACCCATATTTACAACTATCGCGATTAATTTTTGATAAATGAGCTAGAAAATTGCTAAATGCAAAAAAGTTTCGCATGAACGAGAATCGTGCTCATTGGATTCTGGATAATTCAATTGGATAATTCAAAAAGCACTTAACAACTATTTTTGCAAGAAAACTCAACTTTACGACTCCTGCGTTGACTTAAATAACTCTACGTTGCCCAATGAATAAATGAGGGTAAGTTTTCTTAATCGATCTGATGAATAATTAATAAGAAAAGTAAATCGGATGAAAATAAATTAGCATCTTCTCGCAGTTTATGCACATATGAAATTTTATCAGTTTTGCTCTTCGTTTCATCGAACTACACTTTTATCAAAGCAAATCTCTTTTATCAAAGTACATTCTCTCGCTCGACATACGACGACATAAACGTGATTCTTTACAAATAATGAGAATTATCCGTATTTAATAAATACAATTTTCATTAAACAACTATTGAACCATATTTATTTAAAATATTACTTCATAAATAATATGTTTGTAAACAATTTGAAATTTTCTCATTTTTTAAAGTATAATAAAAATAATTCAAGTATAATAAAACAAAGAGGAATTTAAATCAAAAGTTCTCAAAAAATAATATAATAATTTACAGAAAAATGATTTTAAGAAGTTCGATAAATTCAGATGTCTTGCTGCAAATTCTTTTAAAATAAATATTTTTCAGATTGTTTGAGATTACGGTTAAATTATCAATTCTAAAGTTTACTTCAGAAATAATCAGATAATCAGAGAACAATAAGAATCCATGATTGTCATCTAATGTTACAATGTTTCATACAAAGCATATACGTTGAGTAGCGCAATTAAGGGTGTGGACGATTCGTTTCCACGTTGCAGAGATTTTATGAGAAATCTGTAATCGATACTTTTCGCGAACGCGAGAGGTTCGCTTGTATGCAAAAGAGATCCCTTGATTATACGGGGTGGTCCCGGTACGTGCGACCCCGATGACACTTTACGAGGCGGTGCTTGGCGTTTTGCAATTCGAGAACTCGCCGCATTTCCGTGAGAAGTTTTACTATTTCCCGCGCGTTATTCGCATTCGCGCGTAGGAGTTCAATATTCTCGTCGTTAAACGAGAGGCAATCGCTTTAAATCCCGAAGATATATTTTCCCGTTCACATTATGCATCATATTACGTATTCTAGATTATGTCTTATATTCCGGGTCCATAAATAATGTAATCTCCAAACATAGGACTGTACGAAAGCGATAATGACATAAAAGAAATAAAACTAAATCTTGCAAATTATTAGAAAAATTCAACATTTAGTAAGTAAGCAGTTCTTAGCAGTTCTTAAGTTCCGAGAAAAAAACTACAAGATTTTATTCGATTTACAAAATGGATAAAAATTTTTTTTCTTGTATCAATTTTTGTGTATTTTGAATTACTTGTAATTGAAATTATAAAATATACGTATGCGCGTGACTCTACAGAACCTGTCATTGTTATTTTGAAATATCACAGAGATAACAGCATTTATTACTTTGTTGCTAAAATTTGGCAATTTTAATAGATACATGTAATATTCGACATTAAACAGATATACCGCATCTGAAAAAAAATTTTATTTCTACTTTCATAGCATTTCAATTATTTACTATTTAGATTTGTCTTCATATTTCTAAATAAAATAAATTCTTTTCGATATCTATTTTTAAAAATTATAATATTTTTACCAAAATCATGATTGAATTATGCAATATAACAAAGATGAAGAAGTATATATACATATATATCATACGAGTTAAATGAACAAGTTAAGTTAGAATCTTGATTAATGCGATTTTTGTTTGATTTATAACTTTCTTGTATAACTGTTAAAATATCAAACATTTGAATGCCATTTTAGATCCTTCTCATCGATTGATAATAATGAAAAATATTTTATTACTTATACATAAGAAATCGTAGGCGATACACGAAAACTACATCGATCAAAGTCTAATCTTTTAATTTTCAATTTGTAAATTACAATAGAACTTTTAATTAGAAAAAATACATATACAATTTTAAAAAAATAATTTATATTTTTATTGTTGTTCTTCTAATTATTTATTTTCTAGATTTAAAAAATGTACAAATGTGTAATTTGAAATGATTGAAGAAATATATAATATATAATATTATAATAATATTTATTCGAACTCTTGTTGAAATTGACAAGGATATCTCCATTTGACTATTAATATTCATAAAGCCACACAGAAATTGTAACAATATTATACATACGAAATGATACGATGTTATCGTTGATAAAATATTTATATAAAAAGAGTATTGTTTTTCTCTATTATATAAAATTATCTATTTCAATAATTAATTTATCATTAATTTTGAGATTATTGCATAACGATATATATATTCTTTTATGCAATTACGTTTATTGTTAATTAATTTATTAATAAAATAAGAAATCAATTTTAATTTTATCTTAATGTATCCGATTATTATTTAAAAACTGAATGATATAAGAATGAGTTTTCTCTTGGTTCACTTCTTTAATAGAAAAGTAAGTTCCATATAAACCATCAAATTTAGAAATCTGCATATCTTATTAAGAAGATGAGATTGAATTCTAAACAACAATACATAAAAATCATTTAGGTAAATCTAATCGTGGATCATCAATTAATATACATTTTCATCAATTAACATTAAAATAATTTTCTGAAAATTTTTAATAATCTTTATTTGTTTTTTCAGACTTAAACAAAAATCTCGATTAGAACTTTAGATAATTAATAGATAAAAAGATTAGTAGATAATTAATCTATTAATCGTATCACTTTGATGAAACGAAGCGAATTTCACGTTCGCGAAAGATATTGATTACAGATTTCTCATAAAATCTCTGCAACATGAAAATAAATATGTGAGATTTAGCAACATCATCGACATGATCTGTTTTACGTTTCAGTAACTGACTCAATATCTACGTAATCAAAAAGAAAGAAAACCATAAATCGTTCAGGTTTTGTTATATAATAAATAATTACTCGATAAACGAATCTTATACAATAAATAATTGTAAAAGTAATTATTGAAAGAATAAATAATTGATGTCAATCTATTAAATCAAACTTTAAACTATATAAAATTTGAAATGTTCCCCCTAATGGATAAACTAATAGAACAATATGATATCTAAATAAATAAATAAACAATTCAAGATAAATTAACAATTCAAATTAATAATTAGCATCTTCGTAAGATTATCACATGAAAACATGATGCTGTATATATCGAAGCTTCAAACTATAGCAGAAACATTATTTTATAAACGCAAAAATTTTTTCCATTGGAAAGAGACACATATCAATATTAACGGAGATCCTATCACTGGAATATCTTTTTAGTTATAAAACATTTTCAAGTGATTCATTGGAAATTTTCACATAAGATGATTATATGATCATCAACGTTTTTCGCTATCGTGTGCGCGATAACGACACAGCAGATAATAAACATCGAGTAACACTTAACCAGAACTCAGAAGGATAAGCAGAAGCGTGATTCTATCATCGGTGACATCGAGCATCTTTCGATCGGTGAAACGCGCGACATCGCGCGTATGTGTTCACCGAAATAAAGATATAGGTTTATACGATCCGCAAACGATACGTATGGCTCGAATTTCCATCCGGAAGAAAAGGGAGCCGATAAGTTTCCAAGTGGCAGATGAGGAGCTAGCATGATCTCCTTAATCACAATCAGACGTAAACGAGGAGTGGAAAAAAGAGCGATTACGTGGAAGACGGAGGAATTCGATGATGGACAATGTCACCGATAACATAGCGTCTTAATCAATTCCCGCGTGCACTTAATCTTCTCGATGAATCGTGCCGCCAACGAAATAAAGATGTTTTTTCTAAACACTCAATAGGGGTCAATATCACCCAGAGCGGGGTCAATGGATTCCTGTAACGCGTAAGAAGCGCGAGAACTGAGAGACGAAATAAATCGAGTGCTTATCTGGCTAATAAAATATTATAATATATAATATTATAATAAATATTATAACTAATAGTTAGTCAGCCTGTTTCAGATATGGCTGGAAATTTATTATCATTTAAAAATGTATTATCACCATCACGATATCGTTTGCAGCTGCGTTGGCATTATGTGTCCTCCTTCGTTCGATGTGTTTGCATTTTTACATCCAATTGTTTATAGGACATCCAATAGAACATTAAGACAGAGATCAATCAATCAAAGGACATTAAGATAGAGATACGTATCGATCATCGTAGCCCAATCTAAAGATATTACGTATTTTTTCGAACGAGAAACTTACAAACTTACAAATTACTAAGGAACATTATTTTCATAAGGATTCGAGAGAAATCATATTGTACATGTATTATGTACACGTTAATAATGATTATGTTTTCGCATGCATCGTATCACGTTCCAAAAAGACGATTTCTCAGGAACGCGATGTCCCTGAAGGAGACACGGTCCATCAGGATAACATATCGCTGTGTTACAGCCTTAAAATTTCGTATTCGAGAAGTGCATTCAGATGCGAGCATGGTTAAGGAACCGAAACCACAGCGTAAAACAGCAGAAAGAGAGAAAGAAGAAATGCAAGAAGGAAAACTGCAGAGAGAAAGAGGGGCAGAGAGATAAAGAGAGAGAAAGAAAGAGAGAATGAAATCCATGGCATAAGAGATGACATAAAAAGAGGCATAAAACAAGAACGAAGGAGTGTAGACTAGAGAAAGAAAGGAGAAGAGATGAAAGATGAGGATGGATGACGACGAAGAAGATGGAAGATGAAACGATCAGATAAAGGTGCCACATGCGAACTGAAGTGGGCAAGCGAAGGTCGGAAATCTCTTCGCCAGAATTGCGAATCAGCCACATTTCATCAGCTGTAACATGAACTTGAGTAGTTGTCAACGGTAGCAAAACAGCGAATAAGTACCTGCTCTGCAGAAGTGTTTTCGAATGCTCGAGTCATTAATATGTTAATGAAAACTGGTAGAATTACATTGAACGCACCTACACCATCCTATCATCGCGGTTAATTGCAAGCGTTCAATTCAACGAATTCGAAGTCAATAATTGGAAATATTTTAGACTAATTTTAGTATCGAATCAAAGTAGAATTTTCCCGATAAATAACATCAAGTGTCAACAGTTTTCGAATTATTATATAATCAATTGGGAACCTAAGAATCATTAAAATTAAGTCTGAGATTAAGATTGTTAACTCTTCTTATTTTCTTGAAGATAAATCTCTCGGCACACCTATTCGATATCTATTACCATGAGAGAACTCTTGATGTTGCCGGAAATCTATCGATAATAATACGTGCTCTTGTATATCGATCATTTCATAATTTATTTTTAATGGGAGCATAAAAATATGCGCAGATAGTATTTCTCTGAAATTATCTCATCATTGTTTGTTACTTTTTAAAGGTCTGATCCTCTTTTTTCCTTCTTAGGATCGATCGTGGTATTAGGAAATAAGCTCAACTTACTGTAGAACAATACATTTTTTTAATAAAAAGAACGGCAAGATCTTCCAGAAAGTCGCCCCCGTTCAATGTTTTTCTCGTAGAAGTAAGAGACCGTTACTATCGATGGACCAATGGCCTTTGTGTTTCTCGTCTTCCCACTAAATGCTCGCATTCTATCTCTTTTCCCTATTCATAGAATAAATTCGACGATGCGCGATCCGAGACGGAAATCTATTCGAAGTCGTTATCGGGAGAAATTCGATTCGACAATTGACCCTTCTTTGCGGAAGTCTCCAAGATATCGAAATGCAATGCATTTCGGAATAGTGGCTACGGAAATAGCCAGAGAATGCTTTTTTCATCATGTCACGCTCGCGTAAACCGATCGACTTCATGAAGTTTCAATAAAGTGCAAGTCGATATTCGTAAAAGACGAAAGAAATTTCATTTCGACAGAGTCATGATCGGGTTACGACTTCTTTAATATGAAAATTAACTTCAAGTAAAACGGGAAAAGCAATCAAATATCAAAGAGAACCATCATCAATATCATTTAATTAAGTTGAAATTTCAACAAGGAACACCCTTTGAGGTATATCCCTCTTTTCCTCTATCTTCCTTCTAATCTCAATATTTCGAGGCAGGAATTACACAAGCTACGCTTCTCATTCTTGATCATTCTTTGAAGATAATGCAAGATAGTATCTGATGCGATTCCATAAAAGATAACATTATATAGATACATTCAAATATTGTTTTTGGATCTAAACAATTAGCAATCGGAGAATTTGAATTGTAGACTATGGTTTTAGCGAGATAGAATCATGATTTTCCGCTGCTATGTTTCTCCACGCTTTCATCAAAAGTTGATGATTCAGGATACTGAGATAAAAGATACAATACAACAATAAAATTTATCTTTGACTCTTTATGTGCAAGTTTGAATCCTCACCGCTAGCGGTAGCATCAAAGCATCTTTTTACTATAAATTTATTCGTCCTGGTTTTCTTTAGCCGGCTTGTTTAAATATTTATTTAAATACTCAAGTTAATCCTCTATTTGTTATTGTATATTAATAACTACCTCCTTTGCTATCACTTGCCCTAACTCCGCAAAGTCTTGCGCGTATATTCGAAATACTAACGTCGACCAAAGATAAGCCGTTAAAACAATCTATAGACATATAATGCGTAATTGTAGAATAAATTGTAGAATTATACAATTGAGATTCAAATTAACTTTTGTCGTAGTAGTTTTTATCTAAGGAAGAATCATAAAATTAGATAATGTCGTATAATGTGCTCATTTATTAAAATCAAAGGTATTTATTAAGAAATGATTTCACATATCTCTCCATTCAACACGAGCAAAAATATCAGGTTTGCGTTTATCATAATAAACGTTCAGCTAATTGGAGCCAGAGCTTTTAAGCTAAATTATTCATCTGCAGATAAATTTCCTGTTTTGTATGATCAAACGGCGTGTTAATCCTGAGAAAAACTGATTAAATCGTGGTACGCAAAGAATAAGAAATACTCTTATTTTTATCGATTTGCTTTTTATGGGCTCTAACAACCCGTAGACAGAATCGCCCAAGAAAATGGATCATATTAGACCGACATAAAAAGATTTCCCGCTTGATTCTAGTAGTTCGATACATTCTTTGGGCCACGAGGAAAGCTACGGCCACGAAGAAAACATGAATTTCTCGACCGAGAAATATCATCGGCCGCATCCTCTATAAGCACTAGGCAATGAACAGTTTGATCAGTTTGATCTAAGATGAAAATCTTGCCGAAATTGCTCAAGAAGGATTGTCAACGATTGCTATTACTTGAAAGCACGACATTAGGAACATCGAACATTGACTTGTTTTGATGCATGTATCTTTGCTGTGAAATGTAGTAGTCAATCAAATACTTCAATTTTATTTTCCTAATATAGAAAGATATTTGGTGTCAATGTATGAAAAAGAATTGAAAAACTGCTATTGTGTATATTTGGTATATACACGCGACGAGTATATAAATTGACAAAAAGTTCAAAAGTTCAATAGATGTAACTAATATCACGAACATTTGTTCTCTACGAAAAATATGTGCACTCGAGAATCTACAGAGAGAGAAAGAAAGAGAGGGGGTAGACTAGTTGGAAAACACGAGATCGGAGAGACGCGCGTATTTGAAAGTGATACTTTCGATGAGCGGGATGGAATGGAAGGTGCAAAGTGAACTCAAACGATTCACAAAGGACGCAGGCGTATAATAAAAACGCTCTTTTTCGGATCATACCAAAAAAAGAAAAAAATATCGGGCCCCCATACACGTCTCGTTTCAGTGCATCCGTCCGTCTTCAATCCGTTTTGCTTCTGGAGGGAGGTGCGTCAAGAGCGTTTAGCACTCAGAAAAATCAACAGGAGAGAGCAACTCTCAAAGAACCTTTTCAAACGGAGCGTTACGCTGACCGATTAGCACCGCGACACTAACGATCGACGCTTCGCGGGAAGGAGGGAAAAGGAGGACGAGAAATATGCGTGCGGACGCATGTAGTTTTACCACTTGACTGTCATAGTGATCAAAAGAAAAGATTCTTAATCCTTTCGCTATTAAAGCTAATTATGGCCGCACAATCTATGTTCGATTATGTCAAAATTGACTTTATGTAGACATGCGCGCGCGCGCGCATCCGTGAGACGATAATAAAGAAAGTAAACCAGGTGATTGTAATAGCAGTGTAACTACCATCTTTGTTAACGTTCTCACATAACATTAAACATTTTCGTAACGATAGAATCAATAACAATAAAAGATAATCATTCAGTTTATCAACTTGTACAATTTTCTTCATGTCAACGCTTTCTTACATAAAATGATATTTCTTTGATACTTTAACGACAACTATTTCGTCTATCGACAGTGGCGAAATAATATGAAAGAATTTTTCAAATTTGCTTCCCTTCACAATTTTATGCGATATAGCGATATTATCCCAGCAGGATATAAATGTTGTTCAATGTTGAATAAAGTAAAAGAAGATGCGGAGGTAAGTATAATGAAAATGACAATAGCTGCAGGGATAATTCAACGGCGATGAGTCGATGAGCCGACGAGTCATGTAGTTAAAAAAAATCGCCAGTTTATCGTTACGATCGAGTCAAAGCCTCAAATGTACGAGATATCCGGTCGACACCCACGTAGGGTCACGAAGGAGGATGTCCCTCGTGCGCAAAACTGCACTCACGATTCCTACGATATTTAAATAAACACCGCGTACATCGGTATCCCATCCCCCTCCGCCCCTTCATTTCCTTTTCGGTTGGCACCACCGTTAAAGCCGGCGCGGCCATATCACTAATTTGTCCGTTCAAACAAAAAGCAATTTGTTACCCGACCGGACTGACTCATGGACCGAGCGGTGTGTATATAGTTCGGTTCGAGGAGCACGAAGGAGGGAGCATGGGAGGAGGTGAAAAGTGTTGGAGAAGAGAATCAAGGAAGAGAAAGAGAGAGAGAGAGAGAGAGAGAGAGAGAGAGAGAGAGAAGAAACAAGAGGAAGAAGAGAGAAACGGCGAGAGGTGGAAGCTGATTTAAACCTGTCTGGCAGCCCGCTGCGCGCTTAACAACTGAAAAACAAACATGGCGCGGAGAGAGGAAGAGAAAGAACGAGAAAGAAAGAGAGAAAGAGAGAGAGAGAGAGAGAGAGAGAGGGAGAGAGAGAGAGAGACAGAGATAGAGACAGACAGAGAGAGAGAGAGAGAGAGAGAGAGAGAGAGAGAGAGAGAGAGAGAGAGAGAGAGAGAGAGAAACGCAGCGATCAGCGGGAGCCCACGTATGCGTCTCGCGCGCACTGAGACTATAAAGTGCTTCTGGTACCCCCGGAACCCAGCCGGTCGAGTTCTCCAAAAGATTTCTTCTTCGCGAAGAAGGAAGAAAAAAAAGGATAAAATGTCGGGAAGTTCTGGAATTTTTTCTCATCTCCGCGCCCCTTTGTTGCACACGACCGGGAAGAAAGATTGAGAATTATACTTGTGAACCATGAACGACTATCTTATCCGAAAAAGCGACGGAAAAAGAGAAAGGGGGGGGAGAGAGAGAGAGAGAGAGAGAGAGAGAGAGAGAGAGAGTGTGTGTGTACTAATTTATGTTTGAGACATTTTTAATATTTCTCTCTCTTTGGCCTCACGGAAAAGGATGCCGCGCGCGTACAAGCGAAATTCTTGTCGACAGGAATTTCCCCGCGTCGCTACCGGCACGTCGAATATTTTCGAGAAAATTCGCAATATTTAAGAACTTGTTTCGTCTTTGCAACGACTTCCTCTTGTCGATATTTTTATAATTATTTTTATCATGAATCAAATGTTTATTTTGATAATCTTCCCTTGCGTTGAAAAAATGACAGTTTTTCATTGAATACATAAAATACTTGATAAACTTCTACATATTAATACGCAAGAAATAATTCAATATATGTAAATTCGACTTACACCAGGAGTGTTAGCTTGAGGTCCAAACGGATACCTCGTCCAATCGAGTTTCTCCTCCGTCGTTGTATCCAGCAGGACGACTGTAAATCAAAAAGACAATGCGATTTGAGTATTTAAAGCTACATTGCTTGAATTATAATAAAAACTGTAATATAATAAATTACAATAGATTTTCTAATTTCATTTTCATAGTATAACACACTTTAGTATGATTTATAATAATTCCTTTTTTGATGATAAAATGAGGCAAGAGAAAGTCTAGTATCAGTATGTAAATTAATAATTAAAGGCTAATTATCGCAAATAAAATTTAAATAAAATCAAATAAAAGTGCACATTTTTTATTGCATCTTTTGTACTTTCCTCAATAGCGCTTCAACAAGTTATGCTATGTATACAACATTTATGTCAATTGTATATAAATGTCAGTTTGTCAAATATTTTCTTCTACCGTTTATATCGATAATGCAGTTTCTTAAACATATATAATCATATATAATCACAAATATATTAATAAATAACTTAATTCTAAATAATCAATGATAAACGTAATAATTACGTGATAATGCGATGCATCCATAAATAAAAAGTACTTGTTTAGAAACTCAAGAAAGAAAATCATCTCGTGAATAAATCCGCAGGAAGATAGAAATAATCATTTTCTCAAAATGTTGTAGATCACATCGAGGGAGCACGTTATAAGGAATGAAAAAATATCGGAAAATGTAGTTGGAGTAACAGACGAAAAAAAATGTGAGGAGGATGGAAAGAAGGATCGAGAAAAAAAAACAACCCGAAACCAGAAGATCTTATTATGTATACGGTGCATACGCGCATACAAACCAGGTTGCGTGCCCTGTCCTATATCGCGCTTGTCATGAAGGTAACCTCGCAAATATTATTAATAGGGGTCATATCGACCGAGTCTGGGTTACGTATCCCTCCCCCTCTCTCTGCTTCCCCTTCCTTTTCTTTTTCGTTACACTTCTTTCCTCTTTCTTTTTTCTTCCTCTTTGTTGCTCTTTGCTTCGTTATGTCATTTTCTCTCTTTTCTTCGCGATATTCAACTAACTGCCAAACCACGTAGGTCGCATCACCAGCAATGAACGTTCTCGTGAATCCTATCTAAACCACAGGTCCTTGAATTTCCAGGCCATATCCAAAGGGCACGGATATAACCTATATCGAATGGAAAGGTGAAAAATGCAAAATCCATCCGACCTTTTTATTCCCTTTCTTTTTTTTCAATTCTTTTCCTTCTCACCAATCTATCGACCTTGCTTTGCATTTGCGCGAATCGTAGATTACTATCTCGTAATTATCTCGATCAATGTATCTATATCAACGCGATGCACGATGAATGAAGTAAAGACAAAAAATCATACCAAATTTGATTTTGGTAATCAATTAATCCAATATAAAGAACAAAAATCTAGATATAGTTGTCTCTATTAAGTAATACTAAAGCAACAGCAGCAACACCAACGCTATCATTTTATATCTAATAATGAGTACAACATATACAATCCTATATTTGTACAAAAATTCGTAAACGCGAGAGAGAAAGAGAGAGAAATAGAATTAGACATAACGAAACATTTGTACAAGTACTGGAACACAGGAACTCGGTAATAGCGGACATTAGTATCGTGAAGAAATACCCTGCATTTTAAGCTGCGAGATCAGGTTGTCTCTAAACCAATCTGATTGCGAAGAGTACCTGGCGAAGCGGAGTTTGTACCGAAACGTGCCGATCTAATTCGAGGGCTCTCGGGAAGAACTTGGAAGATATAGACGCGCGGCTCCGCAACCGAATTCACCAGAGTGAGATCTGAGAGAGAATCTGCTCTTCTCTATTGCCTCTATCGTTGCTAATAAACTTCGCGGAAAGCCTTGGCAGATTGACCTCGGGATTATTCACCAACGCCGGCGAGATTTACTTGTCCGGATATCCGGACGAACTCGGTTCTCGGCTTGATAATCGGCTTTCTTCAAACTTGCATCTCAAACGATGCTATTTACGCTCCCATCTTCGTTATATACATGCTTACGCTTCTCAAACCTGTATCTGACCTATATATATACTTTTGAATGTTATATCCGGAGACATGACGATGCATGCATACGAGTTTTACATTACATAAAATATATATCTAATTATTTATTAGTACACATAATTCTATAGTGATTTTACAATATGCAATACTTGGTACATAGTTATTCCGTGAAGATTAAATCTACAAGGAGATATAAAATAAATATGAATAAATATAGGATGATGAGTTTCTCGAATCGATTTGACATTTCTATACGAACGAGGTCGCACATAAGCTACGCATATAAGAAAAAATGTCTCTAGAAAAACGTCGAGTCTACTCCGAGCATAATCATTTTTATCTATATGTATATAGCTAGCTAATACAGTATGCCAACTGTGCAGAATAATTCCGGGATAGATCGAATTGGATATAGATGATGATGACGACGATAGATGCACTGAAAATATTCAGCGATATTTTCGACAAGCATAACAACAAATAATTGCAACCGACACGGTTATTTTAGTAACTACGTATTTTAAATAATTTTAATAACTGTTTTAGTGTTCGTCCAATGGAACCGTTATAGTCCTACCAAAAAAATCGCAAGTATTGGCCATTTTGCTGTATAGTTGTAAAAGGTTATGGCCAATAACGATGCTCGTATGATAAAACACGGTATTAGTTCATGAAAATGAAGTGAGCGATATTAACTTATGAAAAATTTGGTATAAAGTGTTTAATACAAAGATCAAAAGAAAAGAAAAAAGAATCGGGACAACACTCACCTATATATTTTAATTTTAACTATTCAAAAATGTATCTGCAATTTATCTGCATTTATCTGCGAATTTATTACATCTATTATTCAGAATTAATTTTTATAATAGATAGATTTTTATAATTAATTTTTATAATAAGGCTTTTCTCTATAGAGTAATGTCACATTTCGGAATCATTCCACCATAAATGCACTTTAGCTTTGGTATCAATGGCATTTGTCTAACGCGATTCATTAGAAGTAGAAAAAAAGAAACATCGCAAATTCCCGCCGAGAGGGCGACGGCGGCTAGAGAGCTAGTGCGGCCGATTGCTAGTGCCGCAACAGCAGCAGTCGCTGCGCGTCCTGCGTGCGACACGTGCATTATGCGTCTCCATACGTTGGACACGTGTCACGTGACGCGAGCCACTCGCGGCGTGTGTCATCCTGGAATGCCAAGAGAGAGAAGATCGAGAGGAGGGAACGAGAAATTACAAGCGAGTATCCCTCCCTCCTCTCTCTCTCTCTCTCTCTCTCTCTCTCTCTCTCTCTCTCTCGCTCTGTCACGGTCCAGCTCAACCACGACGAGGAAAATGTCATTACGTATGTTTGATAGAAGCTTGCAACCAGAAAAGGAAAAAATAAAATACTGGTTTCACGAAACCAATAATTTCACAGGAAAACATCGTATTATTGCATTTCATGTACAATTTTACGAGTTAAACGCTTCGATATGGTAATAAAGAAACGTTACAGCAAATGTTACGTGATATGTGACGAATCAATGAGAAAGTAACGTTTCTTTCGTTACGTTACGTAACGATTCTTCTTTGGATGTTAATTACAGAAATTAGTTGCTCAACGAATACACGAAGATTGATTAATTCCTACGAGTCAACCGACATCCTGGAAATCTGTTCCATTCCAACACAAAGTTAAAAATATATAGAACATCGGCCGTCCCGAGAGCGGCACACTTGAAATTTCGACTGACATTCGAAAACAAGCTGAAACTTGAGGAAGCGTTCCCTTCGTATGAATTCGACGCGATCGCGGATCGACAGGAACAAGCGGACAACAAGACAATCATACACAACTCAAGACAACTTTACTAGCAGAGGGAAGCAGGAAGGATGAGAGGAGAGTAAGGGACGAGAGGTGAAAGGACATGGTACGGGGTCTGTCTCGAATTACTATTCCCGTGTGTGTTTACCGACGAGCGGAAACGACTTAACGGGCAGACGGGTCGTCGTGAAAACGACGATACATCCTCTCTCTCTCCCGCTCGATCCTGCTCGCGCAAACGCTCTGAATTCGCCGGTCTACCGGTTCCACAGGACGTCCCAAAAATTTACCAATTACGGAGTTTTGTGTTATATTTAATGATGACCCTCTCTCGGGAAGAGATCTCATTAAACTCCGTTACTTTTCTCAACCGTTACTTTATTCGGAATGTTTAACATCGACCGTTCGTGTAACAATACCTTAAACGAAGCCGCAGAGGTACAAGAAACTAAATAAAGGACACAATTTTATGAAATAATCGCTTGCGCATGCGCAAAGTTTCGCCCGTGAGGTAAGCTAACCGCTTCGATGTTGGATAATGTCGATTAAAGGGATGCTCTCGATGAAAGATGCCTAAAAATATTTTGGGGCGTCCTGTATGCGCGCTCGTAAACGTAGATGGGTCTTTCTTCTGCGCATATGCGTGTGCGTGCATATACGCCACGTGTGTGTGTAACCGGTGTACAACGTGGTCCCGCGAGAGGTACCGAATTTAAATTTCAAATTTGGAGCGTGTCGCAGGGTGTGACGGTATGCATAGCGTTGCCCGCCAGCTCTAACTCACTCCACCGATGGTGCGTCTTCGTCCTGTTTCCCCCGTTCCCTTCCTTCATCCCCGCTGCCCGCAGTGCCCAGAGATTCCCCCTTTTCCCGGCTTCACCCGGTGCATATATCCATAAGCGCGCGGTCGCTTTTATTCCTTCCATTTATCTATCCATCTCGATTTTTCATATTATTCAAACAAGAGAGGAAGCTTATCGATCGCTCAAAAGAGATTTTCGCTTTTCAGGAATGTTCAAACTTCAAAATGTCATGCCAAGTATTTTACCTAATTCCCGTATTTTTTCTCACGAGTCTTTCTTTGTCGTAATTTTTGATCGGCTTGAACTCGAGTTGTTTGTTTCAAAGAAAGTATGTCAATGTCATTTAAAAAGCATAGCTAATATGTATGATATACAGTTGTATATATATGTATGTTAACAATAGATTAAATAATTATCACGAATGTAAATTTATTATTAAATCACATAATTTGATTTAAATATTAAACATGCTCAATACAATAAATATAACATGCAATAATTAGCATCGATATTAAATTCAATTCATGTCAAAATGAAGTGTAGTCAATTATGGCAATAAAAATGATTTTGACAAAAATGAACAATTTATACGGTAAAACGATAATTATTTCATTCCTTCGCTACGGTAAATATCGATTATAAAGTACAATGTAGACGTATTACGTAACAATAGAATTGCATTCTTTAGTTATTTCATCATTCTACCGCGTTATAACAAGAATGTAGCTTTTCAAGCAGAAAAACAAAATGGAAGTTACATAAAAATATTGATGTAAGATTATATCGCAGCGCATATCACAGGTGACGGTTATAGTTCGCGTTGGGAGTGCAAGAATCAAGTTCTGCATCGAATCGTCGTCATGAAAAGTTTGTATTTACGGAAATTCTATATACCGAATCAACATCCTTTCTCTTGCCCAAAAGCGTTTTGCATCCATATCGAAATTGCATCCATAATGCACGGCCTTGCTTCGATCATGTTCGATCATAATAAATGAATAAAGAGGTAAAAGAAAATATTCTTCTCTTTCCCAAAGACAGATTTTCTTTCTTTCTCTCGTCAGTCCGATCCAGAACCTCCTCGGGATTCTGTCGATCTTAAATGATTAGCTCGATGGTCAACGACGTCGGTTGGTCAGCTTATCTCTCACGGCTTCCAATCAAGCTTACGTAAGGCGACACCGTTCTGTCTCTCTCTCTCTCTCTCCTTCCGTCCGTCAGCCGTCGATCGATGCACAATGCATACCTCTAATCAGACCGGTGCGCACTTACTTACGATGAAAAAACCGAGCGCTTTCCCGCTGACGATAAATCAATAGCCAATCTTGCCAGAAGGAGATGGATGATGAATGACGTAACAGACTCGTTCTTACCGTACGGCTTTCGTACGAAAGGCTCGTAGCTGCGCATGCGTGTATCGAAGGAGGGATGGAGCCGATCGGAGATCGCGAGAGACCCGTCGCCCATTACGAAAACGATTAAGATTACGATTTCGTGTTCCGCGTGCGCACGCACACGCGCACGCACACGCGCACGCACACGCACGATGCGAAAACAGATCTGATCTCGGTCCGCGTACTATCGTTACCGCTAATATCGTTATCATTCACCGAAACCCACCCGCGGTGTTGGCTCCCGCTGATACCCGGTTCTCACAACAGCAACAAAGTTCCCTGCCGCCGCCGGTTTCATCGAGATCGCGCGGCGGTGGACACGTAAACGCGAACGCTTGCGCCTCCCATCGTGCTCGCGCATCGAGGAAGTATTCCGGCTTCTGATACCGTTATCCAGATTTCATCTTTATCCCGAGCGATTTGCATTTCGTGCGTCGAAGAGACCGAACGAGATCCACATCTCGCTCTCTATCTTTGCCCCACGATTCCTCGACTCTTACAAAATTCGCTCAGCGATTGGTCTATTCGTATCGCTCGATTGGAAGTTTGACTGCCTTCGCGTCTCACGATTTCAATGACGATACGTCTTGCGGAACGATTGAAGGGATACCGATAACTGATGAGTATGATACGAGCTTCCACGCGATCTATATATATATATATATATATATATATATATATATATATATATATATATATATACATAGCAGAATCAAACAAATTGAAATTTGATCGCTCGCTTTTCGTCCGATTTATCCAGAATTAATGACACGGTATTTGTCACGGATTAATCAAACGATTGTTAAATCATTCACTTGTCATCGCGTAAACGAAAAAAAAACATTAATTCTGAAAACGATCGCTGCATTTTCTTGGCGTCCAATAAAACAACGTAGAATAATGACGTTATTAATTGCCTGTACTAGGATCTCTTTTAGTAATATCTCGATTATCGGGTCATCGGTCAGCGATCGCAGTCACTAGACGACGAGCGCGTCAACGCTGACGTGTCGAATGCAAATCGGGAACGCGCGCGTTGCATGCACGCAACGGCGGCGATCGATCAACACGCGTGCGCGCGCGCGTGCGAGAGAGAGAGAGAGAGAGAGAGAGAGAGAGAGAGAGAATCGGGGTGGCCGGCCGCGTCGTCGTTGCGACCTGCAATTCCGCGTCTCGAGAAGCTCACGTGCACTCGCTCGGTCTTTTGGTAGATCAACCGCGCGGGGAGACGAAAGAACGGGCGAGGATGAGGGCGAAGGGAGATCGAGACGAGGATGGAGAGAGAAGAACGAAGGCGAGAGAGGGAAAGGTAGATACAACGAGAACAGAGACCACCTACGTCTTACGACGCGCGCCCAGCGGATATCCAAGCGGGACGGTGTGCGTTTGTTCCTCCACTTTATTTCGGCTCTAAAAATGCCGCTACGAGGCTCGTCGTGACACGAGCATTGCGCGGCTCGTCTTTTCCCCGATTTACTCGTTCCTTCTCTCTCCTTCCTTGCCGCACGCGTGCGCGCGTTCCTTCCTCTCGTTGAATATCGAGATTCCTCCCCCCTTCTCTTACTCTTATTCTCTCTCTTTCTCTCTCTCTCTCTCTCTCTCTCTCTCTCTCTCTCTCTCTCTCTCTCTCTCTCTCTCTCTCTCTCTCTCT